>LNAC01000276.1:2959425-2993367 GCA_002007465.1 Ailurus styani
GGGAGCTGGAGGTGCTGCGGGAGCAGCTGGCCACGGCCACGGCCGCGGGGGAGCAGCAGCAGGCCGCGGCCGCCGAGCTGGGCCAAGCACGGGATGCGGCCGAGGCCCGAGCGGCTGAGCTGGCCGCTGCCTGCGAAGAGGCCCGGCGGGGCCTGGCGGAGCTTCGAGAGGCTTCCGAGTTCCTGCGTCAGTCGGCCGTGCCGGCCTCCGAGCACCACCGGCTGCAGGAGGAGGCCCTGGAGCTGCGGGGCCGGGCCGCCAGCCTGGAGCAGGAGGTGGTGGCCACGGGCAAGGAGGCCGCCCGGCTGCGGGCCGAGCTGGAGCGGGAGCGCGTGGGGAGCGTGGCCCGCTTGGAGCACGAGCGCATCGTGGGGGCCTTGCAGGCCGATGTGGCCCGGCTGGAGAGGCAGCTGGAGGAGCTGGGACGTCAGCACGAGAAGACCAGCGCCGAGGTCTTCCAGGTGAGCCCGGCCAGGCCCCACCCAGCACGGCCCAGTCCCAGCCCAGTCCCAGCCTAGTCCCGGCCCAGCCGCGGCCCCTGGGTGCTCAAACCCACAGCCCTGGCCTGACCCTGTCAGCGTGTTGAGGTGCATGGCTGCCCCTGCAGCCGTTCTGATCTCTTGGACATTTAAACTTGTGCTATCTTTTTAAAAACCTTTGGCCATTTTGACCCCATCACCTTTCTTTTTCTTTTTTAAGACTTTATATTTGAGAGAGAGAGGGAGAGAGGGCACAAGCGGTGGGAGGGACAGAGAAAGAAGCAGGTTTCCTGCTATGGGGCTCCGTCTCAGGACCCCAGGATCATGACCTGAGCCGAAGGCAGATGCTTAACCGACGGAGCCCCCCGGCACCCCGACCCCATCATTTTTCTAATGGTTTGTCTGGGAGTCCTCCATGCACCCCAGGGTCATACTTCCTCTCAGACTGATTGCTTTGGTGCCACAGTCATGCTCATGCTTTGGCTCTAATTGTGTGTATGGTGTGAGGTAGGGATCAATGTCCACTTGTGGTTTTGTAAGCAGTGAATTGGGCTTTTTGCCCTGATGGTTTTTACTATGATGTCCATTCTCTTTGCTGGCCTGAAAGCTCCCTGAGGTTCTTCTGGCTGGCTGTTTAGAATTTGTCATTTTTGCCTTTGGATCGTTTTTGAAGCTTTAGCCCAGAAGTAGGAAGATGTTATGCCCAGAGATTTTTAATCTAATATTTTGAACCCAGTAGACTTTGATGCTGAGTTGTTCATTTTTTTAAGGCCAGAGAATGTGAAAACACACACACACACACACACACACACACACACACACACATATTTTAAGATTTTATTTATTTATATGACAGAGACACAGAAAGAGAGGGAACACAAGCAGGGGGAGTGGGAGAGGGAGAAGCAGACTCCCCGCTGAGCAGGGAGCCCGATGTGGGCCTCCATCCCAGGACCCTGAGATCATGACCCGAGCGGAAGGCAGAGGCCTAATGACTCAGCAACCCAGGGGCCTCATACGTGGATATATTTTTTTTGTTGTTGTTGTATTGTTGTTTTGTTTTGTTTTGTTCCTCGTGGTGGATGTTTGATTCCATCTCTTCTTTTAAAAAACAAAAAAACCCCACAAAAAGTAGCAGGTCTTATAACAAAATATGTGAGTAAAAAGCCACATTCATTAGTTATTGTCAGGAAAGCATTTTTCTCTCCATGCCTCTGTTTACTCACCCCTAGGACAGAGATAATAATACTTCTGAATCCTCAGGTGAAAATTGAATGTTTTAATCTACATAAATGACTTAGCACAGTCATAGTATAAAAGATCAGTAAATGGCAGCCAGAATTATTATTTTCCCCAAGAAAATGCTCTTTTAAAACCAGTTAACCCTGTGATCTACTTACTAGAGTCTGCAGTCCAACCTAAGGATGCCCATTTTCATCTTTATTCCCTATGCTTTCCCTGCTCCCGACCACTTCTTTCTGGGGGTAAAGTTTGCAGGCCCTATTTGCTTCATCCATCCGTGGAGCTGATTTTTCTTTTTTGATTGTTAAGATGTCACCAGTCTGTACTGAGGGGAACATCTACTTGTTATCCACGCTCCCTGGAGCTACAAAGGCCAGTGTCTGCCCGCCCCCCAGACCCCCACCCTAGGGCCAATGTTTGCAAAGCTGACATTGCTCTGATCTTGGTATTTTTGTGAAAGTGCAGTCATCAACTTCTGGACATTGGTTTTTTTCATCCGCAGCGTTCTGGTTTTCTTTCCTTTCGTAAGATACCGATAAACCTTCACAACATGGACAGAAAAAGGAAGGCTAGTGACAACATAGCACCTTGGACCTCACGCTCCCTGCGCATCGGGCGCTGTTCGAAGCGCATGCCCTGTGTTTGTCCATTTCCTCCTTACAATCACTCTGTGAAGCAGGGGCTGTTATTACCCTGCTTTCATGTATGAGGAAACAGACACAGAGAGGTTAAGTCAGTTCTCTGAGGCCACACAGCTAGCACGTCAGAAGCATCAGAATGGGTCAGAATGTTCACGGTATCCAGGAAGAACCCAGAACTCCCTGAGTCAAACTCCTCAATATCAAACTGAGCTTGAATGTCCTCGGGCCAGGATGGAGGGGTCAGGAGGCTCTGGGGTTGTCATGTCCTCAGGGTCACAGGTGGGCTTGGGCTGCAGGTCCAGAGGGAGGCGTTGTTCATGAAGAGTGAGCGGCACGCCGCCGAGGCCCAGCTGGCCACAGCAGAGCAGCAGCTGCGGGGGCTACGTACTGAGGCCGAGCGGGCACGCCAGGCCCAGAGCCGTGCTCAGGAGGCCCTGGACATGGCCAAGGAGAAGGACAAGAAGGTGCGTCCCCTTTCCCTGCGCTCACTGGGGGGGGGGGCAGTTCCCACCCAACAGAGGTTGGGGGAAATCCAAGAATGCCCCAGGTGAACGAGTCTTGGCGATCAGCCCATTTTCTAGATGGGAAACTGAGGCACAGAGAAGGATGGAGACAACTCAGACATGTGGGCTACTGTTCTAACTATGAATTATAACTACAGTCACATTTATTGGGTGCTTACTGCATGCTAGGCCCGAGCTACATATTTGACACAGACAAACATGTTTAATCCTCACATCAAGTTCCCTTAAGATCGGTGTTTTTATTGTCCCCACTTGAAGAAACAAGGCACAGAGAGGGGATGCCACTTGCCCAAGGTTGCACAGCACCCAGAGGTCCAGCCAGCATTTAGACCCAGGTTCCCAAGGGCTGGTCTTCAGTAACAATGATGGTGGACAGCAGCCCATGGCTACTGAGTTGGGTGGTTTTCACACACTATCACTTTTAATTTCCCTCTAACCCCCAAAGCCAGAAGGCATTCTTATTCCTGCTTTCTAGATGAGAAAGCTGAGGCTCTGAAAGGCCAAGTGTGACACGTCAGAGTGACGCATCAGGTCACTCACTCATTGGATAGCACACATGACTCCCCAGAGTCCCAGGCCATTAGCGGAGAGCCCCCCAGCCATAGCTCACTGTGTGACCTTGGGCAAGTCAGTTGACCTCTCTGAGCCCATTACCGCCTCCTGCAAAACAAAAATAAAATTGTGGTCGAGATTCTGGTTTATTTGTTGCAGGGTCTGACCCCCTCAGCAAGAGTGACACTCGAGTCAGGTCATCTGCTGGGGGGTGGGGGAGTCCCAGGCATTGTGGGGGCCGAGCAGCATCCCTGACCCCACCCCCTTGATGCCAGGAGCACCCCCAGTCAGGACAACCACAGACGTCCCCCCACGTGGCCTGGGGTTCCCCAGAGGCAGGATGGCCCCTGGCTGAGAACCTCTGATCTGTAGTATAATAATAAAGCCCAGCATTTATTGAGCACCTGCTGTTTGCCAGGCATAGTTTGGATTTAGCCTCTGTTCAGAATCACAGTAACCTGCCAAGGCGAGAACCGTGATTCTCCTTCCTTTACAGATAAGGAAACTGAGGCTCAGAGGGGTTAATTCGTCTCCCCGATATCTCCTGCAAGAAAGGGGTAGGGAGGGACCCAAACCCAGGGCTGCCCAACCCAGCCCCACCAGGCCAGGCTGCTGTGGGCCTCTTGTTCCGTCAGCCTCCCCTTTCCAGAGTCCGCAAGAGGGGCTGTGACAGGATCGGCCGACTTCTGGAAAGAGCCAGAGTGCACGTTCTCGGCTCTGACGTGTCGGTGAACGGGCGCGGCAACGCACCAGTGAAATTTTATGTACGCGCTCAGAAACGTGAATGCAATCTGATTTCCCCACGTCATGAAATACCATTTTTCTTTCTACATTTCTCCCCCAACCATTTACAAATGTGAAAGCCATTCTTAGCTCATGAGTCAGACTCCGGCGGGCCGGAGTTTGCTGGCCTCTAGGATGTGACCTTCCCTCACCAGCCTCTTCCCCAGTGAGGCAGCGGGCAGGTCCAATGCTCGGCCCCAGGCTCAGGGTGACTGGAGCCCCCCCCCCGAATCTCCCCCCACAGATCACAGAACTCTCCAAGGAAGTCTTCAGTCTTAAGGAGGCCCTGAAGGACCAGCCAGCCGCCCCAGGCACCCCCGAGGTGGAGGCCCTCCGAGGCCAGGTCAAGGCCTTGCAGGAGCAGCTGAAGGTGAGGACTGGGGGCGGGGGAGGACCTGTCACACTCGTTAGCCTCTGGGTGTAAAGGGAGCTTTTTGGGGCATGTTGGGGGTGGGGCCTGCTTTTCTAAGTGCCCCTCCCCCATCCCCACAGGAGGCTGCCAGGGACCACAGTGCCGTGGTGGCCTTGTATAGGAGCCACCTTCTGTATGCAATCCAGGTGAGTCATGCCTGGCCACCAGCACTCCGGGCCTGGCCTCCCGTCCATGCTGGGGGGAGAGGTTCATGGCCTTGCAGGGGTGGGAAGGGAGGGAACAGGGGCAGCAGAACAGGAGTGCCCAGATTCTCTCTCTCTCTCTCTCTCTCTACTTCCCCCACCCCAGGGTCAGATGGATGAAGACGTGCAAAGGATCTTAAGCCAGATCCTGCAGATGCAAAGACTCCAAGCTCAGGGCCGATGAGCCTCGCCTCGCAGTGCTGAGCCTCCGCCCACCAGGCTCCCGCGTGGGGGCGTCTGTCTGGGCTCACATGCTCACCTTCAAGCTTTGACACCCTCCTGGGCCTGCTCAACTGTGCTTAGCTGCCTCCACTGGCCCACTGGTCCCTGCATGCTCTGTCCGGGGTCAACCCCGGCCCTGACTGTGCCCCCACCCCCACTAGAGAATCCGTGAGCCCCTCTCCCACGTCCCGTCTGTCGGTCCTGTCACCAGGCAGCACCCCGGACCCCAGGAATAAAAACTCTCAGAGCAGAGGATGAACGTGTTTGGCCTGATCGCTGGGGGACCCGCTCCCCCCACCCCCCCGTGGCAGGGAGGACAGGGTGGCCTAGAGCTGGTCTCGCAGGTGAGGCCCTCAGCTTGCGCACCCACAGCTCAGGCCCTGGAACGAGTGCTATGCTCATGTTGTAAAAAGCCAGAATGGACCATCTGAAGTCCGTGATGAGCAATCGTCCGAACATTAAGCGAAGACAGCATCCAAGTCTCGCACCCTGAGTCACTTTCCTCGCCCTAAATCCAGCCCTGCTGGGAGCTCCCAGCCCTAGCCTCCCTGCCCTTGGGCAAGTCCCCTGAAATCCCCTGGGGCTTCTTGGCTCTTTCCAGCTCAAGCGGGGGAGGTGGGAATGTGGCCTGTCCCCGGGGTTTTCTCGAGTGTCCAGGACAGGCACGGCATCTGGAGGGGCTCAGCCTGTCCCTTGGGGTCCCTGTGGCTCAGAGAAGGTCCTGCCGGTGGGGCTGCCTCCCCGGGGCCCCGCGTGTCTGTGTCCCCGTGGCCCGGGGTGTGGAGCGCTGGCCGCGGTAGGTCCGCACCCGTGCGGTCGGTCGGTGAGTAAAGGGGTGATTTCTGCGTCCTGCCTGGGCCTCTCTTCAGCCCGTGCCTCTCTGTCTCCGTGTCTCCCTTCTGTTTCTGCCGCCGGCTCACGGGCTCCCATCTGTCTCTGTCACCCTCTCTGTGTCTCGGCATCTCCCCCTCACTGGCCGTTCTCATCCTTCTCCGTGTCCTCTTCCCCTCCCGGGGTTCCCCGTCCTTGTCCTCGCTGCAGCCGGAAGGAAGGACTTACAGTCAGGCTGCTGTGGGAAAGGCCACGGGGGCTCCACTTCTCTCTTTCGAGGCCTCTTCTCCCGCCCCCGTCCCCAGCGCCTCCGGAACCCCGCGCCCAGCCGCCACAGGTGAAGGGACCTGGGCTCCTCGGAGCCCCCGCTCAGCTCTCCGCCGGCTCCACAGACCGGCCAGGGAGTCGGACCCAGGGAAGGGGAAGTGGAGGCTTTGCCCGGGGGCTGTGCTTCCCCCTCCGGCGGGACCCGAGTCCCCTGCCTCCCCGAGGTGCTCCCTGCCCCAGCTCCTGACAGCAGAGCCCACGGACTCATGACCTCAAGACTTCTCCTGGGGCTCGCCCTCTGGGTGGGCGGCTTACCCTGCAGCGGGAGAGAAGGTACGTGGGACCCGCCGGGGCCTGGGGGCCAAGCGCAGAGGGACGCTACCTGGGGACTGGAGTTGGGCCGTCTACCATGGAATATTCTGGGCTGGGGTGGGGGCTCACACAGCGGTTGGATAACTGACGGGTGGGAGAGGGGACCATCCCATTGCACACAGGGGGAAACTGAGACACAGAGGACCAGTCCCACTGCAAAGTGACACCAGGAAGTGGCGGCCACAGCATGGACAGAGGGAGAGAGGAGGAGAGGGGGAGGGAGGAATGAGACATTTTAATTGCATGCATTCATTCCATGCGCTTCTAAACCAAGCTGCTAGGAAGAGAGGCTACATTGAGACAGCTCCCTCCCACCGGGGCTCCCCGCCACCCAGGTACCCCCGCAATGTGGCTCCTTAAAGCTCAGCTTCCCCATCTGAAAAATGGGCTCATACTTCCTGCCTTCGCAGGTTGTAGTGGGGGCGAGAGATGAGGCAGCTGCCTTCATTTACATATTCATTTGCTGCACAGACCTTTATTAGGCACCTGCTGTGTGCGGGGTGCCCACAGCTGGCAGGGAGGCTGGGGCCCGGCACACGTAGGGCTTGGACAATCCCGGGGCAGGATGGAAGTTCACATGGCTCCCTCCCCCTTCGGGGCCCCAGCAGCCCCCGCCCAGCCCCGGGTGCGGTGCCGGGCCTCTAGGTACCCGATTGCCGTGGATTGCTCCTGGACCCTGCCGCCTGTTCCACACGCCGCCGGCCCCGCGTCCTTCATTGCCACATACAGGTGAGAGTGCCGGCAGGGCCTCCTGGGGTTTGACACTGGGGCCAGGGCAGCGGGAGGCCTAGCGAGCGCCCGAAACCCTCGGGATGCCGGAGCAGCACGGGCCAATACGTACTTCCTAAAATACACCCTGCGAGTCACATGCGGAGCTCAAACCCTTCTAGAAGCCTCATTTGAAAAGGAAAGAGAAATGACATTACTTTTAATATTTGGCTTCAGTATCACCCCAGTATTCCAAATATTTATTGAATAGGATTGAATGTAGCTTAACACGCTTATGGGCAATTTACATATTTCAATTCATAATAGAAATTAACATTATTTCGTAGGATTAAAGCAGGATCATGTCCACATGTAATCAACATGTTAAAAGTTAATGAACTATTTTACTTCTCTTTGTACGAAGTCTGAAACTCCGTGTGCATTTTGTACATAGAGCACTTTTCAACTCATGTGCTAAATGTTCACTGGGAATTCTTGGTCTCTGATTAGGTTTTATAAAATCTGTGGATGGGAAGGAAGAGTCACCCACCTGGGCGTCCGGAACAGCTTTGTCATGTTTTCTGACCACCAGGAACTTGACATTGAGTGTTGATACAATAAATTGAAAGGTCAGCCTGGGTTGCACCAGCCACATTTCAAACGGCAGACGGTCACTTGAGGCCAGTGACTGCTGCCTCCCACTCGGCGGTCAGAGCATGTGGAATGTTCCGGAATGTTCTGGAAAGCTGTATGTGCAGCACTGAGCTTGTCTCTAGAGCCTGAGACCTCGGGGTCTCGGAACTCAGGACAGTCAGAATCTTATCATTTCAGAATCTGTGAGTCCGTAGACTGCGGAATGTTGGAATTCTAAGGCTGGAATGTTGACATTCCAGAAACCTGTAGCATCGGGACCCTAGCGTCTCCCTGTGGGGTGTTCGCCCGACCCTGGTCCACAAAGGGTCCCTGATGTTGGGGTGAAGGCTCCCTCGGGGTCACACAGCCAACAGCAGGGTCTCAGCCTGTGCCGCCCACAAGGTTCCAGGCCACAGGCGGGCCCACGGGAAGCGCTGAGGCCCTCACACTGCCTCTGCGTGTCCAGGCTCGGCGTGGCTGCCCACGGGGAGAGCCGGCCCTGCCTCCAGCAGACCCCGGAGGCCACCAGCTGCACCATCCCGGACATCCAGATGTTCTCCATGGTGCCTTATATACTCAACGTCACGGCGGTTCAGCCCTGGGCCAGCAGCAGCTTCGTGCCCTTCGTTCCAGAGCATATCAGTGAGTGCGGGCAGCAGCGAGGGCGTGGGGGGGGGCGGCCGCCCACTTGCTCCTGCCCCTCCCCGCTCTCACCACCCACCTCCTGTCACCCATCCTGTCCATCCATCCTGGTCCTGTCGGCTCCACCTTTGCATTTCTCCATACTGAGCCCCCACCATGACCAGCCTCCATCTTCACTTGGACCAGCTCAATCCCCTCCGGCCTGGTCCCCAGTCCTGCCCTGGCCCCCCACTATCTGCGCTCCCCACTGTGGCCACCAGAGGATGCCCCTGAACACCTGAGTCAGGTCCCACCCTCCTCTGTTCTCAGCCCTTCACAGCTCCCACCTACCTGGGGTAAAAGCCCACATAGGCTCCCCAAGGCCCCCAAAGCTCTGCACGACTTGCCTTGTCCCCTCCCTCCCCTCCCCTCCTCTCTCTGTCCTCCTCTCTCACTCTGCTCCAGCCACACACGCCTCCTCTGTTCCTCCAACACACCAGGCAGGTGTGTTTCTCCAACACCCCAGGACCTTTGCACGGACTGTGCCCTCTGCCTGGAACCCTCTTCCCCCAGATCTCCACACAGTTCCCTCCCTCACCTCCTTCCCATCTACTCAGAGGTCATCTCAGTGAGCCCTCCCGTGAGCACATTATTAAAGACTGCAAACCCTCCTATGATGCTGGTGGTTATTAAGAAAGTCTAGTTGTCCCTCAGAGACTTGGGCATACATTATATAAAAGCCAGCAGTTCCAGTTCTAGCTGTGTACCCCAGGGAAATTCCCAATGTATTTGCGTGTACCCAGAAACCTGCTTGCTAATGTTCACGGCAACATTATCCATAATAGACCCAAAGCGGAAACAGCACAAGGGTCCATCAGCAGATGAATGGACACAGAAAAACGGGTTCCATCCATATTATGGAACCCACCTCAGTCGTGAACAGGAGTGAGGCACCCACATGCGCTGCCCCGGGGGCGGACCCTGACCCCAGGATGCTCAGGGAGGGGACCAGACAGGAGGTCACGCGGGGTGTGAGTCCACGTGTGTGACACGTTCCAGATCAGGCTCCTCCACGGACGGGACGTGCATTAGTGGTTGTGAGGGGCTGGGGCTGGGCAGTGACTGCTGATGGGGACGGGGTTTCTTTTTGGGGTGATGGAATGTTCTAGAGTTAAATAGAGGCGAGGCTTGCAAAACTCTGAATGTCCTACGACCACTGAACTCTACACTTCACAAGGTGGGTTTTGCAGCTTGTGAACAATGTCTCAAAAAAACATTGCAACCCGCTCTCCTTGCACTCTTGGTCTTTCCTCCCTACTCTTGATGACACACGGGTTTGCTGCTTGTTTCTTGTCTGTTGCCCCGATAGACTGAGCTCCACGAGGACCGGGGTGGGTTTGTGTTGGTCACGGCCATGTCCCCAATGTCCAGGACGCTGCTGGACGCTCAGTAAACACTCAATAAGTCCATGTTGGTTGATTGGATGAAGGAGCAAGCCAACCAGCCCCTGACCTTGCCTCCTGCTTGTCCATCAGTCAAACCGGACCCTCCAGAAAGCGTCCGCCTGAGCCCCCTCCCTGGGCAGCGGCTGTGGGTGCAGTGGGAACCCCCCCGGTCCTGGCCCTTCCCGGAGATCTTCACACTCAAGTACAGAATCCGATACAAGCATCACGGATCGGCCCGCTTCCGCCAGGTGAGGAGGACGAGGGGACACAGTGGCGGGGGGGGGGGGGGGGGGGGGGGGGAGCAGGCGCACACATGCGCTGGGGCCTCAAATGCAGCCGTGGGCAACTCACAGGCAGCCCAGAGCTGGGACTCCTGGCTGTCCACCCAAAAGGACAGCAGATGGGAACTCAAGCAAATGCTTGTACACCCGTGCTCACAACTGCTCCATTCACGGCAGCCGAAAGGCGGAAACCACCCAAATGTCTGTCAACAGAAGAATAGAAAAACACACGTATCTACCCCCTCGCGGGCATGTCACTCCATGGAAACAGGGCCGAGGCGCCGATAGGTGCTGCCCTGGGGACAGACCCAGAACCCACGATACTCAGGGAGGGAACCAGACCCAGAAGGTCACATGGCATGTGTTCATTGTGATTCCATTTATGGGAAACATCCAGAACAGGCACATCCCCAGACAGGAAGGGGGTCTGGCTGCCAGGGGCTGGGGAGGAGGTGGAGAGAGACGGCAAATGGGGGCATGGCTTCCTTTTGGGGTGACAGAATGTTCTGGAACTAGAAGGAGGTGATGGTTGCGCAACATTGGGAATATGCTCAATGCCACCGGATCGTCCTTTTTAACAGGTGAACTTTATGTTATGTGAATTTCACCTTGATTAAAAACAAATACACTGTTTAAAATTTTTATGAAGGAAAAGACACATAAGGCAAGGGTGTGCGGAGCATCTGTGGTCAGCTGTGTCACAGTCTTAGATGCCAGACCCAGGAGCTGCGGGCTTGCAGGGTGCAGGCTTCTGCACCCTGTCCCATGGGACTTTCTGGGACGATGGAAACATTCTACATGTGTACAGACTAAAAGTGTCCTTGCTGAACAAGGACAATGTGGCAAGTAGCCAAGGAACTGACTTTTACGTTTGATCTAGCATGTCTTCGTTTTCGTTTAAATATTTTTGCAATTTATTTTTATTTATATACATACAAAGTTTCATTTATTTGATTATATCTTTTAAAGATTTTATTTTTAAGGACTCCATACATGCAACATGGGGCTTGAACTCACAACCCCATGATCAAGAGTCACACGCTCCCAGCGCCTGGCTGTCACTGTCAGATAAGCGTCTGACTCTTGGTTTCGGCTCAGGTCATGATCTCAAGGCGGTGAGTTCAAGCCCTGCATCAGGCTCTGTGCTCAGCACAGAGTCAGCTTAAGATTCTCTCTCCCTCTGCCTCTGTCCCTCCCCCCTTCCCATGCACGCGTGCTTTCTCTCTTTCAAATAAACAAATATTAAAAAAAAAATCGTTGCACGCTCTACCAGCTGGGCCAGTGGGGCGCCTCTATTTTTTTTTTTTTGCAATTTTTTAATGGTGAGAATGGGGGTGATTTTTTTAAAAAAGATTTATTAGAGAGTGTGTGCTGGGGAAGGGGCAGAGGGAGAGAGGGAGAGAGAAACTAGCAGACACCCCACTGAGCACTGAGCACGGAGTCCTAGGCATTGCAGACTTCGCTCTCCCGACCCTGAGATCATGACCTGAGCCAAAATCAAGGGTCGGACCCCTAAATGACTGAGCCATCTGGGCAACCCTAGTTTTTGCAATTTTTAAATTGAGACAGAATTGACATGCCATAAAATTCATAAAAAGTGTACAAGGCAGTGGCTTGGAGCGTATTCACAAAGTTACGCAATTGTTTAATTAATCTAAATGGACAGGGTAAACCGCCACATCCGGCTGCCTGGGACGACCCAGGGCAGGGCGGGGAGAGAGACAGATCTGGGGCCAGGAAGTTGTTGGGGGCGGGGGGCTGGGACCTTGGCAGAAACAGGAGTCACGCGAGAGCCCAGCGTCTGTAGAGGGTTCGTTGGGAAGGTAAGGCCGGGCGGGCTGAACCGCTCGCTGGGGGTTGGCGAGCCTGAAGACATCCGGCCGCCCCTGGGCTGCACCTGGCCCCGGAGGCTTTAGGGCAGGGGCACTGCTGGCTTGGTGGGAGCTAGAGGAAGGGGGCTGTGAGTCTGATGGGCTGGCGTGTACATAAGAGCCGTGCTCCTGGCCAGTAGGCGATCTCTAAGAATCGGCTGACCCTGGGAGGGGCAGTGTCTCCCTGGTCAGCAAGATGAGGCAGATAGCAGAACAGAGGATGCCGAAGACTTAAAAACAAGTTTAATACAGCGGGGCCAGGAGGGAGGGAGGCCGATCGCAGAGGCTGTGGAGGGAGCCTGGAGGAGGGGTGGGGGGGTTGGGGATGGGGGTTTCTGTGGTCCACGTAGGTGTCCTGAAATGGATGGCTTGGGGGGCCAACGATATGGAGGGGGCCATGGGGGCACACTTGTTAGGATGAAGCGGGGGGACCAAATCTCCTTCATGCGGTTCTGTGCCCCACGGCCTCACCCAGCCTCCTCATTACCTGGCCCCTCTTTTCTGCTCTCAGGTGGGGCCTATTGAAGCTACATCCTTTACCCTGAGGGCTGTGAGACCCCAAGCCAGGTACTGCATCCAGGTGGCTGCTCAGGACCTCACCGACTACGGGGAAACGAGTGACTGGAGTCTCCCTGCTGCTGCCTCCAAGCCCATGGGCAAATAGTGGGGCCTCCCAACCCCGCCCCACCCAGAAGGGGGGCTGGGTCCTTGACGTCCACCCCCCACTGCCACCCACTCAAGGACGGATGGGACCCAACCAGCCTGGGTTCGCTGCTGCAGAGTTGCTGGGCAACTTTCGAAAAGTGACTTTGCCTTTCTGAGCCTCAGTTTGTCAATCTGTGGAACAGGGATGTACTTCTTTCTTTTTTTTTTTTTTTCTTTTAAGATTTTATTTATTTATTTGACAGAGAGAGACACAGCGAGAGAGGGAACACCAGCAGGGGGAGTGGGAGAGAGAGAGAAGAAGGCTTCCCGCTGAGCAGGGAGCCTGACTCGGGGCTCGATCCCAATACTCTACCATCATGACCCGAGCCAAAGGTAGACGCTTAACGACTGAGCCACCCAGGCGCCCCTGGGGATGTCCTTCTTCCTTAGGCTGCAGTACGGGGCTCTGTGAACTGTGAAGCTGAGATGTTTTCTTATTGTTTAACCAACTAAAGATTATTGCTGGAATCAGGACTCCTTTCATTTTTAAAAAAGATTTTATTTATTTATTTGAGAAAGCGAGCTCAAGTTGGGGGGCAGAGGGAGAATCAGGCTCCCCACTGAGCAGGGAGCCTGATGTGGGGCTGGATACCAGGACCGGGGATCATGACCTGAGCCGAAGGCAGATGTTTAACCGACTGACCCTCCTCCTCCTTTCAGTAGACCCAGATGAGATCCAGAGGGGAGAGGGTGAAGCAGGACACACACACACAGTGAATCCCCACTCCATGGATGGGGTCAAGGCTGGACCAGAGGCAGGGCCTGGGGCTGGGGGCAGGGTTCTGCCTGGGAAGGGGTGAGGGGTGAAACCCACTCAGTTCACCAGTTGAGTTCACCTGCCTCCTCAAAAGCCGCCTGGGGGCGAGCCCCACTATGGGCAGACGCAAGAAGGATATGCATTTGGGAAGACTTCTGTTGTGGGAGGTGGGGGACAAAGCCACCAGGACTGAAGGCAAGAGAAAATCCGAGAGGAGCACCAAGCCATGAGCTGCGGCCTGCGGGTGCACTCTGGGAGCTGGGAAGGTCTAGGAAACAGATTCTGCCCTGGGGCCCCCTCCCACCCACTTTAGACTTCTCTCCCCTCCACACCGAGAAAGAGAGGGAGAGAGAAAACACACAGGAGGGGAAGGACAGAGGGAGAGGGAGACTTCCAAGCAGCCTCCACACTGATGCAGGGCTGGATCTCGGGACCCTACGATCACGACCTGAGCTGAGATCGAACCCCACGTCTAACCAGCCGAGCCGCCGGAATGCCCCAACTTTAGACACCCGACCTCCAAACCGTAGGGTAATAAACGTGTGTGGTTTTAGGACCCATGAGCTTGAAGTAACTTTGCAACAGCCACAGGAAGCTCACGCGCCATCTCACTTTCTCTCCACTGTCCCAACACTGCCCTGTTGCACCAGGTGGATGCGGGAGCTGGCGTACACGCGCAGGGCAGGTGGGCGCGGGAGGGGATGCGTGCACGCGCAGGGCAGGTGGGCGCGGGAGCTGGTCGATGAGTCTCTGCCCGAGACTCCAGATAAACTTGGGGCAGGGCTTCCAGGCTGCCCCTCTGTGGACATGCGTAGCCCGTGGGAGCTTCCCCAGCCCCCAGGTGCACGCTGGGGACCCAAGAACACGTGTGGCTTCCCGCAGCCCAGCACACACAGTAAGCGCTCAACGCCAACCTCCGTGTTTGCTCCAGAAAGGAGTAAAGAGCAGGGAACGTCGCAAACTACGGCACGCCACGATGCAATTTTTGTGAACCGCTGCTCACCTCTAGGGGGCGCAGGACCTCCCCCGAACTTCAAATCTGCTGACCCCCGGAACCTTTGTCGCCCACTAGCGAGGGTGCAACTCGGAAGGGAAGGTAGCCGGATTTGGATCTTGACAGGCGGGGGCTAGAGCCAATGAAAAGGGGACCTCGGTAATCTCCAACCAATAATAGAGTGGAGGAAGTGACGCTGGCGGAAATAAAAGGGACGGTCAGGGAAGTTCGGCCAACAGTGAGCATAAGTGTTCTTCTCGTGCTTGTGAGAGAAGTAGGAGGCGAAGATGTCGGAGCGAAAAGTTTTAAACGTAAGTATTTGGTGACTAGGGCTTTCTACCCGGGGCGGGTCACCTCGGAGCTCCGGCCTAGGTGGGTTTCCTGTACTCTCCTATTGGAACCTTTTTCTCTTCTCCAACTGTCTTCCGCGGGGCGTGGCTTTCAGACACCTCCCAATCACCTTCCGTGAGGGGTGGGCCTTCGCGGCCTTTCGGGGCAGAGCTTAGTATGTTTGCTCCATCACTTCGTCTGATTGGATGTGCCGAAGGGAGCTAGCCAATCACGTCCCTTGGGGGCGGTTCCGCCTCGGCGGTATTGCCGTTCGCTCCGCCTCCAGGCGCGTGAGGCCCCGCCCCCCAGGGGCCAGGGGTCGCGCTCCTCGGGGGGCGTCGGCTTTGCTCAGCTCTTTGGCTCTGCTGGCAGGGGCCCCTCCCGGCAGCCTCGGCTGTACCGGTGGGGGCTCCGAAGGCATGATGCGGCCCCCGAGCTCCGAGTCCCTGTGCGCAGCCCCCGGGAGGGGTGTGTGCTCCGTGTCGGAAAGTGAGCTCCCCGTCGTGGGAGTGTGTAAGCCCAGGATGTCGGGCCAGGAGCCCGGGTGTGCGCGGGCGGGCCGGTGCGGCTCCCTGCGGCTCGGCGCTCTCGTCTCTCCAGCACTCAGGCTCGGGATCCATCCCCAGCGTCCTCACAGTCGGGGCAGGTGCTGGACCCTGTGGCATGCGAGTCCTTCTGTCCTGAGGACCCAGCCTGGAGCCATCTGTCCCCATCGTTTCCTGGTGGATCCGCGGCGGTCCCCAGCTCATCTGATTGTGGAGGCGGACCGGTCGCTCTGTTCAGATGAGGACAGCGAGGCCCGGGGAGATGGAGGCTAGCGGGGGAGTGGAGGATTCAAACCCAGGCCCCTGGCTCCGTAACCCATGTCCCTAATCTCCCGACCTCGCTGCTTCCGCCAGAGCCGAGTCCCCACCCAGACTCAGTTTCCTCCTCTGTGAAGTGGGCCCATCACCCTCTGCCTCGAAGAGGCTCTGCAAGGATTCTGTGAGGCAAGAGCTATGAAGTGCTCCATGCAGGTGCTCAGAATGCAGACAGCTTTATTTCCTGATTATCCAGCGGAGCTGTTTTCCATGATCCAAACGTATCCCGTGCTGACACTGTCTGTACAAACAATGTGGATTATGCTGAGTGCCGGCCCTCCTCCCGGGGTCTAGAATATGGGAAGCTGCAAGGCAGTGAAAGCCCCGGGCTCCCTGTGAGCTTCTGGGAGATGCCATCTCCCATGTGTGGTCGTATTTCCTCATTGGGGTAATTAACACGTCCCGTGTGATTCCACAGGGAAAAGACTCTGGAGGCATGTGCCTGCTCTCCGCAGGCCCCTTCCCACACACCTTTTCCCTTTGCTGCTGTGTCCCTGTGTCCTTTTGCCATAGTAAGTGGTAGTAAGGATGAGTGGATGCCGAGTCCTAAGAGCCCTCCCACCAAATCAGGACTGCAGGGTGGTCCTGGGGACCTGGCACAGCTCCCCAGAGCTCCCCCCTCTGCCCCTGCCCTGCTCCTGTGCCCGAGACGGCTCCCCTGACACTTTCACTTCCCACAGAAATACTACCCGCCTGACTTTGACCCGTCAAAGATCCCCAAGCTCAAGCTCCCCAAAGATCGGCAGTACGTGGTGCGGTTGATGGCTCCCTTCAACATGAGGTGAGTGCCGCCCCGTGTGACTCCCCATGTGGCCCCTCCCATGGCCTCCCACGTCAGTCGTGGTAGGCGCACCTGGTGCCTGCCATCCCCAGAGAGTGGCTCATCCCCAGCACTCGGACAACGAACCAGTGAGCACGGGACCATGCTGACCCTCCCTTTCCTCCCACGTCAGGATTAACCCCCCTGACTCTGAGCTCCCAGCCAGTGTCTGCCTTGAGATCTTGATTGTGCGTTATAAGTGTGAGTGCAGAGATGGGACCCTGTGTACTCATTCCCCGCCTCCAGCAGGCACACTTCTTCACACCCCAGGACCTTTGCACAGGCTGTTCCTTCTGCCTGGAACATTCTTTCTTCTGCTCTCTCCTGGCCAGCTCTTCTTCACCCCTCAGGTCTTGGCTTAAACCTCACCCTCTCAGGGACACCTGGCTGGCTCAGTTGGTTGACCCTCTTGATCTCAGGGTTGTGAGTTCAAGCCCCATGTTAGGTGTAGAGATTAATTTAAAAAAAGAATAAGCTCTTAAAATACATATTTCAAAAAGCTTTTCTTTTTTTTTTTAAAGATTTTATTTATTTGTTTGACATGGAGAGAGAGAGATCATAAGTAGACAGAGAGGCAGGCAGAGAGAGAGGAGGAAGCAGGCTCTCTGTGGAGCAGAGAGCCCGATGTGGGCCTCGATCCCAGGACCCTGAGATCATGACCTGAGCCGAAGGCAGAGGCTTTAACCCACTGAGCCACCCAGGCATCCTCAAAAAGCTTTCCTCAATAAAATCTTTTTTTTTATTTTTTGAAGATTTTATTTATTTATATGACAGAGATCACAAGCAGGCAGAGAGGCAGGCAAAGAGAGAGAGGGGGAAGCAGGCTCCCCGCTGAGCAGAGAGCCCGATGCGGGACTCGATCCTGGGACCCTGAGATCATGACCCGGGCTGAAGGCAGAGGCCCAACCCACTGACTGAGCCACCCAGGCGCCCTCCAATAAAATCTTAAAAAGCCCCTCACTGCCTCAGAGAGGCCCCCGTGACCCCTGTCTGACCCCTTCCGTGAGCCCCTCTCCCTCACCGTCCCCAGATCTTGCCCTTTGTACAGCTTTGCAGTTACCGTGTCTCACCAATTCTGAGCCTCACGCCTTTTTTCGTGTCTTAGCATATGGAAGTCAGAAACACCTGATCATGAGACACCTCGTTCTGTGAAACTCAGTGTGTGTTTGCACATCATTGGTCCATTTCTCTCTCCTTCATTCACTCTTTTTTAAAATTCAGCAATCCTTTTGGGCACCTGCTGTGTGCCGGGCCTCAGCGACAGGGGGTACGCTGTGGGGAATAAGATACCCCTCGAGCGCCAGCCAGGCTGTTGCGAGTGTGTGACAGGCGAGTCTCAGCAGGTCTGGGCCGTCTGGGTTCTTCGCCAGAAGGGGACCCCTGGGCCAAGGCCCAGGCAGATAGTGAGAGCGCGCCAGGTGGGGGGAGTCTGAATGGCAGGCTGCCGCCGGAGGGAAGGAGCTCCCCGTCCCGGGAGGTATGCCAGCAGCCACCTGCCCGAATGCCAGTGTCCCACCAGGAGGAACCAGGGTGCTGGGGTGGCTCGAGGCCCTTTGTCCTTCCCCGCAGGTGTAAGACGTGTGGAGAGTACATCTACAAGGGCAAGAAGTTCAACGCGCGCAAGGAGACGGTGCAGAACGAGGCCTACCTGGGCCTGCCCATCTTCCGCTTCTACATCAAGTGCACGCGGTGCCTGGCAGAGATCACCTTCAAGGTAGACGCCAGCCCAGTCCCCAAGGGGCTCCCCGCTCCCGTCCTCTCCCCCCGCGGAGCTCCCGTCTCCCTCCATCCCCGGGAGACAGACTTGCTTCCGGCAGCGTGATGTACAGAGGCCCGGGCATTCAGTGACACGGGATTCAGGGAACAGACTGCATGGTGACATGGCGCATGGCTGGTCACGGGCACGACCGTATTGAGACTTTGGGGGAACAGCCGAGGACCTTCCGTTCGGTCGGGATTTCTTTTTACCCAAGGCTTTTCCCTTTGGGTATAAAAAAATACGTTGAAAGCATTACATATTTTGATTACTTTTTCTTAAAGATTTATTTGAGAGAGAGGGAGCGTGTGTGCATAAGCTGGGGGGTGGGAGGGAGAGAGGGAGAGAATCTCAAGCACAATCCCCGCTGACCATGAGCCCAACGAGAGGCTCGATCTCGCCACGTGCAGATCACGGTCTGAGCCGAAATCAAGAGTTGGACACTCAACTGACTGCCCCACTGCCCCGGGCGCCCCTGTTTGGAGTAATTTTTAAACAATAGCTGTAGTGAAATGTGATCCACGTACCGCACAATTCACCTTGTACGGTGTCTGATTCAGTGGCCTTTAGTGTATTCACGGTGGACTAAACTGACCCTGTGCCCAATTCCAGGAAATTTCCGTCACGCCCAACATGAGCCCCGTAAGCATTAGCTGTCAGTTCCCGTTGTGCCCAGCCCAGCCCCCACCCCAGGAGCCACCGTCTGCTCTCCGCCTGCGGGCCTGCCCGTCCCGATGTTTCTCACGAGGGGTGCCGTGTGCTCTGTCCTTGCACGCGTGTCCTGGTGTGGCTCCGGGTTCTCCCACACCATGGTGTGTGATGGGGCCCCTTCCGCTTCACGCTCAGTCACGCTACTATGCAGCAGCATGCCACGTGGTACGCAGCCCTCTGTCCCCTGATGGACACTTGAGTCCTTACCAGAAAATGATCTTTTATCTGAATGGTAATGATCGTATGTGTTTTTACAATATCTACGATTTTATGAAATTTCTGAATACATTTTTTAAAGTAATTTTTTAAAGACTAAAGGATCTCTGGCAAAACGGTATAAATTGGCCCTTCTGGTCCAAGAACTTCGGGCAATTAAGTAGGTGGGGTTGCACGTGCGGGACACGGATCCCCGTGCGTGTGCGCGGTGGAGGCAGAACTCAAGCAGAACTGCGGGGCCGGCGCTGGGAATCCGTCTGCCGCCCCCACCGCCCAGCCAGCCCTGTGCCTGGAAACACGCTCAGGAGGTTCTCTTGCGGTTCCCAGGACACGTGCTCCGCACACGGGGATCACCGTCATCCTCGCGCTTTCTCTCCCAGTGACGCGCCCCGGATCGGGGGTACTTACAGACCCATGGCGAGGCTGGAGGGCCTGCGCCGAGGGTCCCCCTGCCCCTTTCCTGCTTCCCCTCCTGTCTGCATCCTCCGCGCCCGCTGTGCCTGTCTCTGTCGCATTGAGAAGCCGACACTGAATGTCACTGTTAAACACGTGCCACGCGTGGCGTGGGTTTCTGTGTTTTCCCTGGTGCCGACTCTGTGCTCCAGGGTCTCATCGGGGATGCCGGCTGACATTTCCCCTCTGCGTTCTGGAAACGCACGTAGGAGCACGCTCTGTTCATACTTGATATGTGATTTACGAGTACGAAAAGTCGTGAACATGTGCGTGCGCGCACACAGCAGACAGGAGGATGCGACACGTGCAAAGGCCCGGAGACTTGTATTCATGGTCACGTGGAGGGCAGAGGGAAGCAGCGGGCAGGTGTAGGGGGGCCTGAAGTTCCACACTGTGGAGTTCGGTGTTTTGTGAGAGAGGAGAGGAGCACTAGAAAGTAGTGTCCGACCCAGGCATTAAGACAAGGAAAGCGGGGGGCGTCTGGGGGGCTCAGTCGTTAAGCATCTGCCTTCGGCTCAGGTCATGATCCCGGGGTCCTGGGATCGAGCTCCACATCATGTTCCCTGCTCGGCGGGGAGCCTGCTTCTCCCTCTGACCTTTCCCCTCTCACGCTCTCTTTCTCATTCTCTCTCTCTCTCAAATAAATAAATAAAAATAAAATCTAAAAAAAAAAATCTTAAAAAGACAAGAAAAGGGGGGCCCCTGGGGGGTGTGGCGCAGTGGTTGAGTTCCCCAACTCTTGGTTTCAGATCAGGTCCTGAGCTCAGTGTCATGGGGTCGAGCCCCGTGTCAGGCTCCGTGCTGGGCTCGGCACTCGGGGGAGAGTCTGCTTGGGATTCTCTCTCCCTCCTCCTCTGCTCCTCCCGCTCGTGCTCACCCTCGCTCTCTCTCTAAAATAAATAAGTCTTGGGCGCCTGGGTGGCTCAGTGGGTTAAAGCCTCTGCTTTCGGCTCAGGTTATGATCTCAGCGTCCTGGGATCGAGGCCTGCATCGGGCTCTCTGCTCAGCAGGGAGCCTGCTTCCTCCTCTCCCTGTCTCTCTGCCTGCCTCTCCGCCTACTTGTAATTTCTCTCTCTGTGTGTGTCAAATAAATAAATAAAATCTTTAAAAAAAATAAAAAATAAAAAAAATAAAATAAAATAAATAAGTCTTCCAAAAAAAAAAAAAAAAAGGCACGGAAAGGCACGAGCAGGAGTGAGGCACGGAGAGGAGGTGGCCCGGGCCACCGGCTGCCGGCCCGCAGAAGCACTTGTGGCCAGGACCACAGGACTGACATGTGCCCGCTCTCCCCTGCAGACAGACCCGGAGAACACGGACTACACCATGGAGCACGGAGCCACACGGAACTTCCAGGCGGAGAAGCTCCTGGAGGAGGAGGAGAAGAGGGTCCAGAAGGAGCGGGAGGACGAGGAGCTGAACAACCCCATGAAGGTGAGGCCGGCGCCCCCTGCGTGTGCCCCTTCCGGCCCCGGGCCCCCGGGCAGGGCGACGGGGTGGGCAGGGGTGGTCGGCAGAGCTCCGAGCCGGCCCCGGGAGCCCTGCCTCCTGGTCACCCCCCCGCGGAGCCCTGGGAGGATGCGCGCAGGGGTCTCCTACCTGCGAGCAGGGTGTTAAATCGGGTCACGGTCGGCCGCAGGAAGGGGAGGCCATCCAGCGGCCCGGACCTCTCACCGGAGCCCTTCCTCTGGGTCTAGAGGACGTCAGCGGTGTGAAGGGGCAGGCCCGGAGTGGGGCCCGCATGGCAGGGAGCCGTGGGGGCCCCCTGTCAACAGCCAGCAAGAAAGCAGGGACCTCAGTCCCACACGCACACGGAGCAGGATTCGGCCAGCAGTTGGAGCGAGCCCGGGCCTCGGCTGAGACCCCCGGCCCCTGATTTCAGCCTGCGGAAGCCTGTTGGAGAACCCGGCCGCACGGGGCTCCTGACCCGCACCGGCCAGGGCTCAGCAAGATCCCTGTGGTTTTAAGCTATGGAGCTGGTGGCTGATGGTCATGCAGCCCGAGAGAAACGAATACAAGGAGGTGGGAAGTTGGACTGGAGAAGGCAAGGTGCTTCCTGCGGCCGGTTACCCCCCAGTTTGCACAGAAGACGCCTGTGATCAGCGGCTGTGAAGACTAGATGTGTGGAAGTGAACGTTCTCTTGAATGTTTCCTGGCTGTGTGACCTTGGGCAAGGCACTTGGCCTCTCTGGGTCTCCGCATCCTGGTGTGTCAAATGGGATTGATGACCGGCCTCAGAGGTCGTGGTGAGGCTTAAGCGAGTTCGTGCACAGGAAACTCCTGGACGGGGCTGGCACGCAGGCAGCGGTCCCTGGATGCCGACGCCCTGACCAGCCTTCTTCAAGCAAACCGTCCTCTCCCGCTGGCCAGTTTGGTTGTCTTTCTCAGAAATGCGATGACGTCCGTGTTCCTTCCGGTCTCCCCCACCCCTGTAAAGCCCATCCGTCCCTGGGCCCTCCGCCGGCTGTTTTCTGAGCCAGCCCGTCGGACCTGACACGGGGTTCTCCGCGGCGAGCACAGTGGCAGGGAGGGCTGCAGGCTCCGTGGAGGGGGCCGTGTCCATCCTTGTCCGCCCACACGGCCACAGGGGCTTATGGCTTAATGAGTTACCCCCAAACTGCAACTTAACAAGCATTTCTGATCCTCCAATTTCTGGGGGTCAGGAGGCCCGGGGAGCTGAGCTGGGTGGTTCAGGCCCGGGGTCTCTCAGGAGGCCTCATGTCCTGAAGGCTCAGCTGGCCATGTCCTTGCCACCGGGGCCTCCGCACCCACACCACATGGCACCGGCCTCTGCAGAGCCAGCCATCCAGAGGAGCCGGGAGGACCCACCGTCACAGGGACACAGCGTCGTCCCATCACACCCCGCTCGCTGGGAGCGGGTCCCGGAGTCCAGCCCGCACTCACGGGGAGGGGAATGAGGCTCTGGTTTTTCAGGGGAGAAGCACCAGAGAATTGGGGGACGCATATTCAGACCCTCGAGACAGCCACTGCCTACTGTCCGGGGTCCCACGGCCCAGAGGAAGTTGATGCAGGCTTTGCACCCATGCCTCGGAGACCCGGGCCGGCCTGGTTCCTCTGCATTGTCGCGAGGTTGGACCTTGCTTACGCTCGGCCACGTGTCAGCCTAGGGCCTGGGACGTAGCGATTGCTCAGGTTGCCGTCTTTAATCTTTGTCACTGTTACTTAAGTAAGGTGTGCACCCAACGTGGGGCTCGAACTCACGGCCTGGAGATCAACCGTCGCTCGTTCCCCTGACAGCCAGGCAGGCCCCTCCTCTTTGTCTTCACTTCTGCGGCATGGTGGAGCTGGGCCGGACGTCCGGCCGCGGGGCCTCAGCAGGCCAGTCCCCGTCCCCAGGCCTTGCTGCTCTGAGCTGGGGACTGGGTGCAGCAGGGGGACCAGGCAGGAGGCCCCTGCACAAGTGACATGGGTGCAGGGGGGTGTGGGGTGCTGCCCTCCCCCCCCCGGGACCCCCGCCACTGCGGGCAGGGGCGGCGTCCCCACGCACTCAGCCTGGGCCCTGCCCGCCAGGTGCTGGAGAACCGGACCAAGGACTCGAAGCTGGAGATGGAGGTTCTGGAGAACCTGCAGGAGCTCAAAGACCTGAACCAGCGGCAGGCGCACGTGGACTTCGAGGCCATGCTGCGGCAGCACCGGCTGTCGGAGGAGGAGCGGCAGAAGCAGGAGCAGGAGGAGGACGAGCGGGAGACGGCGTGAGTGGGCCGGGCGGGGCCGGACGGGAGTCCCCGGGGCTCACGGCCTTTGCTCGGGCCTCCGTCTGCAGCGACGCCCTTCCAGGTCTTCCGTGGCTCCCTCAAGCCCCTTTCTGCCCGAGGCCGTTCCCCGTGCACCCCCCCCCCNCCCCCCCCCCCCGATCTCACTGTCTCTCCCATGGCATCTGTGTCGGGGTCGCCAGCATCACCCCCCAGGTTTGATGATTCGCCGGAGGGGTACCCTCGGGCCCAGGCCTGCTATGGTCACACTTTCCGCGCAGTACTGACCACCCTGGAACCTTCCCTCTGCTTCCACGTCTCCTGATTCATCGCCTCCCTCCCTCCCTCTTCCAGAATCTGAACGGGGCGGGGGGGGGCCTTGGTTTGGCTTCTGGGTTCCCGGGTGGGCGGGGCGGCGGATGGCGCCGGTCGGAGGGGGTCCTGACCGCTGTGGCAGTCAAGGCTGGAGTGGGGCGCTCCCTGCCCGAGTTCCAGCCGGGGCGGGCCAGTGCCATCGGCCAGGCCAGCACTTAACCACGCTGCCCCCGTGGCCAGAGAGGATTGTGGGGAGTCTGGGGGCCCCTCCTGCCCCACTCACTGCTGTCAGGGTTTGGTGAGCCGGGCAGGTGATCGCAGGTGCGTGTGCTTTCTCCCCACAGGGCCTTGGTGGAGGAGGCGCGCAAACGCCGGCTGCTGGAGGACTCTGACTCGGAAGAGGACACAACTGCTCCTGCCCCTCTGCAGCTGGCCCTCCGGCCCAAGCCCACCGCCATCCTGGAGGAGGTGAGTGCACCCGCGCCCCCTGAGGGCTCTCGGGGGGCAGCAGAGAGGGGCAGCCGGGGCCAGCACCGACGGCCCTGACCGACTGAGTCCGCGGCCCGGCCACGTGCCAGCACGGGCTCGGCTCCGAAGCCTGCAGTCGGCCAGCCCCTGCTCAGCCGCTGACACGAGCAGACCCCCAAGCTTGGGAGACCTGGGGACACGGATGTATGTTTCTCGGTCCCCATAACAGCCTGGGGTGACCACCAGGACTTGCAGGCCGCGCTGCTCCCAGCGGTCAGGGACCCGGGCTCTTCCCAGCTTCTCTGCTCTCTCCCGGAGCGAGGGTCCCAGCTCTGGGGCCACGGCTTCCGGCCAGGGTGGGGCTGGGAGGGCTACCGGCCAGGGCCCCGCGGGAGCCACAGGGGGCTGGGCGCTGGGGCCTCTCGCTGGCCCGCGCTGGCAGAGGGGAGGGGCGGGAGCATTTGGTGAGGGGACTGCTAGCATTTTCTAGCACAGTGTCTCGGCCACAGCAGTCAATGTCACACTGGTGTGTTAATCAAAGACCGGAGACTAAGGCGAGAAACGATAAGTAGCGGTCACCCCAGACACGTTTTAGTGTAACTCTGACGCTTTCGTGGTCCACGCCAGCTAGACGCAGGGTCAGCCCCTGGGTAGGACCCAGAGTCACGCTGTTCAACTGCACGGAGGTGACTTTTCTGTTGAAAAGTTGTGCTCAGCCGCCCAGAGCGGCATCCGGCCCAGCAGCGTCCTGCTCGAGGTTGTGCCGGCCTGGGGGGCCGCCCTCCCTGCAACACCTTCACGTCCTAGCCAGGGGCAGGGGCCGGGCCACTGTCCCACACAGTCCCACGGCACGCACGCCATTGGTCAGAGCCCAGCCTCCTGAGCACATCCTACTGCAAAGGAGGGTGGGAAATGTAGTCCTTTTGGGGGGCGGTGCAGCCATGTTCCCGCGAGGCTCCGTGACTGTCCCCAGAGAGGATGGCCCTGGGGGTCATGCTTGCCCGTCGTTATTCTCTGACACAGAACCGGGACATTTCCTCGAGGCGCTGTCCCCTGATGACTGGTCTCCCACTTTCTTGCATAAACTGCCCCCAGAATTGTCTAAAATTTCCTCTTTTTTCTGTGATGTGGAACAAGAGATTGGAACCACCGGGAAAGCAATCTGCTCCCCCCACCCCCCGTCTGGTCCGGGTGTCTTCCTTGCACCTAGTTTGATGACACGCTTTCCGTTTTGTCTTGCACCACACGGCTCCATCGAGGCTTCCCAAACCCCCGCCGGGGCGGCTGCGGAGCCCGTCCCCTTCCGCGCCCGTGGCCGTGGTCGCGTTTAGTGGCAGCGCGCGCAGCTGGCGGACACAGGCTCGGGGAGGGGGCTCCCGAGGGCCAGTGCTGGCCTGCCGTGGGCCACGGGAGTCAGTTCAGAAGGCGGCGGCCGGGATCGCTGGTCTCTGTCCGCACGCGCCGGACCACGGGGGCCCCGGTCCATGCTCGCAGGGTGCAGCCGGCGCTCAGGTGGCCGCGTGCCTGCGGGGTCCTCCTCCCGCGCCCTCCCTGCTCCAGCCCAACCAGCCCTCCGGCGACTGCCCAGCCCAGTCCCCCGTCCAGGCCTTGGCCTCACGCTCCGCCACCCGGAGCACTGTCGCTCATGTCTCCGCTTGTTAACTCCTCCTCATTCCGATGGCAGCTCACGGTCCCCTCTCTGAGGAGACCTGGCCCAGCCACCTTATCGACCGGCCGCTGTTCCCTCGGGCTGTCACACCACGCTGACGTCTGTCTTTGTGTCACACCGCCTGTCAGGACGGACGTTGTCCTGTCGGTCTGTCCACTTGTCCGCCCTCCCTCCTCCCTCAGACGGTGGCCCCGAGAAGGCAGCACCCCGTGCCTCGTGCCCCCTGCAGCTCCAGCTCCCAGCTCAGACAGGACCTCCCAAATCCAGGGGCTTCTGGTTCCTCTGTTTCAACATAAAACAGATAAAGTTGAAGAGCTGGAGGTGGGGCTGAGCCCCTTCTGCCTTCCCCTCCCTGGTCCCCAAAGCGGGAGCCTCCATTTCCCCTCACTCCATCAAACTCATTGATGGAGCACCTTCGTGCCAAGAGTTGTTTGTGGCACCGTGGACCCAGTCGTGAACACGACAGGAACCCCCAGCACAGATGAGGCACTGGAGGGCACAGGGGGCGTGGACATGCAGCACTCACTCGATTACTCGAGCTCGAACTGTAAAGAAAGGTTTCCCGGAGGAGCTGATACTTGGGTTGGGTATTGAAGGATGAGTAGGAGTTCGCCAAATGCGTTAGAGGAAAGGGGGCATTGCAGGTGGAGGGAATGGTGTGCATAAAAGCCCGGAGGGGAGAAGGTGTGGTGTGATTTAGGAAGTGTAAGTGCAGGGAGGCTGGAGAAGGGGGGATTGGGGCTGGTTCACCCATTCATGTCCCCCCGTCACCCCCAGGCCCCAAAAGCCAAAAGGAGGGCAGAGAGCTGGGAACGGAGTGTCGGCACCCTTGGCAGCAGGCCCCAGCTGTCGGGCCTGGTCGTGGTGAAGAAAACAGACCTGGGCTGCAGCACCCGGCAGGCCCTGGCGTCACCCACCATCCAGGGTAGGTGCCCCTGGGATGGGTCCTGGGGTCCTGGGGCGGGAGCGCAGTGCCTGGGGCGGCCACCAGGCGGCGGCAGCGTCCCCACTATGGCTTCTGTGGGGGGGGGGGGTTGAGGCTGGGTAGGCTAGCTCTCCTCTCTCGCCCAGGCCCTGTGCAGCGCAGGAAGGGGGCTGACCCTGCACCCCGGATGCCCGGCACCTCCTCCCTGAGCCAGCTGGGGGCCTATTCGGACAGCGAGGACAGCAGCGGCAGCAACTGAGGCCCCTGGCCCTTCCCAGGTCAAGGTCCCATGTCCAGTTTCGCCTGACGGTTGGGGCAGGAGGCCTCAGCACCACCGAGAGCCACATGTGACTGGACGAACCCAGAAGTCCTCTGAGGCAGGCCGGGCCAGTGAGGGCTTTGACCAAGGGACGCGGTTTCTGCCCTGTCCCCCCACGTGCTGGCCCTTGGGGACCTCGGGGTCCCCAGCTCCCACTGCCGCCCTCCTGGCCCTCCGTTCGGGGCCGTGGCATCCCTGAGAGAGCCCCCGGCAGGCCACTGTGGTCCCTACAACCTGGCCGATCCGGCCTCCTCGCTCTCGGAAGCTGTGAGACGGTAAAGGTTTGTGGATGAGCGGACGGCTGGGGAGAATTCGTGGTGTAGCAATAACTTGCCAGTACGGACACTGGTCACGTGACCAGGAAATCGATTCCAAAGCTCACGTTCTTTGAAGGTCGCCTGACTTCAGCTCCGGCATAATTCTCCCCCGCTTCAGAGTGTTCTGGTTCAAGGTCCTGCGCTCCCGCCAGACTCCTTCAGCGCCTGACCCCCTGCTCTGCTCACCCGCCCCTCCCTGGGTCGCTGGCCTCAGCCCTCCCCCCCACACACATACTCACATTTGTTTGGGATTTGGGGATGAGGCTTTGTGTTTCTTGCTGGCAGAGTTTGGAAGCCGAGAAGCCCCCACTTCAGGGATCCACCTTCCGACAGTGATTTCTGGGCTTAAGTATGGCTGGAAGGCGGGAACTGGGACCCAGTCGGGCCCCAGGTCCTCACCTTGCCCTGAAGACAGGGCCCCGGGGCCCTGGTTCTGGAACACAGCCCGTGGCGGCCGGCTTGCTGGCCGATGCATCCCTCCCCCGAGTTCAGCCCCCAGCAGGATCCTGTCCGTGGCATCTCGGTGGCCGCCGTGGGAGGTTTTACACCGTGGAAGTCCGCACATACTGCAGATCGGTGTCCTGTGCCAGAGAGCCAGCTGCGGGTACTTCGCAGCCTGCCCTGCATGCTTTCCCCAAAGTCAAAGTCAGTGTCATCTTGCACGGTGCCCGGGACTGGGGGCTAGAGGAAAGCATCTAACCTGAGAAGCGCTTGTGGAAGAGATGAGGAGGTGTGGGGCCCCCGGTTCACTCTGATTCATTCTCGCGGCCCGTGTCCTGGGCTCTTGTCCCGTGAGGCCCACCCTCCTGTCACTGTGTGAGCGTGCCACCGTCACTGTTCTTCACTGAAGATTGAACCCCGTTCTAAAACCCAGATGAGCGAACTATGGTTGGCGGGCCAAAGCTGGCCTGCAGCCTCTTTTTGTGAATAAAGTTTTATTGGCACAGCAACGTGCCCATTTGTGTGCGTATGACATATGGCAGCTTCCACTCTGCGGCGACAGAGCCAACAGGTTTACCATCGGGTCCCGGAGAGAGAAAGTTTGCCAGCCCCCGTCTGGGTCGCCCAGCCCTGCTCTTCCTGCTCTGCTCCCCACGGCCTCCAGGGGAAGGTGCCAACACCCCCGTCACCCCGATTTCCAGGCTCACCCCGTGCCCGCGGCTCTGCTGCGTGGGGTCACCCTGAGCACGGGCGCCGGCTGCACTCTCCTCAGTGGGGCGCAGGGGTGAAGTCCTTGCCTCTCGCCTGACCCGTGCTGGGCTTGGGCAGATTCCCTCGTCTGAGTTTCCCAAAGCAAGTTGCTTGCTCAAAAATATATATCTATGTACAGACATCATTTATATATAAAATACACATTAAAATATGTGCATAATTAATATATTTGATATATATCATAAAATTTATAATAAATTTAGGGGCACCTGCGTGGCTCAGTTGGTTAAACATCTGCCTTCAGCTCAGGTCATGATCCCAGGGTCCTGAGATCGAGTCCCGCATCAGGCTCCCTGCTCAGCAGTGAGTCTGCTGCTCCCTCTGCCCCCCTGACCCCCACTCTTGCTTTCTCCCTCTCTGTCTTGCCAAAATAAATACAACCTTATAATTTATATAATATTAATATAGTTATAGTTTTTATATGCTATATACTTACTTTATTACTTATTTATTACATATTTATTTATTTATAGCATCTACTTTGTGCCCAGATGTGTTTTAGGCACTGGGGCTACAACACTGAAGGAGAACATATGACGATAATACCTTAAAAAAAAAAAGCAACCCACATACAAACGGCCCCCCCCCAATGGTGACGTTCTGTTTGGAAGGTAGGGGATAAGATTGTGAACACATCTAAATTTAACAATAAGCTCTGAAGCGAAGCAAACATGCATGGGAGGCAGTGATAGCTGTGGATGAGAGCAGCAGGAGGGGGTTGGGAGCGGCGCGTCACAGGGCATCTTGCCCACCGCCCCCCGGTATCAGCGACTGCTGCCTAACGAGATCCCCGAGAAGTTCTTAGTGGCAAACACAGGAACCTGGGTGTGGCTTTGCCAGGTTCTCCGCCTCAAGGTCTGGCAGCTGCCCCTTGAGACGTGGGGCAGGGCTGTGGTCTCATCCGAAGGCCTCTCTGGCCGGATCCGCTCCCACGCTCACTCACGTGGCTGCTGGCCGTTCGTCACGGGCTCTGAGCTGGAGGCCGCCCTCACCGCTCGCTTACCCGGCCCTGTAACATCCGGACTTCAGCAAGCCAGCACAAGAATCTGTGGGAAGTGGCATCCTGTCACCTTTGGCATGTCCCCCTGGTTGGAAGCAAGCCACAGGTCCGGCCGTGTTCAAGGGCAGGGGATTACACGTGGCTGTGACCACCAGGAGGCCAGCTGAGGGTCTACCTGCCAGACACCCCCCTCCAGGTCAACCATGAGGTTTGCTGTGCAGATGAGTGTGACCCCAGCACCTGAGGCCAGCCAGGCACTCAGTGGGAACTAAGTGGAACACACTGGAACTTGGTCTTGTCTCCCAGCAGGCTTTTATGCTTCATTGTCCCCGCTACGACCTGGGAGCCCTTCTGTTCTTGGCCCCAGTTCCCAGTGGGCGTTCCCGGGGTCGAGCGAGCAGAGGGGTAGCGACACATCAGGGTCTCGTGTGTGCGTGTGTGTGTGTGTGTGTGTGTAGACCCTCCGGGGCCTGCACCCACCTGCTCTCCCCCTGCCCCCCTCCCGCTCTCTGGAGCCTGCCCTTCCCCCATCGCTGCTCACAACCCCTTTCCCCACGCCGTACTCCATGCCCGGCATCCCCGGGAGCTGTCCGGCCTCATCCAGAGCCTCCTCCCTCAGTCCCCCGGGGGCCTCCGCACAGTGCAGGGACTTGGGCCTGCTAGAGCCCACGCGGCCTGAGCCCGGGCTCCGCAAACAGACGGGCCGCCGCCCCATTTCCCAAGCTCTAACTGCACGCCAGGCTCTGCCCCAAGCTCCCTCTACACCAAAACTCGCCGCTCACTCAGACACATGTGCTGTTACTGCCCGATTTTACAGAGGCAGGAAGCTCCTGGGCCAGGGACTCTGAGTGGACGGGGAACAGGACCCAGGCTTGCCACCGCAAGGCTCCAAGGCTACACCTTTAATGACCATACTCCCCTGCACCTCCTGCAGACGGAGCCTCCAGGGGCTGGGCCTCTCCCTTCAGACTGGGCACTCATGACGCTGGAGCTATGTCTCCTCCATCAGACCAGGTGTCCTAGAAGGCTGGACCATGCCTGCCCTATCTGACTGGGACTCCTAAGGATAGGCTCTTGTCTCCTCCCTTAGACTAGGGGCACCTAAAAGCAGGACCATGCCTCGCATTAGACAGGAAACCCCTGAAATCAGAGTCAGGCCTCCTCCATCAGACTGAATGCTTCAGAGGGTAGAATCATGCCTCCCCTATCAGACTGGGAGCCTACTGAGGCATGCACCTATCTCCTCCAACAGACTGAGGCTTCTGAAGCCAAGACCATGCCTCTCCCATCAGACTGTGAGTTTTAAAAGGCAAGGCTACGTCTCCTCCATCAGATTAGGTGTGTGTAGGCCCCACCATGAGCCGTCGCTTCTCCTCCGGGGGCCTTGGCTCCCATCCCCCCCAGACTGGCTGCTCCATGAGACAAGGGGGAGGGGGACAGAGAAGACAGGCCCAGCCCCCACCCAGGGACCCCAACTGGCTCCTTCTTAAGGTCCCCACCCCCCTAAAGCATATATTGAGCACCTACTGTGTGCCATGCAATAGAATATTATTGGGCCACAAAAGGAATGAAGCTGTCACACACACGTGGATGAACCTTTCCTCACAGGAAGCGGTGAGTTCTGTCATTGGGGATTATTATGTGAAAGGTCCAGAACAGGCCCCTCCAGAGGGACAGGAAGTGGATCAGAGGTGCGAGGGGCGGGAGAAGTGGGGGAGAATGGAGAGTGTGGGTAGGGATGGGGGTTCTTGCTGGGCCGATGAAAATGTTCTGGAATGAGCGGTGATGGTTGCACCATCTTGGAACATTCTCGACCTGAAACACACATTTCAAGCAGGTAAATTGTACAGCATGTGAATTGTATCTCAAAAAAAAAAAAAAACAACCCACAAAAAAAACCAAAAACATGCTCCAAACAGCGTCCGAAGGTGCTCAGCAGAGGTTAGCTGTTCTGCTCTTCTTTTTTTTTTAAATTTTATTTATTTATGTGACAGAGAGAGAGAGAGAGATCACGAGTAGGCAGAGAGGCAGGCAGAGAGAGAGAGGAGGAAGCAGGCTCCCTGCCGAGCAGGAAGCCTGATGCGGCCTCGATCCCAGGACCCTGAGATCATGACCTGAGCCGAAGGCAGAGGCTTTAACCCACGGAGCCACCCAGGCGCCCTGTTTTGCTGTTCTTCCAGCTCAGAGACAAGAGAACAGCCCGGGTCACCCCCCAAGGTCAGGGGGGCTGGGGTTCCAGAACCAGCCACACCCAGGAGATGCCCCTGACACAGAGCCTCGCAGACCACGGGGGCTGGGGCGGGAGGAAGCCTCAGCCCAGGGCCCCTAGACCACCTCACCTGCTTGCCTTTGTCCACGCAGTGCCCCCCTATGCTGCCCGTCAACACGCCGAACCCCAGGCGTTCCATTGGCTCTTCAAGGGCACACCGCAAGGTCGCCAGCCCCCCAGCCCCTCCTTATCCTCGCTGCTCCTTCCCCCCCACCCCGGGAACCCCTTTGCGGGGTGGGGGGAGGCAGCCCCAGGAGCCGTCGGCTCAAAAGCGCAGGAAAGTCAAACGCCAGGAAAGTCAAACGCCGTTTGATTCTGCCTTGGGGGCCTCTAATTGCTATTCCTGACACACGCTGTAATTAGAAGGCCCCTTTCAAATATTTATACCTCAGACGTCTCCTATTTATCCGACAGGGAGAGGGCTTGGATTTGATGAGATCTGTCAACAGCTCATCCCCGAGCCGGGAATTGCCTTGCGGCTGACAGAAAACAGGACAATTACCCGCCGTTGCTCCCTGCAGTCCCTGGGGACGCTGTCTTGTCGCTGATCGGAGAGAGCGGGGTGGGGGTGGGGGCGTGTGGAGACGCCGCAGGAGGAGGACTGAGTTCAACAGGTTCATGTGGACGACACAGCCAGAGCTGGGAAGGGGACAGATGGAAGGCCCTCCTGCCGCCAGGGGCTTTGCCTGCTCAGCTCTGGACCTCAGTGTTGTCGCCTGGAAAATGGGGCTAACAATGGGGCTTAGCACAGGCAGAGAAATACTGATCCCATGAAGATGTTCTAGTGGGTCTCAAGCGCCACCCAGCCAGGCCACATTGGGACGTGCAATACAGGCAGACATGAGCTGTGGGGTGGCTCTGAGCAGGTCCTCCCCCTCTCCGTGCCTCAGTTTCCCCATGGGGAAAAATAACTCCTTTCTGGCAATCCTTCCTTGAGCTCTCGGGGGTTTCCTGTTAGAACCCCATTAGAAACCAGGAAAGAAAGGCACAGACAGCGTAGACATGGCCCCGACTCACTGTTCCTCCCCAGGGGCATTTTCCCAACAGTGTCAGCTCTGACTTCTGTCTGGGCTTCCCTTCCCTCCAAGCCACAGGCGCCAGCCCACCCTGGGGGCCGTGGGCGGTGGGCAGAGAAGGCAATCTGCAATCCCCGTTCTTCACGATCACCCCCCTCTTACTTCAGTATTAGGGGGAGCTGAGTAAGCCCCCTTAGGATGAAAGAAAAACTGTGTTTGCTCTGGAATCGGCCAGCACACCCCTTTGCTTGGCTTACCCCAAACCTCTTAGTGTCCTTGCCCCCAGACAGCTGCAGCTGCCAACAGGCAGCCAGGCCAGGCGAGGCCCCTCTCATTTCTGTCCCCCCTCCCCGCCTGCAGCCCCAGAAGCCACAAAGGGACAGATGCGGAGGACACAGCCAGGCACAGATACCATCTCCCTTCCCAAGGCCAGCTGCCCCAACCCCCCTCCTCCGGGCTGCAATTAGTCCCCTGGGCTGGGGGGGGGGGCTTGCAGAGAAGAGTCCTCTTGGGGAGGGGACGCCAGAACCCCCTCCCTTCCATCCCCTCCTTGCTTCCTTCAGCTGCGTCAATATCAATTTTAGCCAGTGACCTCTGGAACAGTCTGCTGGGCAGGTGCGCCGCCAGATACTGGCTGGATTTCAACCCTCAACAGTGGTCGCTCTCACCCCCTCTGCTGGTCAGTTTCACCCCCTCTCGCGGTCACATCCAGAACCCCCATTTCCCGGCCAGTTTCCACCTCGCCTCCCGCTCCCCGCTGCTCCCCGCCTCTGCACCCCTCGCTCTCCCGAGCAAGGTCGGCCCTGCGGGTTCCCACCTCCCGCGCTCCTCGCTCGCTCCTGCCAGCCGCGGCCCTCCGGGTCAGTGTCCAGCTGCGGCGGCCGCGGCCCCGCCACTCCCGCCCCGCACCCCCTTCCCTCGGCGGGCAGAGGCTCCCCTCCCTCCCCAGAACAGCTGAAGGTCTCAGTCACCTCCGAGGGGGGCGCACGGGGAGCCGAGGGGGCGGGGGAGCCGCGGAGGGGGCGGCGGGGAA
>LNAC01000276.1:2993643-3007295 GCA_002007465.1 Ailurus styani
CCCGCCGCGCTGAGGACCCAGGCGTCCGGGCTGAGCTGGGGCTGGGGGCGCCCGCGGCGGCGCTTTCCCCGACTCCCGGCCGCAGAAGGGAATCCCGGAGCTTCCCGGAGGCGGCGGGCGGCCGAGCCGCGCACGGGGACCGCGCTTCCCGCGAAAACTCCGCGCGCTTCTGCGGATGCCCCTCGCCCTGGCCCGACCACCCGGCGCTCGGTGTCCAGGGCCCTGCGGGGCGCCCCCTCCCCCGCCGTCCTTGCGGGGCCGGGCTAAGGCGGACTTTTGCTCTCCTCCTTCCTCTTCTTCCTTCCTCCGTCTCCTTCTTTTCTCCTCTTTTCACCGCCTTCTGAGCCCAGCCAAGGGACCCACCTGATCTTTTTCCTCCCCCTCCCTTCCTCCTCCCTCTCCTCCTCCTCTCGCTTCTCCTGCCCACCCCCTCCTTCTCCCTGGGGGCTCTGCGGAGAAAGGGAGCCGGGAGGGGGGCATGTGGGCCCCCCTCTGACAGTGGCCAGGTTTGGCGTGACACACGCACAGATGGCCAAGTGGCTGCGGGACTACCTGAGCTTTGGCGGCCGGAGGCCCCCTCCACAGCCGCCCACCCCGGACTACACCGAGAGCGACATCCTGAGGGCCTACCGCGAGCAGAAGAATCTGGACTTCGAGGACCCCTATGAGGACGCAGACAGCCGCCTGGAGCCCGACCCCGCTGGCCCTGGGGACTCCAAAGGCCTCGGAGACGCCAAGTACGACTCTCCCAAGCACCGACTCATCAAGGTGGAGGCAGCGGACATGGCCAGAGCCAAGGTCTTGCTCGGCAGCCCTGGGGAAGAGGTGCGTGGCTAAGTCCCAGATGCTGGGTGGTCCCAGAAGACTGGGTGGGGAAGGCCAGGCTGGACTCCCTGGATTTGGGGGACCTCGTGTTATGGGGCGGGCCCCGGCACTAGCCAGACGCTCCGCAATCCCCCACCTGCTCAGTGGAGTCTGATTTCTGTCCCTTTCCAGGACTCACCACTGGTTGTCCTACTGTCTCTCTGGCCCTGCTTTGTCCCCCTGTCCTCCTGCTCCCTGTTCCCCACCCCCAGCTTCCCCAAACAGACCTGAGTGAGTCCTGCCCTGGCGAGCCTTGGAACCCCCACCACTATGCCCCTCCTCCGTTACTATTCCCATTTCACAGAAGTGGAAACCGAGGCTCACCAAAGAGAAGCAAGTGGCCCAAGGTCAATGGCCCTCATTCCTTAGAACTTGACCCAGATCTGCCTCCAGTGCCCATGCTTTTCCTATTTTTCCTAGAGGATCAGGGAGTCGACCTCAAACCCTCGGTGGAGACAGAGGATTTGAGGAAGGTCACAGGAGGCTGTGTCTGGCAATGATTAAGAACACAAAGGAAGGAAGGAGGAGGCAGGGACCCCAGGAAGCAGATCACCTGGGATGAAACCCTGCCTCTTATTTACCAGCTGTGTGACCCTTAGCAAGTCACTTACCCTCTCTGTGCCTTGGTTTCCTGATCTGTAAAATGGGGATAATGTACTTACTGGGTGTTGGAATTACAAGGAAACACATGTGAAGTATTTAGAACACTGCTGATAGACATTAAAATTATTATTTTTATTTTTTTAAGATTTTGTTTATTTTATTTGAGATAGCGCAGGCACAAGTGGGGTGTGGGAGAGAGGCAGAGGGAGAGGGAGAAGCGGCCCCACGGAGCAGGGAGCCCAACATGGGGCTCGATCCCAGGACCCTGGGATCATGACCTGAGCTGAAAGCAGATGCTCAACCGACTGAGCCACCCAGGCGTCCCAACATTAAAAGTACTGAAGGAGGGAGGTGGGGCTGTGTGTCAGGAGGAGAAATGGGAAGCTGGTTATGCAAACCCTGGTGAGTGGGACAGAGGACCCCCTACCCCAGGGTCAAAGAGCTTCCTGGCAGGGAAGAGTTAGCCAGCCCTGAGGGGTGCACCATCACCCCTGGAGGGGGTGTCCAGGGCTGGGCTCGCCCCCCCCACACACAGCCCTTGCCACCCCCTTACTTCTCTACTTCGCTGTCCAGTTGGAGCTCGACACGGAGTACTCAGACCCCTTTGATGCCCAGCCTCCCCCGCCACCTTCCGATGACGGCTACATGGAGCCCTATGACGCCCAGCGGGCCGTGAGCGGTGAGTGAGTGCAGCGTGGGGGAGGGGGACGGGGTCCCCGGTGGGTGTGGGAGCTGACCAGTGTTCTCGGCCCCCCAGAACTGCCATGCAAGGGGGTGCAGCTGTATGACACTCCCTATGAGGAGCAGGACCAAGAGCCAGGAGATGGGGTCCCTTCTGGGAGGAGACCTCGCCAGAGCCGGCTGCCTCAGGAAGACGAGCGGCCAGCGGATGAGTATGACCAGCCCTGGGAGTGGAAGAAAGACCACATCTCCAAGGCATTTGCAGGTGCCCCTCCGACCCAGACCTTGACCCTCCCCAGGCCCTGAATGTCCATGTCCTTCCATTTCCTGCTCTGGTCATATCCTCTGATTCAACTTACAAAATAGACCCCAGTCACCTGCCACTGTGGTAGTTGATTCATTCTCACTAAAGTGTGAATGGCTGATAATTGCACCTTTCTCTTCCTAGGAGAACTTGTATCTTCCTTGAGGACAGAAATTCCTTTAGAGCTCCTGTAGGGCTCTCTGTAGTGCAGGGATACGCTTTGGTGTCAGGGTAGACCTGGATTTGTGTCACTTGCTTGGGCAAAGTGCTTTATCTTTTAGTCTCGGTTCCCTTACCCATCAAATGGGGATCGCTGTAGCAACTACAGAACAGGGGCCGTGTAAACTGGGTGCTAGAAGGTGCTCACATGGGCGCTGTTGGGGAAGAGGGAAGCATTTCTTAGTAACTATCATTAGGGGGGCTTGGGGTCAGTCCTGAGTTGGGGAAGCACGGACCAGTCTGTGGCCTCAGTTTCCTCTTCTGTAAAAGGGTAACAATACGGTCGGCTTTAAGAAATAAAATAACGTGGGACAGGAAGAGTTGTGTGGACCCAGCGAGGCCCCAGAAGTTGTATGCCTGGGAGGGACACTGAGGCTCAGTGCCTCACTCTACCTGGCCTAGGACTTGGCTAGAACCTGCAGAATCTGCGGAACGACCGACCCCTCTAACGCATCCCTCGCCCTTGAGGTCTTGTCCCTCGCGGAACTGCCCCGCCCTCGCCCGCCATCACACCTTGGAGTGACCACACCCCTTTTTTCTGAAGGCTGATTGGTTGCTCCTGGACCAATCCTGCCCAGTTCTTAAACTCAGTCCCTCCTATCTTGGATTCTGTTGGTTGCCCAAGCGGGCACCGCCTTCCTACTGAGAGTGCATTGGCTTACCCCGGTCCCGCCCCTCCCAGGTGGGTTGGACTTAACCCTTTCCTCTCTAACCCTCCCCCTCCAGTGCAGTTTGACAGTCCCGAGTGGGAAAGGACCGCAGGTTCAGCCAAAGAGCTCCGGAGACCCCCATCCAGAAGCCCCCAGCCCGCAGAGCGCGTGGACCCGGCCCTGCCCCTGGAGAAACAGCCGTGAGTGGGGAAGCTGACGTTGGAGGAGCCGGGTTGAATCCCTCCCTATCCCATACCAGCTGCAGACTCCACTCCTCGGACTGGGGGGCTGGGGGAAGTATGACTCATTCGTTCACTCCATTCCTTTCTTCAAGTAATCTTCATTGGGTGCCGGAGCCTGCCATGTGTCAGACACCTAGCTTAGGTACAAAGCAGAATCACAGGGTGTCTCATTCCTCTGATCAGATTCTGGGTTCAAATCTCTGCTCTGCATCTCTTGGCTGTGCAGCTTTGGGCAAGTCACTTAACCTCTCTGAACCTAGGCCTCAAAACCCCCAAAATGGTACCCAGCTCAAAAAGAGCTCATGAGCTGAGAGTAAAGAGATGGAAATCATCCTCACCCCCAGGGGATCTTGGAATGGGACTAAGAGGAGCAGGATTTTGGGGGGGGGCCCAACTTTGGGCTGGAGTGCGATGCACCAGCTGGGAGGCTCTGGGCCTTCTCTGTGTCTCTCCAGCCTAGCAGTTCCTCCAGGAACTCCCTAAAAGCCCACCGAGCCCAGCCCAGTGACGTGGGGAACTAGGTATTTCCTTTAAAGCCCTTCAGTCCCAAAGACCACGGTGTGTTTATCACAGTTATTCCCAAACCCTCTAGGCGGGCCAGACAGAACTGACTGATGAACACTGAGGTACAGGGGCAGACGTGTCTTCGCTGTTCCGTTTTCTTTCAATACAAACCCCGCGAAGTCTGTTTGGCACTCCACCCCTCTGTCTGTGAGACCTTGCTCGCGACTGCTAACCTCTCTCTGAGCACATTCAGTCCAAATACTAAGTAAAGGATGGATGGTACAGGTGGGTGGGGATACCGGTTATGGCAAACCTCCAGAAAGCCAGATGCAGCAAGTGATTCAACACGGGGGATTAGGGAAGGTGCAACAGGACTCTGGGGACCCAGCCTGGGGAGGCTGTAAAGATCAAGGTCAGGTGCATCTGTTGAACGTGGAGCAGCTCCACGTGGACCTGGGCTCAGCTGTGTCTGCCTGAAAACCAGGCTCCCCTTGAGAAACCCAGGGGAATTGTTCTTCCTTGTTTGCCTGGAGCTCACAAGTCCTGCAAAGGGCTGTGTCTGCACCAGCCCGCAGGGGGTGTTTGCAGGGGGGTCGCCCTTTATGAGACATCCGCCCCCGCCCCCTAGGTGGTTTCACGGCCCACTGAGCCGGGCAGATGCCGAGAACCTCCTGTCTCTCTGCAAGGCAGGCAGCTACCTCGTGCGGCTCAGCGAGACCAGTCCGCAAGACTGCTCCCTGTCCCTCAGGTGAGGCCCCAGCCCCCTGAAGGGACCGAGGCTCACAGGACTACCTGCCTTGGGCTTTTGGGTTAATTGGGTGGGAGCAGAGGGTGGCGCCAGCAGCCAATGGGCGGGACTTCAGGGAGGCCACAGGCATGGTTCCAACTGGGAGTGAGCACCCTGTCACTGGAGGTATGCAAGAAGATGGAGTTGAAGCCATCCAGTAGATCTAGGATGTGGGTGAGTTGGGGAACTAAATATTTCCTTTAAACTCCTCCAGTCCAAAAGTTGAAGCAGATCCACTTGTGTCCCTCGGGGCCAGAATCTCCAAATGGCCCTAATAAGCATTTAAGTTTGAGATCCTGATTCTATGCGCTCCTCTGCCTAAGATTCTAAGTGCGTCTGATTATAAAAAGCCCCAAAATTCGACTAGGCATCTGAGTGGGAGGTTCCTGAAAGGGCAAGATTGAAGAGGGCTTGGAGAATCCCTTTAAATCGTGCCTCTGCCACTTTATAGCTGTGTTACCTTAGCTAAATGACTCCACCTCTCTGGTCCTTGCTTTTCTCATCTATGAAATGGAGATACAAATAGCATCCACTTCATGGCAATACTGCCATGATGAAATGAAACACACACACACACACACAGGGAATTGAGACCAGTGCCCCAGCAACAGGAAGGGTTTCATTCATATTAATGATGATGAGATCATTCCTGGATTCAAAGTCATTCCACTCACCTGAGATGGAAGAAAGGAAAGGGACCCCCGACTGGGGGTTAACTCCCTGGGAGCCCAGGAAGGGTATCGCAAGGTCTCAGAAGGTTTGGAGAAAAAGTGTAGCCCATCTTCAGGGGAGGAGCCACCACCAGGTCGGACCTCCAGCCTGCCTTTGAGTGGACAGCAGGGGAAGGTATCCCTGCCAATGGGGAACAAGCCCAGAGCTTGGCCCCCAAGTGGCCATTGAGCAGAAATATTTGGGAATGCCAGCTGCCAGCTTCGGGGGGGGGGCATGAGGGGAGTGGAACTATAGGGTCAGAGAGCATTAGCAGGTCAGGCGTGATCAAGGCACTCTGTGACGCCTGTCCCCCAGGAGCAGCCAGAGCTTCCTGCACCTGAAGTTCGCACGGACCCGAGAGAACCAGTTCGTGCTGGGTCAGCACAGTGGCCCTTTCGCCAGCGTGCCAGAGCTAGTCCTGCATTACAGCTCCCGGCCGCTGCCTGTGCAGGGCTCTGAGCACCTTGCCCTGCTGTACCCGGTGGTCACGCAGACCCCCTGAGCCCGGCACCTTCAGCCCCTGCCCTGCACCCGGGGGGCCCAGAATCACTGGCTGCAAAAGCTAGAGGTCTTTCCAGAGACTTGCCACCCCTCCAGGCCCTGGGTCTTCCTCAGCGCTGCCTTCTTGGCCGTCTCTTAGGTGCTAGGGTCCAGAATTGTGTCTCCAAGCACGTCTCTGGCCTGGAAAATAAATAAGTTATTGTGTGTTTCAAGTGTCCTTTCTGGGAGGTGGGGATCCCAGCCCGAGGAGAGGAGAGGGTGAGAGACCCTTAGACCCTTGGGGGGGGTGAGGATATCCCCAGTTCCACCTGGGAGATGAGCTGGGGGTGAAGCCTGAATTGCTCATGGGGGCGGGGGTGGGGATCCCAAGCAAGAGAGCTAGGGGTAGGCAGGGAGAGAGCGAATGAGGTCAGAGGAGAACCCGGACACAACTGATAGAAAGATGGAGAAACCGAGGGGGGAGGCTCTCAGGCCAGCCCTTCCCCCACCCAGCCCCTCCCTCGCACCCGGGCAGGCAGCCTAGCCTGCTGCGGAAAGGACATCTGTCCCCATGGAAACAGCAGAAGTGGGGGAGGGGAGCCGATCCCAGCTGGTGTCACTACAAGGTGACAGTCGGACAGGGGGTGGGGGGGTGATAAATTCCAGGGAGCCCCGATGTCCCCTGTCACCCTTCATCTCCACACTGACCCAGGGAGGGGGCTGCTTCCAGCTCAAGGCGTGGTGTGGAGGTTGGGGGCATCACTTCTCTGCTAATTGGACATGACACTCCAAGGATAAGAGGAGGGAGCTGCCCAGTCATCACAGAGCCCCCTCCCCACAGTGGACGCCCCCCCAGCCATCCTGGGGCCCAGACGACCCCTCAGACATCTTTAAATGCCCAACATCATAAAATCTGGCTTTCCTTTGTAAACCTTTATTGACTGCTTTGAGGGTGAGGGAGGAATCTGGTGTTACAGTAATGAGGATGGGGTCTTGGGCTGGGCTCTTTGACTCCCTGACTCGTGGGGAAATCATTCACATTTCCACGTGGCCATTGGTGGGAGGGGGTCTTTTCTGGGGTTTCCAGTCCTCTTCCCACTTCAAGGAGCCCTCTTGGCCTCTGCTGCCCAGAGGCGCGTGGGTCTGGGGAGACGCCGACAGTAGATATGGGGTGACTCGACCTGGGGCTGCGGCAAGGCTTCTGGGCCAGGCGCTGCTGGGGAGGGGAAGGCTGCGGGAAAGAGATCGAATAGAAGCTCTGACTCCTCGGGTCCGCCCCGGGGATGTCCAGCACCTTCCCCTCCGCGTGCCACGCCTTGGTTTTCTTTGGGGAGCCCCGGGGCTGGGAAAGGACGTTTCCGTAGAGACGGTGCCCTGCAAGGGTGGGAGGGAGGGAGGACACAGACTAAGACGGGAAAGTCACACGAGACCGCCTGGCTTTCTCCAGCCTACCTCCGCTTCTGCAAAACAGGAGCGTTGGGGCCAGACTTCCCCATTTATTCCCCTTCTCTCGCCCACCCGGCTCAGCCCCACCCGCCCTCCTTCCAGAAGGGGCAGATGGGGCGCGCCCTGCGTCCCCGCTCGAGCAGCTGCAGTTCCCGCCTCCGCCACGCGGGGGCAGGGCGCCGGCGGGACGCGTCTGCCGCCCTCCCCGCCACCTGCGCGGTTACCTGGGTCCTCGCGCCGGCTGCGACGGCGGCCCCAGACCCAGCCGCTCAGCCCGATGGCGGCCACGGCCACGCTCCCTGCCACCAGCGGCGCCACCGGGAGTCCTGGGGAGGGGGAAGGCGAGCGGTCTGACGGGGGGCGGGGCGCGGGGCGCGGGGCGGGGCTGGAGGCGGGACTCGCGGCCGGGGCTCACCTGAGTCGGTGGAGGTCTGGTTCGTGGGCAGGCCACCTGCAGGGAAGAAATCTGTGTCTCGGGGTGCTCACTTTCAAGTCCAGTCTCCACCCTTCAGAACCCCCCAACCCCACGTGGGACGTCAGGATTCCGCCCCTGCCATGCTGCGTGAATCCGGGCAGGTGGTCCCCCGGACCCGTTTCCTCTTCTGAAAAACGAGGCGGCCCATTTCTGCCTTGCTCGGTCATTGTAAAATAATCGCCGAATGGGTGTTTTTCATCCTGAGCTCCACCACGCTTGCCATGAACCCCATCAGCCCGATAATAGGCTCCACCATTCCCATCACAAGCCCTGTCGTCCCATAAGCCCCATCACTGACATCAGGAGCCCCATCAGTCCCACCGGGAGCTCCCCGATCCTGGTCATGGGATCCACCATCTTTAGGGCTCCTGTTTTTTGAGCTCAACTCTGCCGTCAAGCCCATTTTACAAACAAGGAAACTTGTACTCAAGAAACTTGAGTCTCCGCGTGAGTCACTCGCCTCGGGTCGCGCACCCAGGTGGCAACAGTGCCCTGCTTTAAACAGAGGTGTTGCTCATCTCAGCTCCCCTCTCCTTTTCTGTTCCGGGAAGAAAGAAGGAAAGAAAAAGAAAGAAAGAAAGAAAGAAAGAAAGAAAGAAAGAAAGAAAGAAAGAAAGAAAGAAAGAAAGAAAGAAAGAAAGAAAGAAGAAAGAAGGAAGGAAGGAAGGAAGGAAGGAAGGAAGGAAAGAAAGAAAGAGAGAAAAGAAGGAAGGAAGGAAAAGAAAAAATAGAAGGGAAAAGCTTATATTGTCCCAAACGTTTGAGTATTGCTGAAAAACCAGCATAACAGACGCAAATAATCACTTGGGTTAACTGAGGACTCATCATGTTCCATACCCCGTAATAAATGCTTTCAATATTATTTCAAATCCATCTAACCCCTAGCTAAGGAAAGGCACAGAGGGGTCAAGTTACTTGCCCAAGGTCACACAGCAAGTGAACAGCAGAGTGGGGACATGTTTCCAGGTCTGTGTAGTTGATAAACAATCCCGCCAAAGGCTCCTGGCGTAACTAAGATGAGGCCCAGTGCCCCTGACCTCTTCATCTTACATGTTTAAAAGTTGGCTTTGGGGGGGCGGGGGCGCCTGGGTGACTCAGTTGGTTAAGCGTGTGCCTTTGGCGCAGATCATGATCCTGAGGTCCTGGGATCGAGCCCCTGCATTGGGCAGGGAGCCTGCTTCTCCCTCTGCCTCTCTCTCTCTGTCTCTCATAAATAAATAAATAAAATCTTTAAAAGAAAATAAAGTTGGCATTGGTCCCCGAGGGCTACATAGCAGCTGTTGGGTGGGGGAGGGGAGAGCCAGCTGCAGGGAGCTGGATACACGCCTGCCCGCATCCCTGCAGATGCCCACAATGCACAGCCTGGTGCCTCTGCTACCCAGATTCTGCAACTGGCCCTCTCGTTACTAGAAGGTGGGGGCAGGCAGGACCCCCATGGCGCATGGCCCTAGAGGCAGGCGATGGGAGGGTCCTGCCAACCGAGAGGAGTGGGCATCTCTTTGGACCAGGAACTGGGGAGGCACTCCGTCCTGCCTCACGGGTGGAGGAACCTCAGAACTATCTGTCCTTACACACTCTGAGACCGAAACGTTCTAAAAGCCTGTTTAAAATATTCAAGATCCTGCAATTCTAAGACTCTAGAATTTTCTATTCCTTTGCATCAGTGTTTCTCAACCTTTTTTCATTATTACCCCCTCTTAGAGACTTTTAAAATCTTAGTTTGTTTCCCCGTGACATTTTAGCACCACAGGCATAGTGCGAATGTCTTTAGGTACTGTGCGTGTGTCTATGCTTTATACATAAAAAAGTAAATTTTCATTGCTCCCCAGGAATCAATTCTTGCCTCCTTAGGAGCAAGAGTCCCCATGGAGAATGCTGTAGTTCTAAGAGCCTAGAATTTTATGCCGCTAGGATTCTAGATCTTCAAGATTCTGTCTTAAGGTTTGAGATTCTGGAATTGTCTGAGGCACCACAGAAATGTGTACATATGCTGGCCAAAGACCAGCTGAAAGTTGTTCACAGCGCCTTTATCAGTGATTGCCAGGAACTGGGAGCTGCCCAAATGCCCATCTAAGGGAATCAGATTGATGGATGCTGGTGGGTCTACAGCAAAGAGAAAGAACATCCCGCGGCTGCATGACCAAGATGGATGTACCTTCTGGCCAAGTGGGGGATACAATGTTAAATGAAAGAAGCCAGACACAAAAAAGAATGCACTCTGTGATTTCCCTTAAGTAGCACACAGAGCCAGGCGAAATGCGCCTATGCAGCTAAAAGTCAGGATAATGGGTGTGTGCATGGGTGGGGGGAAGAGATCCGGAAGGCAGGAAATCTCGTTTCTTTTTTTTTTAAAAAAAGATTTTATTTATTTATTTCATAGAGGGAGAGAGATCACAAGGAGGCAGAGAGGCAGGCAGAGAGGGGGGGAAGCAGGCTCCCCGCTCAGCGGGGAGCCCGATGCGGGCCTCGATCCCAGGACCCTGAGATCATGACCTGAGCTGAAAGCAGAGGCTTTAACCCACTGAGCCACCCAGGCGCCCGGAAATCTTGTTTCTTGAGCGGAGTGGTGGTGCAAGGGGATATTTGGAAGAAGCCTCAGCAAACTACAGCCTGTGGATCCAATTAGGCCCACTGCTGGTTTTTTTTAAATAAAGTTTTATCGGAACCTAGCCCCACCCATTCATGCCTGTCCGGTCTAGGGCGGCTTTCACGCTATAACAACAGAGTGGAGTCGTTGCAACATAGGACACGGGGCAGAAAATATTTACTCTGTCGCCCTTTACAGAATGTTTGCTGAGTCCTGGTCTCGAATTATAAGTTCCAGCCTGTCTTTGGTTCTGCAAGTCTAGATTTTGATGTTCTTGACCTTGAAGTATCTCTGTTTCTAACAGTCCCATTGGAAGAATTTAGAATTTAAGTTCCCAGGACTTCGAGATATTAAAGCTCCGAGAACCTCTTCCCTCCACGGGCCCCCATACCTTTCTCCACCAGGAGCTGCGTGCCACTGCCCTGCTTCATGTCCAACTTCGGAATCTCCACGGCCACCGAGCACACGTACTCCCCACTGTCATTGAGGCTCGCGTGGTCCAGCCGTAGGGTGAGATTACCAGGCGGCTTCCAGGAAAGCTGCCTCCGGGGCCCACAGGCCCTCAGACTGAGGCTGCTGTTGGTGATGTGTGGCTCACACAAAGAGACGCCGTCCTTGGTCCACCCAACACGGAGCCGCTCCCAGGATTGGGACTGTATCACCTGGCAATCCAAGGTCACCTGGCTGCCCTGGGTCGCCCGCAGCCACTTGGGCTCCTGCTGCACTCTCAGGCCTGTGGCTCCTTGCAGGAGGAGGGGTTACAAGAAGTGAGTAAGGCTGTCCTGTGTGTGTGTGTGTGTGTGTGTGTGACTTACTCCGCTAGTGAGCACAGCCCACAGGGTGGAGGCTGTGAGACCTGAGGCTCAAAGTCGTCTTCCAGAGCACAAGCAGAGGGAGCAGTAGAGGCAGAGAGAGAAGCAGGCTCCCCACTGAGCAGGGAGCCCCACACGGGGCTTGATCCCAGGACCCTGAGATCATGACCTGATCCAGAGGCAGATGCCCAACCATCTGAGCCACCCAGGGGCCCCTCAAAGTCTTCATTTGTGAAATGTGTTTTGCTTTCTTTCGGCACTTGGGAGACTTCAGAGAGAACTCTACGACCAGGCCGGCTGTCGGCACGCAAATATTGTGTCGTGTGTGCCAAGCACTGTTCTGGACACCACGGACACAGACACGGACGTGATGGCGACAGACAGAAATTCCTACCCCGCCCTAGAGCCGACAGTTTGGGAGGAGAGAGAGACACACACACAAGACCTTGTGAAGTGAGAATCCTGATGGAGGATAAGGATGAGGTGAGAGGGAATCTACCTGTGGAGGGTGGTCAGGGAAGGCATCTCGGAGGAGGTGATGTTTGAATGGAGATCCGAATGGTAAGAAGTAGCCAGTGGTGGGAAGAAAGGAAAATGGAGGAAGAGCACTCTAGGCAGAGGGAGCAGGCCATGCAAAGGTCCTGTGGCACAACCATGCCTGGTATGTTGGAGCAAGAAGGAGGAGGCCCTTGTGGCTGGAGCAGGGTGACTGAGGGGGAGAGAGGGCGGAAGTGGAATTGGAGAGAGGATGGCTTATACAAGGCTTTGCAGGCCACAGGTGGAGGTAGGGAGGTGGGGGTGGGCAAAGGAGAGCAGTTTGGTTTTTAATCTAAGTGTGATGGGAAACCAGGGGAGCAGGGGAAAACATGGTCCAATTTAAGGAGTTTTTTAAATTTATTATTTATTTATTTATTTCTATTTTAAAGATTTTATTTATTTATTTGACAGAGAGAGACTACAGTAGGCAGGCAGAGAGGCAGAGAGAGAGAGAGATAGAGGAGGGAGCAGGCTCCAGCTGAGCAGAGAGCCCGATGCGGGCCTCGATCCCAGGACCCTGAGATCATGACCTGAGCCGATAGCAGAGGCTTTAACCCACTGAACCACTCAGGCACCCCTAAGGTTTTTTTTTTTTTAAGTTTATTTTATTTATTTGCAAGAGAGAGCGAGCATGCAAGCAGGGGGAGGGGCAGAGGAAGAAAGAATTTCTTTTTTTTTGGAAGAAAGTATTTCCAGCAGACATCCCCCCCCAAGGAAGCTCGAATCAACATCTCAAGGTCTCAGAACCCATGAGATCACGACCTGAGCTGAAATCAGGTGTTTGACACTCAACCAACTGAGCCACCCAGGCGCCCCCCAATTTAAGTTTTAAAAAGATCACCCTGACTGCTGTGGTAAGAACGGACTGTGGGGTGGGAGTCAGGGGTGGCTGGAGGAGGAGGCCCAAGAGCACAGGAATGGGGACTGGACCCCGGGAAAAAAGCAATCAGCAGCTGAATGGATTGAGAGAGGGAAAGAGGGATGGTAGCAAGTTCCCAAGGTTTTAGCCTCAGGGACCGTGTGAAGGGCGGTGGCTTTGGGCCAACACGGAGGACCCTGACAGAGGACCAGGGCTGGAGTAGAAGAAAAGTTTGCTTTGGGCCCCCTGAGAAGTCTGAGGTGCCTGTCAGAGCCCCCAGAAGGGGTGCATTTGGCTCCAACTGCTGGCATTTGAGATGCGACCGCTGGTGACGCTGGCGAGATGAGATCCAGGCGGAGGGAACAGCAGGTGCAAGGGCCCGGAGGTGGGATCGAGCTTGGTGTGTTGGAAGAAAAAAGGGAAAGAAAGAAAGAGACAGAGAGAGAGAGAAGGAAAGAAGGGGTGGGGGAAGCGAGCAGGCCAGACAAGAGTGAGAAGGGGAATGTTCTGGAGGGCGGAGAAGAGAGAGGCCAGCAGAACCTGCTCAGAACCTGCAAGCCTGGTGTGTCGGTGGTGGTGCGAGTTTGACTCTCGGGACCCCCTCTGAGGATTCTGCTAGAACCCTTCAACCCTTGTAAGGTTCTGAGTTTCAGAGAGAAATAGGCCCTATTTAGCAGAGCACGGAGATTGGTTTCCAGGGGCTCGAAACCAGGGGGCAGGTTGCAGGGGCGATGGGCAACAGGAGGGAGGGCAGAGGGGAGGGGAGCCCAGGTACTCACCCCAGAACTGTACCAGGAGGACCAGCGCGGTGCCCAGGGACTCCATGCCTGGCCCACCAGGCACCCCACTCCTGGCTGGCGCCCCACCCCCACCCCCCCCCCCAACCCCCCA
>LNAC01000276.1:3007623-3023881 GCA_002007465.1 Ailurus styani
CCCCCCAACCCCCCATCCTAAGTGACAGACTTCCTGCCACAACCTCCGCCCCCATCACCGAGGTAGATGTGACACCCAGGCCAGACGGCTAGTAACTAATGCTGGTTAGGGCCCCACTTCCTCTTTTCGGGTGCCTGGGTTTACACAAAGATTTTTTGTTTTTATTTTTTCAATCTGAAAGGCAGTATGTGCACATGAATGGATCCCAGTGAGAGCAAGTCTTTCTGGGAGATGCTATTCAAACACACCTGAGGGCCCCTGGGTGGCTTAGTCCCTTAAGCAGCTGCCTTCTGCTCAGGTCATGATCCTGGGGTGCTAGGATCAAGTCCCGCAGCAGGTTCCTTGCTCAGCAGGGAGTTTGCTTCTCCCTGTCCCTCTGCCTGCCTTTCCCTCTGCATGTGCCCTCTGTCTCTCTCTCAAGTAAATAAATAAATAAAATATTTTTCAAAATCAAAATAAAAAAATAAACACACCTGAGCTGGGGGAGGGTGTACACATCCGAAGGTTAGGGGATGCAGGTGTGGGGAGAGGGAGCAGGAGGCAGAGGCCTGAGCTTGGATTGAAGATCAGAATCCTGGCTTCAAGTATTTGGCCCCCAAAACGTCTTCCTTTAAGGTTCAGGGTAGGTTTGCACTGACGGCTTCAGGTCCCACAACAGGTATGGGGGCATTCCCCTGTCCCCACAGCCTACAGAGAAGTATGGGGGCCCCGTTGAGGGGCTTCGTAGGCCCTGGAATTTCTCCCAGCCCTCCATCTGTCACCCCGGGACTGGAAGGAGGTGACAGACTTCAGGCCTCAATGTGTCACCGCAACCACGTGATGACCTCTTTTCTCACCCAAAAAGAAGAGGGCCCATGTGCTTGGCGGCAGGGTGGTTCCCATCAACCCCAGGATGGCCCCCGCCTGCCGGGACACGCTGCTCACACCGCCCCAGCCGACACACACAGCTTCCCGGCCTCCCCTGCCCAGGCCACCTCCTCCCTCCCCCTGACTGACTTCCCTCCGCAAGCTCTACCCTTCCCCCACCGTCTGCCAAGAGGCAATGCTCGAGATCCGGATAGATCTGGCCCCAGGCTGACCTAGAAGACCAAACTGGACACAGACATTCAGAGACCTGTGGCTTCCGGTCAGACAGAGAGGCTTCTAGAGATGTGAGGGCCTGGGGCTTTGTGGGATGTACAGGAGGTCAGCGGTGCCCTGGGGAGAGAAAGAAGGCATTGGAGGCTGAACATCCGCTCTGGGGAAATTCAAGTGCTAGGAGTGAATGCAAGGAGTGTGAGCAGCTAGGGGCCAGATCTCGGGGTGGGGGGTGGGGGGTATGGAATTCCAGTTGGAGGTGCAGCCAAGAAATGGCATGGCTCCAACAGTGGGGAGGCTTAGGCACCAGGAGGACTCGGGATGGGCTCGAGGTCACACGGCAGGGCCGGGGGTCGCACCCAGGCAACCCTGCTTCCCAGCTCCCGGCTCTCCGCAGCTCAGTCGTCACTACCAAAGCCGCCTGGCGGGCCCCAGGCTCTGGGGGTCCCGGCTCTCAGGGACCCCAGCGCGGGACTACGTTTCCCAGCCTGCCGCGGGGGCGCGCGTGCGCACTGCGGCCAGTGATGGAGCGCTGACGGGGGGCGCGGCGGCGGCGGCGGCGGAGGCGGGCAGGGCTCGGCGGGCCATTGGCTCGTGGTCGCGGCAAAGGCAGCTTGAGGACTAGAAGAGCGAGCGGGGCCCGCGGGCCGGGCCGAGGACGACCTGGGCTGAAGCCATGGAGGACCAGAGGGTAGGACCGGGGCGGGGCGGGGCGGGGCCCCGGGCGGGGGTGGACAAGGGGGAGGGGACCAGGTGATGCCGCAGCGCACCCCCACCCCCGCAGCTGCTTTGCGGCCGAGGCCCCAACCCCGCCCGGATCAAGCCCCCTAATTCGGGACGCAGCACCCCCCAGCCTTCGCCCCGACCTCTGCTCATCTTGGCCGGGATCCAGGCGCATCCCCTCCATGCCCCCCACCCGCGCCCAGAACGCCCGCCCCTGCCTTGACCCATCCCCCACGCCTTCCATCCGGACTGCGGACCAGGTGGCGGGTCTCTGCCCCGCCCCGCCCGGGAGGACGCCCCTCCAGCTCAGCACAGGTGGTCCCACCGATCCTGCACCCCCAGGATAGGGACCCATCCGAGGCCTGGGTCAGGGTTCCAGGCCCCAGCAGGATCCTCCCACCGGCTTCCTTCTCTGCAGGCGTCCCCTCACCCAGACCTCGCTCCCCCACTCCCCAGTTACCTGCGCTCTCAGGCACCCCGTTCTCCAGGTTCCTCTTTTCTTCTTGCTAATCCCTGTTCCCAAGGTATCACTTTCCCCAGGTTAGCTCATTTTCTACAGGCATGATTTTTCCTCTGGGGATGTCTTTCCCCGACGCAGCCCCTCACCCCATGCCCCGCCCTCAGTATATAGGTACGAGGTTGAAGGCTTTGTGGCCTGGCGGACCTGGCTCAAGACCAGTGTCTGCCCCTTCCCCAGAGGTTCCTTGTGAGCCTCAGTTTCCTCCCCTGTAAAATGGGCGTGCTTGCAGTGCCCATCTGCTAGGCGAGGGAAGATAGGGCCAGAGCTTTGCCCAGGGCCTGCCTGGTGGCAGGCGCCTGAGCTCACCTGCGCCGTGGCTCCCACACCTCCTGGATCCCAGGCAGGCCGAGTGGGGAGCCCCCGGTGGGGGAGCCGGGCCTGGCCCAGGGGGGCTTATGGGCTCTGCATGTGTGTGTGCTTTCCTTGGGGCAGGAGGCTCTGCGGAAGATCATTACTACTTTGGCTGTGAAGAATGAAGAGATTCAAAGCTTCATCTACTCCCTCAAGCAGATGCTGCTGAACGTGGAGGTGAGGAAGACACCTCTGTGAGGAGGGATGGAAGGGGGTGGGGAAGTCTTGGCCAGGCGGGTGGAAGGGATGGAGCGAGGGGGCAGCCATAGGAGTTGGCCTGTTCCTGCTGACGCGTGTCAGACGTGGCCCGGCTCTGGTGTCCAGGCCTCAGTTTCCCCATCTGAGCATGGGCTTTGGCCACCCCTGGCCTGGCTGACCCCGCAACGTCTCTCCAAGGCAAACTCCACCAAGGTGCAGGAGGACCTGGAGGCTGAGTTCCAGTCCCTCTTTTCCCTCCTGGAGGAGCTGAAGGAGGGCATGCTCATGAAGATAAAGCAGGACCGCGCCAGCCGCACCTACGAGCTGCAGGTGTGGGCGGGGGAGCGGGGCTCTCCCAGACCCTCACCCAGACCCGATTCCCCACGGCACCCCTCAGACTCAGCAGAGCCCATCTGGCCTCTGTGTCTGCCTCCAAACCTGTTCCCCCTCCTGCACCGCATCTTGGAGAGACCCCCAAGGGTCTCCAGTGTCCAGAACCGGACACCCCAGTGACATCGGCCTCGCCTCCTCTCCTCTGGTCTCTTCTCGGCCCCCTCCCTGCCCTTGATCCATCAATTCCCCACCTGCTCCCCTTTATCTCTGCTCCTCCCACCTCTTCTCTGTCACCAGAGTCCCCCCCACACACACCTGGCTGTTCCTGGTCTCCAGTCTGCACCCAGTGCCTCCAATTATTTCTCAGCCCTTCCCACGGGTCCCCCAGATCTGGCAACATCCCCTCTTGCCAAACACCGCACCTCCCCACAACCCCATGGCTCCTAGGGGGTCTCAGACTCTAAGCCGAGGCACTGGGGCTGTCTCAGAACCTCCCGGGCAACTTCCTAACATCCCAGATCCTCAGTCCCAGGAGAATTGGGGGCCCCGGGGCTCAGGGGTGGCCCGGACATGCAAGTTTTAAAAAAAGGGATCCCCAGATAAAGAAAGGGATCCCCAGGTGATTCTGGAGCAGTCCTGGGAGGGAGGCCCCATTCCCCGCCCCCCTCCCTCCCCGACGCAGAGTTGGAGAAGGGCAAGGGGCTCTGAATCCCAAAAGCAGTGGGAGTCCCGGAGGGTTTGATGCTGTGTGGTGAGGTGTCTCTTCCCTTGGTGACATGCCACTCCCAGAACCAGCTGGCCGCCTGCACTCGGGCCCTGGAGAGCTCAGAGGAGCTTCTGGAGACGGCCAACCAGACCCTGCAGGCCACGGACAGCAACGACTTCCCTCAGGTGGGCCCCTCAGGAGCCGGAGTGATAGGGCTGTGCCCTAAAATACAGGAAACCCGGTTAAATTTTGCATTTCAGATCAACCCCAAGTGATTTTTTTTTTTTTAGTGTAAGTATGGCCCCTATAACATTTAGTGTAAGTATGTCCCAAAGAGCCCATGGGACATACGTATGCTAAAAAATGATTTGTGGTTGATCTGAAATCTAGATTTAACGAGGAATAATTTGTTTAGTGTAAGCTGATCCCGTGCAAACATCGAGTATAAGTATTTCCAGATGCTGCATGGAACAAACTGATACTAAAATATTTGTTGTGTATCTGAAATTCAAATTTAGCAAATTTTTAAAAAAAAGATTTTATATATTTATTATTTATTTATTTATATATATATATAGAGAGTGAGCAAGTAGGGGGAGGAACAGAGGGAGAGGGACAAGCAGACTCCACACTGAGTGTGGAGCCTGACATGGGGCTGGACACAGCCCCGAGATCATGACCTGAGCCAAAACCAAGAGTCAGACGATCAACCAACTGAGCCACCCAGGCGCCCCCAACAACGAATATTTTTTTTAGTATAATATGTCCCATGCAATATTTAGCATATGTCCCAAATACAGAATGGGACATATTTAATGGGACAAAAAATCAATTTGTTTGTCTGAAATGAAGATTAAACTGGGCATCCTGTATTTTTATTTGCCAAGTTGGCCAGCAGGATAGAATGGGCACCAGGCCCTGGAGAGGGGTGTGGTGGGGCTGGGAGCCTGTCTTTGCCCCCATCTCTTTGGGGCGTGGCTAAGCGTTTCTGCCCCAGTGATGGGGGACTTTGGCCAGTGGCTTCCACTCTGGGTCTCAGTCTTCCTGTGTGTATAGTAGCTTTCTGATTCAATCAAGAAAACTCTTTGAATTTTATTCTGTCGCTTTTTCTAGGCTGCCAAGCAAATCAAAGATGGGTAAGATGCTGGGATCGGGTTCCCACCCCAGTGCCCCGCCCCTGGTGTGAAGGTGGGGACGCCCAGGTGAGGGTCTCTGGGCCCAGAGCACTGGACCAGAAGAAGGGGGAGTGGGTCTCCCACACACTTCCGGGAACTGGGCCTGGGCCCCCTTGAGATGCCTGCCAGCAGGCTGCCTCCGCCTTCTTCCTTGCAGTGTGACAATGGCCCCTGCCTTCCGGCTGTCATTGAAGGCCAAGGTCAGCGACAACATGAGTCACCTCATGGTGGACTTCGCACAGGAGCGGAGGATGCTACAGGCACTCAAGTTCCTACCTGGTGAGAAGGGAACTTTCTTGGGGCCTGGATTTCAGGGCAGTGGTGGTACACTGAGAAAGGCGGGAGTAAGCCTGGGCGCTGGCCCCAGGGGTGGAGTCCTGAGGATCCCCTGCCCCCCCTGTGGGTGGAGCCACGAGGAAGCCCGCCCTCAGTGGCCGTGCCCCGAAAAGCCCCACCCACCAGGGGCGGAGTCCCATGAAGGCCACATCCCCATCAGAGAATTCTGAAAATATTCTACCTCGAATTGGTGGAATCCTTTTTTTTTTTTTTTAAAGATTTTATTTATTTATTTGACACACAGAGAGAGATCACAAGTAGGCAGAGAGGCAGGCAGAGAGACAGGAAGAGGAGGAAGCAGGCTCCCCGCTGAGCAGAGAGCCCGACGCGGGCCTCGATCCCAGGACTCTGAGATCATGACCTGAGCCGAAAGCAGAGGCTTTAACCCACTGAGCCACCCAGGCGCCCTAATTGGTGGAATCCTGAGAAGGCCCAGCCCTTTGTTGGTTGAACCCTGACAAAGCTCTTCCCCACCACCCCACCGTGGGGAAACCCTGGGGAAGCTCCACCCCTCGACCCCAGTACCCGGAGAGGCCCCCCCCTAAGTGTTTCCAAAAGGTGTTCCCTGCAGGTGCAGCACCCTGACACACACACACCCGCCTTCCCTCTGCCCTGGACAGTGCCCAGCGCCCCTGTGATTGACCTGGCCGAGTCCCTGGTGGCGGACAACTGCGTGACCTTGGTGTGGCGCATGCCGGACGAGGACAGCAAGATTGACCACTACGTGCTGGAGTACCGGCGGACCAACTTCGAGGGCTCGCCCCGCCTCAAGGAGGAGCAGCCCTGGATGGTCATCGAGGGCATCCGCCAGACAGAGTACACCCTGACAGGTAAGGGCAGCTCAGCCCCGCTGTAGACAACCCCCAACCCCAACCTGGAGCGGCTCAGCAATTCCAGAATTCCCTTTCCCCTTTCCCCTGGGGTCCTGGCTGGGCAGATCAGGAGTAACAGAAAGTAATAATAATGAAAACGATATTGATACTGGCCCCCGCACTGTTCATGGAGGGCTTGCTAAGGGTTTTACCCACATGAAATGGACATACTTATCATCAGCATTTTACAGATGAGGGAACTGAGGCCCAAGGGGAGAAGGTATCCTCCATCCCCAGCTATGACCAGCATTTGTTCATTTCAGCGTATTGAGCGTCTACGGTGTACCAGGTGCTGCCCTTGCGTTACTAAGCAAAACGGACGAAAATCCCTCCTCTCCTGGGGCTGGCAGCCTCCCGGTGTTTGGGGATTTCCTTGGCAGGTGCAAGAGAGCAGAATGCGTGGGGAATCCCCCAGCCGGGAGGGGAGGGTCTGAAGAAGGGTAAAATCAGGGTCCCTAATGAGTTTCAGAAGCCGTCCGGAACCAAGGGAAATCCTCAGCGGCGGGGAGAGCCTTGCTGACAAGATAACTATCACCATAGCTCTTGGGCTGTAATCAGCCTGTTCTTTATCTGTAATTAGCATACATGGTTAATAATGAGCATGCTAATTGCAAGAAAGAAAAGCTACCAGCCAGCAAGAGGGGCTGTCCTTTGCGCTGGAATCAAAATAAACATACGGCACTTTTTCCCAATATATATATATTTTTTATTATGGCAAAATGCATATAACATAAAATTTACATCTTAACTGTTTTTAAGAGTCCAGTTCGGTAGTAGTAAGTACACGCATAACATTGCAAAGCCATCATGCCATCTTCATCACTTTCCATCTTGCAAAACTGAAATTCGCTGACTCTCCAGCCCCCGGCTCCCACCATCTACTTCCCGTCCCCGTGATTTTTACTACTTTTAGTACCTAATGTGAGCAGAACCCAACAGGATTTGTTCTTTCGTGGTCTGGCTGATTTCACTGAGTGCGGTGTCCCCAGGGATCATCCGTGTTGTAGAGCGGATCAGGATTTCCTTCCCTTTCAGGCTGAATAGCGTTTCCGTGTGTGGATGTACATGGTTTTCCCCACTAGTAGCAGCTCACGTAACCATAGTTCAATGTTAAAACCGAGGAACTGACCGAGCATGTTCTGCAGTGTCGATCCACATTTCCCTGGTGGTACAGCTGCCTTCATCCGTGTGTGCACATGTAATCTCTCCCCTATGCGGTTTTCTCCCGTGTGCAAATTCCCGTAACCGCCACCACAGTCACGGTGGAGGGCTGCTGTGTCACAGGCTTCCTGCATCGCCCCCTCGCCAGACCCTCTTGCCTCCTACAACATTCCTAGCAAGTGAATTCAGCAGGGCGGGAAGTCGAATTCATCCAAGGGTGTGTGGTCCTGAGGGTACAGATGAGGACACTCATCCAGCTAACTAACCCACGTGGTTATTTGGATCCCCAGCTGCCATCTCGATTGCTTGGACAGTCGAGAGGGTTTGGTTTAGCGTTTGTAACTTACATGCCTCCCCTCATCCCATCCTTGTGGGACCCCTGCTCAGGACGGGAATGTGATGGTTTGCAGAATAGGAAACTGAGGCCTGCAGGGAGCCCAGAGCGCCCATAGTCAGATGGGTTCCGGGTTTCTAAAACTGAGACTTCTGCTTGGTAGTCTTTGCTCGGGGGCAGTAAATGGTGTCACTGAGCCAAGTGCTGAACTTGGAGAAGGGGATCCAAGAAGGGTGGGACAGTCCTGGGCACCTGGAGGAGGTGGTGGCCAGTCTGAGGCCAGAAAGGGAAGGGGTGTGGAGAACAGCCTTCTAGACAGAAGGACAACCTGATCGAGGGCTCAGAGCCAGAGCGCTGAGACTTTGTGTTTGGAACTAGTTCAGCTTGCCACCCACATCCGTGGGGAGAAGTGAGAGGAGAAACAGGGTCTTTACCTGGAGCACAAGGGGAGCTATGGGAGGTTTTAGAGCAGGGGCTGCTGAGTGCTGTTTGGGATGATCAGAAATGGGCATCCTGTGGGGAACACTCAGGAGGCAACTGGACATGTGGTTTGGGCTAGAGGTTGGGCCGTGGGTGCTGTGGTGGATGGATGGTATCTGAAGGGCCAGGAGGGGTCAGGGAGCAGAGTGAGATGAGTAAGGGCCCCAGACTGAGTCCCCGACATTTAAGAGGTCAAGGAGGGAGGAGCGTGCAAAGAAGTCCTAGGGAGAACAAACGGAGGGGCTAGCCAGGACAACACAGTGCCTTGCCTGCCAAGGAAAGAGAATGTTCCAGGAGGGAAGGAACGGTCAGCCAGGAGATCCTGCAAGGTGGGGACTCACAAAGCCAGAGGAGGGAGAGGGAGTGAGGCAGCAGAGAGGGGGTAGGGATGAGTCAGCTCTCTAAAGAGGTTTAGCTTGAGGGGAGACACAACTAAAGACAACTAGGTAGTTGCTTTTTGTTTTTTTAAGGCTGGAAAAAGCGAATACAAAAGGGACGGAAGGGAGTGTGGGACACATCCTAGAAGTAGGGGAAATTTTGAACCCGGCGTGGCTAAATCCAGGGGTCCCAGCAAATGACTTGCTCTCCGTTGTTCCCTGCACTTGTTGGATCTGGGGGCTGCATTCTGAAGGAGGCGTGCCAAATGCACTGAGAAAATTTCCCAGTGGAAATTCCTAGTTGGCCAGCCCAGGGAAGACAGTGACTCTGTTCCCTACAATACCAGCCCATTGTCCCAGGGAAGACTCTTATTGGCCAGTTTGCATCATGTGCTATTCCTGAACCAACTGCTGTTACTGCTTCCTAAAGCATCCTGATTGGCCAGTCTGGGTTGGAGGAGGAGCCAAGTCATCCATAGCGCCGCAGGTGAATGGGGGCAAGGGGGGTTTCTCAGGGATAGGATGTGATTTGCAACGTGCTCCTTAGAAGGAGGAGTGGTGGCATTACCGTGGGACACAGGGACCTATAACCAATTGCTCAAAGCGTACCCAACGTTGAGATCTCTCTGTTACTCTTAGGTCTCAAGTTTGACATGAAATACATGAATTTTCGTGTGAAGGCCTGTAATAAGGCCGTCGCAGGCGAGTTCTCTGAGCCAGTGACCCTGGAGACACCAGGTGACTGCCCCTCCCCACCTTGCCTGTGACTCCGTAACCCCTCACTCCAGGGCCCCAGGTCCTGGTGTGTAATGATAATCTTCTAATCAGGGTTCTGTGACCCTTTTTTGCTCTGGCTGCCAGGAAGCTCAGAGCTTAGTCCACAGTAGATTCCTTAGCCCAAGTGTCTAATATGAACCTGCTATTGTTTTTTGCTTTTGCAGTTGATCCCATTTTATCTGGATGGCTTTGATACTCTTTCCCTCTCTCACACTCACCCAAACACACACACTCATTCTCTCTTCTAAAAAAAAAAAAAAAGATAAGGGCTCTTAGAGTAGGGGGTGGGATATCAGTAGTGAAGAGAGATCTTAATCTCCTGCAGCAACACCTTTGTGTGCCCTTATAGGCAGTCCTTCTGCAGTCTACCTAAACTATCTCTAATGGCCCAGCCCCTTTCCTGCGATTAATTCCCAAGGGAAGCAGGGAGCACGAGCCCTTTGAAGATGCCTCCAGGCCTAAGGGACCTCCAGGCAACACGCCCTTGGCCTTCCGTCCGCTGGCTGCACGCTCGGCCCCTTCCGCGCTTCCCCGTCTGTGTTGGTGTCTTGCTGCCTGTCCTCTCCGAGTCTGTCTGCCTCTGAGTCTGTCTGTCAACCTCTCTGTCTTTCTGTCTCAGTCGCCATCGTCTCTTTCTGCTCTCTGTCCCTGTCACGGTCTGTCTTGGTCACTGTCTGTCTCTCTGTCTCTCTCTGTGTCTCTCCGGGTTTCCCCATCTCTGTGACTCCCGCGTCTGCCCGGCCCCAGCGTTCATGTTCCGCCTGGATGCGTCCACATCTCACCAGAACCTGCGGGTGGATGACCTCTCCGTGGAGTGGGACGCCATGGGCGGGAAGGTGCAGGACATCAAGGCTCGCGAGAAAGACGGCAAGGGGCGGACCGCGTCTCCCGTCAGCTCCCCTGCCAGGTAGCCTGCCCCTCCTGCCCTCCCTGACTGCCTGGTGGAGGACAGCGAGCTGGGCGGGGACACCCAGGGTCCAGCGGGGTCAAGGCTGGGGTGGAAGGAGGGACACGGAGCTGGAGGAGCCCAAGGGGTAAATGAAGGGAGAAGGGGTTTATCGACTGGGTTTTGGCGCACGAGGAAGGGCATGATAGGTGGGACCCAGTGCGTGAAAAGAACCAAGTTGGGTGGAGGACTGATGAGACGACCGTGGCGGCTGCGCGGGCCAGGAAGCCCTCCTCCGGGGGCAGCGAGGGCCAAGCCGAGCCTTCCCCTCCCCGCCCCTCACAGAGGTGTGCCATCCCCCAAGAGGATGCCCTCGGGTCGTGGGGGTCGGGACCGCTTCACCGCTGAGTCCTACACGGTGCTGGGTAAGGAGGGGCCGAGATGGAGGACAGACGGGCTACTCTGGCAGGGCCCCGATGGTGGGTGGTGGGAGAGAGCTCCTTCGGCTGGGGAAACTGAGGCAGCCACCCACAAGGCTTTCTGGGAATGGTTCCAATAATGTGTTGCTTGTGGCGTTGAAAGATTGGGAGGATTGGGGGGTGGGGAGCAGAGCTTATGGAGGCTCTGGCCTGGAGATCGGCTGGGGTGGGGGTGGGTCCTGGGGCTTGTGGAGTGTCTGGAAAGAACAGTTGCTGTTCTTCACTAGAGGTGGGGTTAGAGGAAGACGCAGGGGAGGGGGTCAGAGGGGGGAATGGTGTGCAGGGTGGCTGAGACTTCAGAGGGAAGAGCCTCGCCTGGTTGTAGTTGGGGGAGTAGCTGAGGTCGGGGAGGAGCAGGCCCGGAGAAGAAATGTACAAGGGGGTGAGCCCTGTGTCTGCGGAGGAGCTGAGACAGGAGACGGACAGGAGCTGGGAGCAGGAAGGGGCCAGGATCGCACAGAGACGCTGAAGCTTACCCAGGAGTCGCCGGATCAGGGAGGAGCTGAGCAGGCAAGACTCTAAATCTGGACCTGGGAGAATGTGCACTCGGGGATGAGCTGAGATCCGGGAAGGGCTGACGCCCAGAAGCTGGCCTCCACGAGGAGCTGGGGGTCTGGACAGAATCTAGAAAGCGATAGGGAACTGTTGCACTCCAGTAGGACCTGATGCCCCTGGGAATACTTGAAGTCTGCCAGGAGAAAGGGTCTGGGGATTACCGAGTCTCTGGGAAGAACCAAGGACTGAGGAGTAGCTGAACATGGGCAGGAACTGGAGGAAGTTTCTAAGGCCTGGAAGCCTCTGGAAGGAGTAGCTTGGGTCTGCAGAGAATCTGAAAGGATTAGTTGAGGCTTGGAGAGTATCTGGGCTTTCTGAGTATCTAGAGGGAGTGGATGCAGCCTGGGACTCCCCCGGAGGAATAGCTGGGAACTGAGGAGTATCTGGAGGGGAAGAGCTGGGGTCTGGGCAGTACCTGGGTGACCACCCCTCTGTGGAAGGGCATCTGGGACCCGACTCCACCGGCCCCCGCTGTTCCCCCTGCCCCCACCAGGGGACACTCTGATCGACGGGGGGGAGCATTACTGGGAGGTGCGCTACGAGCCGGACAGCAAGGCGTTCGGCGTGGGCGTCGCGTACCGCAGCCTGGGCCGCTTCGAGCAGCTGGGCAAGACGGCCGCGTCCTGGTGCCTCCACGTCAACAACTGGCTGCAGGTCAGCTTCACCGCCAAGCACGCCAACAAGGCCAAGGTGCTGGAGCCCCCCGTGCCCGACTGCCTGGGTGTGCACTGCGACTTCCACCAAGGTGACCCCAAGCCCCGGCTGGCACCGCCAGACGCCTCTCCCCGCCCGCCCTCGGCCGCAAGCCCCTCTCACCGTCCCCCCAACCCTGTCGTTCGCCCTCCACCCAGGCCTCCTGTCCTTCTACAACGCCCGAACCAAACAGCTGCTGCACACCTTCAAGGCCAAGTTCACGCAGCCTCTGCTGCCCGCTTTCACAGTGAGAACCGTCCCGCGGCGGGGAGGGCCGGGGTGGGGCCAGGGGCGGCTCTGCTCCTGAGCCCGCGCACTCCGCTCACTGGCCCCTGGTCCCCAGGTGTGGTGCGGCAGCTTCCAGGTGACCACAGGCCTGCAGGTGCCCAGCTCTGTGCGCTGCTTACAGAAGCGGGGCAGCGCCACCAGCAGCTCCAACACCAGCCTCACCTAGGCCACTGGGCCGCCCGCCCAGCCGGGCTGAGTTTGGGGAGCCCCCCCTGCCCCGGCCAGCCGCCAGGCCTTGGTTGTTTCAGCCGGCACCCTCATCTCACTTGCTGCTTGGAGCCTTAACTCCTGATGGGGGGAGGGGTCCCCACCGGGGAGGGGGCACCAGGGCGGGCCCTCGTCCCCACCTCACCTCCTAATAAAAGTCAATCACTGGCCAGGCCGTGCTGATGGTTCTTTGGGGCTGGCTGGCACTGAGCGTGCCCCAGACCTCTCTGGACCTCAGGTTTCCTGGCTGTGAAATGGGCCTTTTTTGTAGGGTCATGGGGCAGGTTTGGCCGAGTGAGTGGGGCCCGCTGTGGGCCCGGCATCTGACAGACCTTCACGCCCCCCCCACCCCCGCCCCAAGCCAGGCCAGACACATCAGCCCTGGGGGTCACGAGCTTTTATTCTGGGGGTGGGGGGGAGCTGTCGGCCTGGCTGACTTCCACACGTCGAGAGCGGGTCACTGACCCCCGTGCGTCCAGCTTAGTGCTCCAGCGCCCGCCTCCTTTGCAGTTTCTCTTCCAGCTCCGCCGTCAGATCGGCCAACCCTGGGGTTGGGGAGGGCGGGAGGTGACCGAGGCCTCAGCTGCGCTGGGGGTCCCCCGTCCGGGCCGTCCCCCCACCCCACATCCCTCCACGACCCCGCTGCAGAATCTGCGGGGCCCCTTTCATGTGAAAATGTGAAAAGCCCCAGGAGTTTCAAGACCGAGCGTGGGGCGCTTCGGAGCGGAGGTCCCGTGCAACTGCGCAGGCCTCCCGCCAGGGGGCGCACCCCGCATAGACACGCCTCCGAACGTGCCTCACCTGTTGTGGGGAAGAGAGCCTGCCTTGAGCCCACCGCTAGCTTCTTGGCCAGGCCGCTGTTGAGGCCTTTGGACTCTGGTGGAGAAGGCAGATGGAGAGATGAAGGCCGAGGCTGGCTCTCGGCTGGGTGAGGGAAGGGCCGAGGGGAGGAGGGACCCCCCCCCCTACCTGGCTTGGGGGCAACAGGTGGCTTTAGAGGCTTTGCCTGAGCCTTTGCCACCTTCCTGGGCTTCGGGACCGGCGGACTGGGCGAAGGCACTGCGTGGACAAAGGTATGGTGTGTCACCTCCAGCTTTTAGCCCCCTCCCCCGTCCCCATCTCCCCTCTGCTCCCTCCCAACCTACCATCCCAGTTCACGTAGTTGGCAGCTGGGGCATCTCCGATGGGGATCACATAGTTCTCCTCGTGGTTCAGGAGTGGGGGTGACCTGTCCTGGCTTGCCACAGGCGTGATGGGCACGGGAGGCAGCTTCTTGGGGGCACCCGAGGCAGGGGCGGGCCCTGGTGGGAAACGGCAGCTCCTGTCTGCGCCCACGTGGTGCAGGGACAGCTTGGCGTGGGTGTGTGTGCCCCCGAATGTGGATGTATGTATACACGCGGGGATTCAGGCACGTGACCCTGCGCGCGTGTGCGTGTGTGGCTCTGCATCGTAGAAACACGTACACTGAGTGAATCCGCATAGTTGACTATACATAAAGGGTTTCCACACGCGCACCTAAACGTGTGTACCTGCGTGGCACCGCGTGGATACTGAAGTGTGTGCCCCGGGCTCGTCTGTACCAGCGTGCACACCCGCGTACCTAGAAATGTCTGAGTTTCCGCCCGCGAGGGAGCATTCGTGTGTACACGCGTGTTTGTGGCTTAGGTGTGCGACACAGGACTGGAACTGTGGGACACTGGTACTCACGCGTGTGTGGAGCCCCCCTCCACGTAGCTTCTGATGATGCAGGCGGACGCAGTTCGTGTTCGCGAGTGTGCAGTGTGCGCGTGTCCGTACATGCCCAGCGCGCACAAGGCCCCCCCGCCCCCGCATCTGCCCAGCCCCAGGAGAACCAGACTGCTCCCCCCACAGACCCTTCCAGCCTCTTCTTCCTGCTCCCTAAACGGGACCACCTCCCACCCCAAAAGCCACCAGGACGCCCTCTCCGGGTATTTCCTTACGTCAGGTGAAACCCATCTCTGAAATCCTTTGAGACCTTAAGCAAACACCCTCCTCCAGGAAGCCTTCCCCCTACTCTGCCCCCTTTTTCTCCCCAAGTCTAGGCACCGCCGTCTCCAGCCCCAGGTTCAACCTCACAGGGCTGGGAGCTGTCGAGCTCCCCAAGCCGGAGGGCAGGGTCTGGGTAATTTCTGGGTCCTTGCAACTCTGGGGACAAGATTGGACACGGGCGGTGCCATGAGGGTCCCAGGTCTCTCCCCAGTCTGGCCCAGCGGCGGCAGGGCGGCGGCATCACCTGAGCCCGGGGCCGCGGGGGTCGAGCGTGCCACCCACACTCTCTCGCCGTTCTCTTTATCCTCCTCCACGTGGCCTAGAACAGAGAGAGGTCCTAGAGGAGGTGCGGCGGCTGGGCAGTGACCCACGGGTGGCCCGTGGGGGCAGGGGCCGGAGAGGCACGTACTGGGCCCCCGCGTTCCCTGAGGCCGCACCCACCTAGAACCTTCTCGTAGTCCTCGTCTAGCAGGAAGGGCACCAGCGCGTTATTGGTGCGTGACACGAAATAGTTGACCACTGCGTGGAGTGAGGCACAGGAGAACTGGAGGCCGATAGGGGCGGCAGTTAGGGCTGTTCCGGAAGGGGCGCAGACCCCACCGCTGCGCATCCCGGGACCCCGGCCCAACGCTCACCGGCTCCTCCACGTCGATCACGTATTTGGGGCCCTCACGCTTCACCTTGTAATGCCGGACCACCGACGTCCTGCACGGGGGCAGTGGTGAGTGGGTGGACGGGCTCTGACCGGGGAGGGCCCGCCCGTTGTCCTGGCTCCGCTCCCACGGAGGGCCTAAACTCTTCCAGCTCCCCGGCACACTGGCCACGCCCCGTCCTGGCGTGGCTCTCTGCGGAGAACCAGACCCTTAACTGACTGCAGCCTCCGGGAACACCACGCCTCAGGTCCCGGCGCTGCCCGCGGGGACGACCGTGTCCTGAAGCTCCGCCCCTGGTGGCCCCGCCTCCCTTCTGGCTCCGCCCCCGGGGCTGACTCCACCTTCAACCGACCCGACCCCTCACCGGACTATCCCAAAGGAAGTTTTAATGTCAGGCTCCGATCCGCCCCCAGAGTGTCTCCACCTCCAAAGACTGATTTAACCACCCCGGGGAGGCCCGGGCCGTGACTGCACCCACAGGTCCTGACTCCGCCCAAAGGGCTGGTTACCACGCCAGGATTTCATTTCTTCCCTGCTCCAGACGCGCAGACCCCGCCGATCCTAATTCAAAGGTCTGACCTCGCCCAGAGTCCCGTCCCCGCTCCAGGATCTAACTCCTCCCGCAAGGGGATCCACCGCCCTGTCTGGCCTCTAGCCCCGCCCCCAGGCGCTGATACTCTGCGCCATCCCAGAGCCCGGCCAGCCTCAGGACCCCACGATCCTTGAGCTCTGGCCCCTCCCCCAAGGCCTTCCCCGCCCGCGTCCCAGCTCTGACTCCGCCCCCACGCTCGTCCCTCCTCCCACCCGGGCTCGGGCGCCGCGCAGGCGCACCCACTGAACGTCTGGCGCGTGGTGACCGACACGTCGTCCCCGCCGTCCCCACTGGGTCGCAGCACCAGGTTTCCGCAATCGGGATAGCGCTCCAGGAGCAGCTGCGCCTCCAGCCGGCTCACCTTCAGGAAGCAGCTGGGGGGGCCGCGTGCCTCGCTCAGGGCAGCCCCCGCCCTCGGAGCCCCGCCCTCGGAGCCCCGCCCGCAAGGAGCCCCGCCCTTCCTGAGCCCTCCCCC
>LNAC01000276.1:3024200-3034930 GCA_002007465.1 Ailurus styani
GGACCGCGAGCCGTCCCGCACACCCCGCTGTCCTCCACCACGCTCCCGCCCCGCGCCTCGGTCCGGGGCCCCTCGGCCCGGCGGGCCACTCACGAGGGCAGCTCGAGCGCGCGGCGCGCCTCCTCTTTGGCCAGGGCCTCGGCCATCATGTACAGGTGTCCGGGCAGCAGGGTCAGGTTGGACGGGACACGCAGCTGAGGGGCCATGGGGCGCCCGAGGACACCCGGCCGTCAGGGCTCCAGCGGCGCGTGCCCACGTCACCGATGGGCACCCTGAGGCCGGGGTGCGGGCCGAGCCAGGATGGGAACCCGGGTCGGGGGGCTCCGCAGCCCCCCCAGGGCAGAGGCAAAGAGGCTTTGGAGGGGACGTGAAGACACTTCGCCGATGGGGAGGACAGATCAGATGCTAGAACTAACGCTCAAACCCAGCGCCTGCAGGGGCCAGGCCGGGGACAAATGACTAAAAGAGCAATCAGGGATGTTGACAAAAACTCCAGGCAACGTTTACGTGTCTGGTGTCGGTGGGCCCCACCTGGCCGGCGGGCCGCCGTGTGAGAGGGGGCTGGTTTCAGGGATGGAGGATGGAAAGAGGGTTCTGAGCAGGGGACAGCTCTTACCTCGACCACCGTCAGGATGAAGCCTTTCCACATCTCCCGAGACTCCAGGCTCTCTACCTGGGGAGGGAAAGAAAGGAGTCCCTGTGGATAAGCCTCGGCCCATTCATCTGTGAAATGGGAATGAGGAATAGTAGTTGTTTTCAAGGTTAGATGAGGAAGGACGGCTTAATTCAGGATCTCTGAACTGAAGTCCTTAGTAATGTGAGATGCTATCCTGGAATGTCACTGAATCAACATTTATTTATCTATTTTTTTCTACATCGATTTTTTTAAGGTTTTATATATTTATTTGACAGAGAGAGACATAGGGAGAGAGGGAACACAAGCAGGGGAAGTGGGAGAGGGAGAAGCAGGCCTCCCGCAGAGCAGGGAGCCCGATGCAGGGCTCGATCCCACGACCCCGGGATCATGACCTGAGCTTAAGGACTAAGCCACCCAGGTGCCCCTACATCGACTTTTTTTTTTAAGATTTTATTTATTTATTTGGAAGAGAGAGAATGAGAGAGAGAACACGAGAAGGGGAAGGGTCATAGGGAGAAGCAGACTCCCCACTGGGACTGGATCCTGGGACTCCAGGATCATGACCTGAGCTGAAGGCAGTCGTTTAACCAGCTGAGCCACCCAGGTGCCCCTTAATTGACTTTTTAAAAAAGATTTTTATTTTATTTAGAGAGAGAGTGAGGGAGAGAGCATGAGCAGGGGGAGGGGCAGAGGGAGAGCAAGAAGCAGGCTCCCGCTGAGCAGGGTGCCCAAATCAGGGGTCGATCCCAGGACCCCAGGATCATGACCTGAGCGGAAGGCAGACCTTAACCGACTGAGCCACGTTGGTGGCTGCTGACCTCCTTCAAGTCCTCGGTAAGTCCTTCCCTGGTCACCCTGTGTGACACTATACCCAACCCCCCTCCAACCTCTCCCTAGTATCTCCCACCACCTGACATTTCAGTCGTTTCAAACGTTTATATTGTTTATTGTGTGCCTCCCCTGCTAGACTCTAAATTCCACAAGGGTGGGGATTTTTAATCATCTTCTTCACAGCTGTGCGACCGGGAGGGTGTCTGGCACACAGTAGGTGCTCAGTAACGTTGGTTGAAAGACTGCACACGGGCAGTGACCCTCCGTGTGGCTCTCATCTTGTTCAGACTACTTTACCTGTATTATCCCGTCTTGCAGTTGTAGAAACCAAGGTGTGGAAAAGCGAAGTGAGTCGCCCAAGGTCACCAACCCTGTGGTAGACCCCATGTGACTCCATGCTAGTGTGTGTGCAGGGAGGGACGGGCCTACCTTGAACTTGATCTCTTGGTTCCGGAGGACAAGGCTGAAATAAATGCCAGAGTCTCTCGAGCTTCCCCAGGGTGCCTCATCGGTGAGCTTCACAAATGCTCCTAGGTCTAACTTCTCCACGTGCTGGGGGTCCAGAAGCAGGAGTCTGAGCCCCAGGCTTGCGACTTGCCAGGCCCTCTGGCTTGGCTACACCACCCCGACTCTCTGCTTGGTCCTTGAGGTCAAGGTTGGGGTGGGCAGACCTGCTCTTGAGCCCTCCTGCCCATCCTTACCTGGGAGTCCCGATTGCTGTTATAGAAATAGAGAGTGCAACCCTGGAGGCCTGCCCAGAACTTCTTGTAATCCTGGGGACCAGAGGTAGAGAGCAGAAGGTGAGAAGGCAAATCTGGGTACCTCCACGACACCCACTCCTGTCTCAGGACCTTTGCCCTGGCTGTTCTCTCTGCCTGGATTCTCTTTCCCGAGATCTACACACAGTTTCTTTCATCGCCTGCTTTGGGTCTTTGAACAAATGTTGCTTTTTCTGGGAGGCCCTCCCCAACCATGGCCGAGCTTCTGGGGGTCCGTTATTCTTTGAAAAAGGACTAAAGAGAACTTGGATGAGATGGGAGATCCAGAGCAGCCTCTGAGTGATGGAGGTAGGAGCTTTAGGAGAAAGTCGAACTAGCCATCCGCCCACCCACCCATCTATTTACTCATCCACACATACGTATCTCCCCCTTCTCCGTGTCCACCCCATAGATATGTATTGCAATCTCCTGATTTCTCAAGGGTTTGGACTCTAGAAGGACTGTAGATTCAGGATGTCTCCCCAGGATTCTGAATTGTAAATGTTCCAACTCTCTGGAAGTCTAAGGGGCTGATGCAGCCAGGACTGTAAGTTCCTAAGTTTTTTTCCAGCAAATATTCCCCAAACACCTACTCCCCACCCAACTGTGTTGCAGGCAAAATAATAAATAGAACATAGCTCCTGTTTTGAAATAGATTATCTTCCGGAAGAATATGGAAAGCATAAATACTAAAATGTGGGGTGCCTGGGTGGCTTAGTTGGTGATGCACCCAACTCGCGGTTTTGGCTCGGGTCATGATCTTGGGGTCCTGAGATCGGGCCCTACTGAGGGCTCTGCTCTCAGCGGGGCGTCTGTTTGAGGATTCTGTCTCTCCCTCTCCCTCTGCTCACCCACCCCCCTCAAATAAATAAGACCTTAAAAAGAAAAAAGAAAACATAGACCCTCAAATCCTCTAGGGAAGAGAAATTAGTATCCTGGGAGGGAGAGACCCTGAGCCTTGAGGTCACAGAGGATGAGAAAGGCCCTCCAAGTGGGAATCTGGGAAGACTTCCTGAAGGAGAAGGTGCTTTAATTAGTCCATAATGATAATGAGGATAGTTCTCATATTGACAGCTAGCATCCATTCATCAAACCACCTATCGCTGCAACCATCTGCCTCCCTATTCATTTATCCATCCATCTATTCATCCACATGTCCACCCACCCACCCGTCTGTCCATAGATAGACATACACCTAACATTTACTGAGGACCTACTATGTGCCAGGCACTGGGAAGAGAGCAATAAGGGGTTAAACTCAGCATGGTCAGACCTGCTTCCTCGTGGACCCACTATACACCACTGCACATGGTATTTAAGCACTCTGTGCCTCAGTTTCCCCACCTATAAAATGGCCGTAGAGGTGTACCTACCTCGAAGGTTGTTGTGAGAATTGGGTGCGTGAATACCAGTAACGCACCAGCGATGGTGGAGTCGAATCCGCAGACCGCTGAGGGCTACCCCTCTCCTGTAACCATGACTAGGGCCCCAGCATACCCATTTTGTACCAGAGAAAGCTGAGGCACAAAGACAGTCACTTGTCCAAGGCCTGGGAGTCAGGGAGGTGTAGAGGAGGGGTGGGAACCTGGGTCTCGCACTCTGGGGACAGGACTTTCTGAGCCCCTGTGGTTTCCATGCTGTCCAGGTGGGGGAGGATGTGGGCCCTTGGAGGCACAAGGAAGGGAAGAGGGAACGGTAATGACGGTGGCTCTGGGGGTGGGCAGGGAAAGCAGTGGGCGGGTGTTTGGGGTTGTAGCAGGCGATGAGTGTGAGCAGTGGGGAGGGAGAGAGGGGGCTTCGGGGAAGGAGTATGTGGTCCTGCCAGATGTGGCCCCTTCAGCTTGCACTGTCCCCACATGCCATCTGTCCTGGTCTTGGCCCCTGCAGCTGAAGTTCATGGTTACTTAGGGGCTGGGAGTGGGGCTTGGGAGTCCGTAGGCTTCCCATTTCCTGGTGGAAGTCCCTGATCCTGCCTTTATCCAAAGAGACAGAGAGACCAGGAGGGAGACATGGAGACAGGCAGGGAGAGGTACAGAGAAAGAGAGAAAGCAGCCTGATGTTGGACAGAACTTTTTCCAGCCCCCAGCACGGGCCCTGCTCCATCCAGGACCACCCCGATCCCTTGGCCAGATGCAGAGTTCTAGGCTCAGAGAAGAGCTTCCAGCCACCCAGGAGCCCAGCTGTGCCAGCTCCCGGCCCCGCCTTACCTGGTCGTGGGGTCCCTTCTTCTCCAGAAAGCTCTCGTAGTAGTGTGAGGGTAGAGCACCCTTGTGTTTGGAGACCCGGGGTGGGTTTAGGGCTGAGGCCATGGCCTGGCCTCTCCCTCCAGTGGGTGCCCCAGCTGGGCCAGGAAGCAGAGAAACAGGTTCCCGGGGAATTTCCTCTTCTGTCAGCTCCCCAGCTCCCTCCCCTGCCAGCTCGGGGCGGGTGCTGGGCCAGGCTTCTCCTAGGGAAATCCCAGCCTCTCTGGTCTCCCCAGGAGGTCTGGGAGACCTGCAGGAGTTAAGGAGAAGAGAGCCACTGGGAGGGTTTCAGTGCAGGTCAGAGACTGGACAGAGGGTTTACCGGGAGGAGGGACCTGCCTAAGCAAAGGTCTGGATGTGAGAAAGGGAGGAGCAATGTGTCAGAGTGGCAAGCGCTGTGTCACAAGAGGACACAGCAGGAGCAGAGCATGAAGGTCTGAATGTCCCTTAGGCTGCCTGCACTTTAGGCCAACCTTGCCTAAACCTACCAAAAAATCTTGCTGGGATTTTGATAGGAATTACACCTGTATATCAATTGGGAAAGACCTGACATCTTTACTAGGTTGAGTCTCTTTATTTTATTTTATTTTATTTTTAAAGATTTTATTTATTTATTTCACAGAGGGAGAGAGATCACAAGTAGGCAGAGAGGCAGGCAGAGAGAGAGAGAGGGGGAAGCAGGCTCCCCGCTGAGCAGGGAGCCCGATGTGGGCCTCAATCACAGGACCCTGAGATCATGACCTGAGCCGAAAGCAGAGGCTTTAACCCGCTGAGCCACCCAGGCGCCCTCTTTATTTATTTTTTATTTTTTATTTATTTTTAAGGAATCTCTATACCCAATGTGGGGCTGGAATCTACAATCCGGAAATCAAGAATCACGAGTTCCACTGACCCAGGCCTATTATGTTGAGTCTTATCCATGGACACGGTCTATCTCTTCACTTATTTAAGTCTTCGATTTTGTTCATCAGCAAGGTATAGTTTTCTCATACAAGTCCTGTACCTGTTTTGTTAGACGTACATCTAAGCATTTTTTTCTTTCTTTTCTTTTTTTTTTTTTGAGCAGTTATAAATGGCATCGTAGTTTTCTTTTTTAAAAAAATAAGATTGTATTTATTTATTTGATGGAGAGAAGGAGAGAGAGAGCACAAGGAGGTCGAGTGGCAGGCAGAGGGAGAGGGAGAAGCAGGCTCCCCACGGAGCAAAGAGCCCCACATGGGACTCGATCCCAGGACCCTGGGATCATGACCTGAGTTGAAGACAAATACTTAACCAGCTGAGCCACCCAGGTGCCCCAGCATTATATCTTTCATTCCAGATTTCCCTGCCTAGTAGACAGATGTGCAGTGATTTTTTTTTTTAGGTATAGATTTTTATTATTTTTTTTTAAGAATTTATTTATTTATTTGAGAGAGAGAGAGAGAGAGTGAGTGAGCAGGCATGAGCAGGAGGGAAAGGTGGAGGGAGAAGCAGGCTCCCTACTGGGAGCCTAATGTGGGACTCAATCCCAGGACCCTGGCATCATGACCTGAGCCAAAGGCAGATGCTTCGCCAACTGAGCCACCCAGGTGCCCCTAGGTATAGATTTTAAAGAATTTTTTATTTTTTATTTTTAAGTAATCTCTTCACCCAGTGTGAGGCTCAAACCTACAACCGTGGGATCAAGAGTCACACGCTCCACCAACTGAGCCAGCCACGTACCCCTTTTAAAAAAATTTTTTTTTCAGGTGCCCTTTTTAAAAAGTTTTATTTATAGGGCACCTGGCTGGCTCAGTTGGTAGAGGAAAGACCTCTTGATCTTGGGGTCATGAGTTTGAGCCCCACCTTGGGAGAGTAGATTGTACTGAAAAGAAACCTTTAAACTTGTATTTAAATTCCAGTTAGTTAATATGCACATTATATTAGTTTCAGGTGTACAATATAGTGATTCAACACTACCATACAACACCCAGTGCTCATCCCAAGTGCCCTCCTTACTCCCCATGACCTACTTCTGCCCTCCCCTCTGGTAGCCATCAGTGTGTTCTCTAAGGGTAAGAGTCTAGTTCTGGGTTTGTCTTTCTCTCTCTCAACATCATCCATGAATCAACTCCTTCCAAACTCTCGGTACTGTTAATATTTTGCCCTCTTCCCATATGCCACCATAAGTATATAATAACGATGGAAAATATTAGAATATTATGAGAATTACCAAAATGTGATACAGACACGAAGTGAGCAAATGTTGGGAAAATGGTGCTGCTTGACACAGGGTTGCCACAAACCTTCAATTTATTAAAAAACGCAATATCAGTGAAGTGCAATAAAGTGAAACACATTAGCACGAGGTATTCCTGTACATTTCTTGGCTTTTTCCATGAAGATCATCATGTCTTCTGCAAATGGGCCTAGTTTTATTTCTTTTTTTTTTCTTTTTTTTTTTTTAAAGATTTTATTTATTTATTTGACACAGAGAGAGAGATTACAAGTAGGCAGAGAGGCAGGCAGAGAGAGAGGAGAGAGGAGGAAGCAGGCTCCCTGCTGAGCAGAGAGCCCGATGCGGGCCTCGATCCCAGGACCCTGGGATCATGACCTGAGCCGAAGGCAGCGGCTTTAACCCACTGAGCCACCCAGGCGCCCGGCCTAGTTTTATTTCTTCCTTTCCAATTTGTATGCCTTTCATTTCCTTTTCTTGCCTTATTGCACTGGCTAGAATTTCCGGGACTGTGTTGGATATGAGTGCCCCGTTCCTTCTGTTACTGGGAAAACGTGTAGTCTTTCACCATCAAATAAAATGTTAACTGAAGATTTGCAGACATTCTTCAGCATGTGGATGTGGCTTCTGTCTTCTTCTAGTTTGCTGCGAGTTTGTATCATGCATGAGTGTTGAATTTTGTCAAATGTTTTTCCTGCATCGGTTGAAATGCACTTTGACCTTTCTTCCTTAGTGTTAGTTTTCTGTGACTGCTTTGACAAATTATTTGTAAACGTAGAGGCTTAAAACAACACAGATGTGTTACCAGCCAGCTCTGTACAAGTCCTACGTGGATCTCACAAAGCTGAAATCAGGGTGTTGGCAGGGCTACATTCCTTTCTGGAGACTCAAAAGATGAATCCATTTCCCTGCCTTTTCCAGCTTCTAGAAGCTTCTTGCATTCCTTGGCTCACGGTCCCCTCTCTCCATCTACAAATCCAGCAATGCAGGTACAATCCTTACATCATATCACTCTCAATTTCTTCCACTGTCACTTCTCTCTTCCACTTTTAGGAAACCCTGTGATGACTTTGCGTTCACCCAGATAATCCAGGATGATTTCTTTAAAGTCAGTTGATTAGTAATTTAAATTCCATCTGTACCTTAAATCCCCTTTGCCATTTAATCTAACATATTCACAGGTCCTGGGGATTAGGAGGTGAACATCTTTAGGGGACCATTACTCTACCTACCACAGCCTGTTAAATATGATAGATAACACTGATTCTTTTTTTAATTAATATTTTATTTATTTATTTGACAGAGAGAGACACAGCGAGAGAGGGAACACAAGCAGGGGGAGTGGGAGAGGGAGAAGCAGGCTTCCCGCAGAGCAGGGAGCCCGATGCAGGACTCGATCCCAGGGTCCCCAGATCATGACCTGAGGCGAAGGCAGACACTTAACAACTGAGCCACCCAGGTGCCCCAACATTGATTCTTTTTTTTTTAAAAAAAAGATTTTATTTATTCATTTGACAGAGAGAGAGAGAGATCACAACTAGGCAGAGAGGCAGGTGGGCGGGGGTGGGGGGAGCAGGCTCCCCGCTGAGCAGAGAGCCCAATGCGGGGCTCCATCCCAGGACCCTGAGATTATGACCTGAGCCAAAGGCAGAGGCTTTAACCCACTGAGCCACCCAGGTGCCCCCCAACATTGATTCTTGAATACTGAACCAGCTTTGCATCCCTGGAGTAAACTGCACTTGATCATGGTGTGTAATTTTTTTTATATATTGCCAAATTCTGTTTCTTAATATATTTTTAAAAGATTTTATTTATTTGAGACAGAGAGAGAGAGCGAGAGAGAGAGAGCGCGAGCTCAAGGGGTGGGGAGGTGCAGAAGGAGAGGGAGAGGCAGACTCCCCACTAAACATGGAGCCGGACTCAGGGCTGGATCCCAGGACCCAGAGATCATGACCTGAGCCCAAAGGCAGATGTTTAACTGACTGAGACACCCAGGCGCCCCTATTTCCTAATATCTTGTTAAGGATTTTTTGTATCTATTCATGAAGAATACAGTCTATAAGTTTTCTTTACTTTTTCTTTTCTTTTCTTTTTTTTCTTTCTCTCTCTCTCTCTCTCTCTCTCTTTCTTTCTTTCTTTTTTGTATTATCCTTTCTGGCGTTGCTATCAGGGTGATGCTAGCTTCATAAAATAAACTGGGAAGTGTTCCTTCCTCTTCAACTTTTTGGAAGAGATTATTTAAAAGTGGTGTGAAATTTCTTCTTTGAAACTTTGGTACAATTCTCCATCTGGGCTTGGAGATTTCTTTTCGGGGAGTCTTAAAGTTACATATACAATTTCCTTTATCGTTACAGGGCTGCCTGGACTTTATACACATGGCAAAAAATAGCCTTTGGAATCCATTCAACAGCTGTCTGACTTGGTCATCTTTTCATCTGATGAACTGTCTTATAAAGTTACCTAACAACACCTGCCATAAAGGAGAGTCATAAATGGTTAGTAAGGTCACAGCAGTTTAATTTTATTTATCAAAGGCAATAGGGAGCCACAGAAGGATTTAGAGCAGGGGAGGGAGGGGGTCATGGTTGCCTTTTAGTAAGATCCCTCTGGGGCCAGGGTGGAAGATGGATGAGGCAGATGGAGAGGCTGGAGGTCTGGGCCAGGGTCTTGGGAACAGAGTCAAAGAGAAGGTGGGCAAGGATAGGGGGGTAGGAACCGAGGTCAGAGTCTGGAGGTGCTGGGGAATGCCCAGTCGGCGGCTGGACCTGGGGGCAGGGCGGGGCACGTGGGGAAACTCCAAAGGGAGGCGTGGACTTGACAAAAATTTATCCAGCTCTTACTGGATGTCAAGCCCTGTTCTGCAATAACCCTGAAATAGATATTATCGTTGTCCCCATGGTGAAACACAGACGAGGGGCCGCCTGGCCAAAGTCACAGGGCTGGGAAGTGGCGGAGCAGGATCCGGAGCCAGGTCCGGCCGGAGTCCAGACCACCCTCCCCGAACACCCCGCCCCGCCCCTCCAGTGTCCTGTCCCCGCTTCCGGACAGGGGCCGAGTAGACCCGCCCGCGCCAGGCCCGGCCCATGGCTGCCCGCAGGCTAGGGTCCCCCACCCCGGACGTCCAGCCCTGCCAGGGGTGCGGACTCCCCGTTCTGGGAAGTGTCGCTGCGCCTCGGAGCAAAGGTCCTGGGACAGGGACCGGGGACAAAGGACAGGGATGCAACCGCCCAGCAGACACGCAGCCTGGCTCCTCCTACTAACCCCGCGCGCTAGGGGGCGTGGGAAAGGGGGGCGCGCCAGGCCGCGGGCGCGTGGTTGACCCGGGACCTGATTGGCTGGCGGAGGACCAACGTCTACAACTGAATGGATCCGTGAGGCCCAGGAGCTCCTGCTGATTGGCTGAAGGGACGGCTTAGCGGAAGCACCAGCTTAACACTGATTGGCTGGGGAAATCAGCCACTGCTGCCTATTGGTTAAAGTTTAAATGACCCTCGTATAATTGGCTGTTGGGCTCGCGTCCCAATCAGTTCAGGGGCTGGAAGTTAACCCTTGAGAGTCTGACGTCCGGCGGGGACGCTTTAGAGCCTTGGCGCTCTTCCCAGTTCCGGCTTGCAGCCCCCCAGGCGCGGTGGCTCGTTCTCCGGGCCTGTTTCCCCCTTGGTCTCCACAACCGAGATCTCCGGCCCCTCAGTTTCCCGTGTCGTCCCAGTGAGCGGAGCCCCCGCAGCCCCCGCTCCAGGTCCACCCAGCAGCGGTCGCCTCGAGTGGAGGCACCAGCCCCCCGAAAGCGGAAGTCCCGGGGCCTCAGTTTCCCTACGTGGAGGCTGCCGCGCGCCCCCCACGGCAGGGAGCCTCGGGCCTCCGCTTCCCGCACGGTCCCGGGGGGCCGAGTCGCTGGGCGGCCTGTCCGCGCGGGCGCGGGGCCTCGGTTTCCCCGCTCGCCGGGCAGGCCGGGCCCCCGTGCGCCCCGGGCTGGGGCGCCTCCCCTCCGGGGCGGGGCCGCGTCACGTGCCGGGAAGAAAGGGCCCGCGGGGCGCACGGGGCCGGAGCGCAGCGGAGAGCGGCCA
>LNAC01000276.1:3035374-3059900 GCA_002007465.1 Ailurus styani
GGGGCTGCGGCGGGCCGGGGGGCGCGCTCACCAGGCGCGCGGTCACGCTGAGGGTGCTCCTCAAAGACGCGCTGCTGGAGCCGGGCGCCGGGGTGCTGTCCATCTACTACCTGGTGAGCGCTCCTACCCTCGTCCCATCCCGGCTGGGGCAGGAAGGGGAAACTGAGGCCCAGAGCTCCCGGGCCACCGGCCGAGCCCGGGTGTGGGGAGGGAAAGCCGAAACACGGAGCATCCAGACCCCAGCAGGAGCCCCTCTGGGCTGGAGGACTTCGTTTACCAAACAGCCCATTGCACAAAGGAGAAGCGGCTCAGAAGAGGACACCACCGCTTTCCTGGCTGTGGGACCTTGCTCAGCCTCTCCATATCCTAGTGCCCTCATGTATAAAATGGGATTTTTTCCCCTCCCGGAGTTGTATGAGGATTAAATGAATACAGCGCCCAGCTGGGTGCCTGCTGTCCCCTGAGTGCTTTACACGTTTGGTGCTCTTGCTGTGGGTCTGTGAGTGGGAGCAGTTACGAATGGAGCGCTTGCCAGTGCCTGGCTGTGCGCTGCGTGTTGGGGATCCGGCAGACCCCGTCCCTGTCCTTTGGGGGCTCACAGTCCAGTGAGGGGGTGGAGACACAACTGGGCACTTACAGCCCAGGCTAATGAGGATTGTGATAATGGACTCACAGGTCCTGGAAGGCACCTAAGCTGGAAGGCTTCCCGGGAGGGAGGCTGTAGGTAGAAATGGGTGCCAAGCCCAGGTGCCCCTGGGGAGCGGCAGGGGGTCAGGGAGGATTTCCTGGAGGTGTCTTGGTGGGTCCCAGGTCCGGGCCCAGCCAGGCCACTGTTACCGCAGGGGAAGAAGTTCCTAGGGGACCTGCAGCCCGACGGGAGGATCGTGTGGCAGGAAACGGGGCAGGTGTTCAACTCTCCCAGCGCCTGGGCTACCCACTGCAAAAAGCTGGTGAACCCAGCCAAGAAGTCCGGCTGCGGCTGGGCCTCTGTCAAGTACAAGGGCCAGAAACTGGACAAGTACAAGGCAGCCTGGCTCCGGCGACACCAGCTCCACATTCCCACGGCTGCTGCCGATGAGGTGCGTCGTTCAGCCTCCTGGAGCAAGCTTTCCCTGACTCACTGTTGGATAAGGAGTGCCCAGAGTGAGGGCGTTGGAGCTGGGGCCCCATGGGATGAGCAGGAGTTCGTGAGAGCAAGGTGAAGAGAGTTTGCAGAGGGAGGGAATGGCACAGCCAAGCCACACTGGTTAGAAAGCAACACAGCGCTTGGAGAGCCATGATTAGCAGATACAGCTAGAGACTCACATGTCTTAGGGTGCTGCTGGGGACTGGGGACATTGGCAGGGCCCAGATCTGGGAGAGTTTCCAGTGCTATGATAATAATAGATCTTTGCCTATTCATTAGCTGGGTGGACCTAAGCAAGGACCCTCCCTGGGTCCTAAGTCTTCTTCGTTTGTAAAATGACGGTGATCATAGCGCCCATATGTATCAGCTAAGTGTATCTGGCTGGCAGGTCTGAGATCTTTAGGACCGCTGGCAGGCTGGAAACAGGCAGGGAGGACTTGGGCTTTTCCCCTGAGCTGGGTGGGAGCCCTGGAATGATCAGGATGGGGCAGAGGATGGACAGACCTGACTTAGGTGCCCACGGCGCCCTCTGGTGGCCACTGTATGCAGTACAGACTGGGGGGCAGGACGAAGGTGGGAGCTGGGGACCAGTGTGCAGGAGACTGAACTGGTCCAGGTGGGAGATGATGGGGTGGAGCAGCCCGACAATGGATGGGGGAAGAAGTGGGCTAATTTTGAAAGTGGGTCTCATGGATTTGCTGCTGTATGAGATGGTGTTTTGCTCTGAGCAAGTGGATGGCTGGAGTTGCCATCGGCAGAGAGATGGGGATCGGGGAGGAGCCGGGGTGGGGGACAGCCGGTGCAGCGTGGCCGAGCTGAGTGTGGGACTCGCGGGGGCACCCCGCAAAGAGACCTCCGGGATTAGCCGGACCCCCAAGTCGAGCTCAGGGGAGGACCAGGCTGGAGACAGGACTGTGGGCATCATCCCACCATAGATGGGGTGGGGGTGGACGAGGCTGCCCAGGAGGGGAGCAGGTGGGGAGGGAAGAGGTCGGAGGACCCAGCCTGGGCACTGGGGGAGGGGTGGGAGACCTAGGGGGCTGGAGAGGTGGGAGGGGAGCCGGGTCCTTGAGGAGTTCCCAGGACAAGGAGGGCCAGTGAGACACCGCGGTGAGGGGAACGAGGACAGAGACTATGTGACTGTTGGATTTGGACACTGGGAAGTCACCCCAGCCGGGGCAGTTAAGGGGAGATCAGGAGAGGGATTATTATTTTTTTTTAAGATTTTATTTATTTATTTGACAGAGAGAGAGAGAGAGAGAGAGACCACAAGTAGGCAGAGAGGCAGGCAGAGAGAGAGGAGGAAGCAGGCTCCCTGCCAAGCAGGGAGCCCGATGCGGAGCTCGATCCCAGGACCCTGAGATCATGACCTGAGCTGAAGGCAGAGGCTTTAACCCACTGAGCCACCCAGGCGCCCAGGAGAGGGATTATTGAGAGAATCTGATAAAGTAATTTCTATAAACCCTGGCTTGCCCAATGAGTGGATGGACAGGAGGCATGTGTACAACACTGTGTGGTGTTACAGACGAGGAGGCTAGAGCTCAGGGAGGCTAGGGCCCTTGTGGGAGGCCACACAGCCTGTAAAAAGCAGAGGCAAACAGTACCGTAGGCCGCCTCTGCTCACTCCCTCCCTCTAGTGGACATCTGGGGCAATGGCAGGGACCTAAGGCTCAGGCCCGCAGAAGGCCTGGGTGGACCGCGGTGCGGAGGGTGGGCGGCACCCAGCTGAGGGTCCTGCGGCGCTCCCCCACTCCCACCCCCCCAGAGTCCGGCCAGTGAAGGGGAGGAGGAGGAGCTGTTGATGGAGGAAGAAGAGGAGGAGGTTCTGGTGGGGGTCTCGTCGGAGGACAAGAGTCGGAGACCACCTGCAAAGGGACCCTTGGAGCCCGCCCACCCAGGTGAGAGGCTTAGGGGAGGGGAGGAGGCGGCGCAGGAGGGAGGTGCAACTCAGGTGAGAGAGGTGGCCGCGGACAGATCTGGCCTTTCTTCTGCCTGGCTGACTTCCTACGCCTGCTGCCTAATTTCTTTCCCACGCTGCCTGATTTCCAAGCTCCCCAATAGGACTTCTTTGAGGCATTGCCTGATTTCTTGGGCCCCCTGCCTGGTTTTCTGAGGTCCTCACCTGATTTCCTAAGCCCTTCATGTGGCATTTTAATCTCCTTTTCCCGACTTGTCTCCGTTCTGCAGCCCGATTTTTCAAGCTGCTCTGGAGGTTTTTCTTTCTTGGGCTGCCTGGGCTTTTGTTTTCCGGTTTTGGGCTGGGAGGGATTGATGCCGCCTTTTTTCCCCGTTACCCCCACCGTGCAGAGGCCGTGCCCCCTGGGAAGCGGGTGGAAAACAAGATCCGGGTGCCCGTGCGTTACTGTATGTTGGGCAGTCGCGACTCTGCCAGGTGAGACACACCCTGTCCCGCCCTGCCCCGCCCCGCCGCGGTGTACACGCACTCTGCAGGAGTGGGGGAGCCCAAGCAGGTGGGCACAAGGCCTCCCGTGCTCAGAGCTAGCTCCTGAAACTATGGGACCCTCTGGCTCCGACAGGAACCCCCACACCCTGGTGGAAGTAACATCCTTCGCTGCCATCAACAAGTTCCAGCCCTTCAACGTGGCCATCTCTAGCAACGTGCTCTTCCTGCTGGTGCGTGCCCGCTGCCACCTTGTCCTTTGTGGGCCGAGGGCCAGGCCTGGGCAGGTGGCTGGGGCACCTGGGAGGGGTCCCTGGAATGTTAGCTCTATGAGGGCAGGGACCTTGTCTGTTTTGTTCACTGCTGGGAAACAGTAGGCACTCGAGGTCTGAACGCAGGAGGCGGGTGGGGTGGGCCCTGCCCATCGCAAGGGCTCTGGGCCTGAGGATAGACCTTTGGGGCCGGGCCGCAGCCTGAGCCGCTCTTCCCGTGTCCGTCCCCTCCCCAGGACTTCCACAGTCACCTGACTCGCAGCGAGGTCGTGGGGTACCTGGGGGGCCGCTGGGACATCAACAGCCAGAGTGGGTATTCGGGGCCAGGTGGGCAGGGGGGTGCTTGGGGCTGGGGTTGATGTCTACACCTTCTCCCCGCCTCTGCGCAGTGCTCACGGTGCTGAGAGCCTTCCCCTGTCGGAGCCGGCTGGGGGATGTGGATATGGGCGCCGCCATGGAAGAGGAGGTGAGGGGACCCCCGGGGGCAGGGTGTTCTGGGGAGGGCGGGGTGGACACAGCTGTCCTGGCTACCGTGTCCTGGTGGCTAGCACGGTGTCCTATTCAACAAGTGTGCAAATGTGTGTGTGACCCCATGGTCATCCTTCCTCTGGGCACAGGTGGCCAGCCCCCTTTCCCTCTTAACCCCCGTCTCCACGCCGTGCCTGGGGTGTAGTGACAGCCCGATGAATATCAGCTGCCATCCTAATAGTGTTTGCGCCAGGCAGCTTTGCACGTGCTTGGCGCTGGGCCAAGTGCACCACCCCTGCCTTCCCCGGGCTCCGCCTGTGGCTCTCCGGGACAGGCGAATAGGCGTGCATTCTGCCCGCGTCTCCCGGCCCACCTCTTTCTTCCCCCTTAGGCCTGCACTTGCCTCTACTTGCTTCAGGCCTCCGGAAACGCCTGTCCTGCTCAAGTGCACATACACCCACCTAGCTCCTTGTTTAACTATTTGGGCACCTACTGTGTGCCAGGACTTGTTCCATGAGCTAGGGATACTGCCGTGCCCCCAATAATCTTTTGGCTTTGCTTGGTGACAGGTGCATCTTTTAAAAAATGCATTTGTTGCCCCCTCCACTGACCTCCCTGAGGGTGGGGGCAGGGTCTGCCTTGGTCACTGCTGTGTCCCCAGGCCTGGTACACAGCAGGCACATAGGCAGTGCTGGCCTCACACAGGGATGGCAGGCGGCAGGTGGGCCCGCACACGGGCTGGTAGAGCCCCCGGCCCGCCCGCCTCCCTGCCCCAGCCTCGCCTGTGCCCCCAGATCTACCAGAGCCTGCTCCTGCGGGGCCTGTCCCTGGTGGGCTGGTACCACAGCCACCCGCACAGCCCCGCGCTGCCGTCGCTGCAGGACATCGACTCGCAGATGGACTACCAGCTGCGGCTGCAGGGCTCCAGCAACGGCTTCCAGCCCTGCCTCGCCCTGCTCTGCTGTAAGTGCGGCTGCCCCGCGTGCGCGCGCGTGGTGCTCCTGGGCGCCGACCCCCGCCCCGGCCCAGCCCCCACTCTCTCTCCTCCTGCAGCCCCTTACTACTCTGGCAATCCGGGGCCCGAGTCCAAGATCTCGCCCTTCTGGGTGATGCCGCCCCCTGAGGTAGGCGGGGCTGCTGGGGAGGCGGGGCCGGCGCCAGGGGGGCCTCGGTGTCTCCAGGGAAATGGGAGCATAGTGACCCTTGCACTCTGAGGTTCCCGCGGCGGCCTGGGCGGTGAGGGATGTTGAAGAGGTGTGGGCTCCATGGGGAGCATGCTGCCCGCGTTACCAGGACGGCCCCCTTCCCGAACCTGTCCTGGGCTCCGAATGGGGTTTGGAGAGCCGTTCCCGGCCTCTCGTGCTGGGGGCAGGGCCACGTGGCCCTGACCTGGTCGCAGTGCAGAGCCGGGCCTGGAGTCTCGATTCACCGATTGCCGGCCCAGGGCACGTCCCTCATGGGATGGGTGGGTGGTGGGGGTGGGGAGGGCTGGAGGTGGTTGGTGGTGACCAGCTTGTGTCCCTGCCAGCAAAGGCCCAGTGACTATGGCATCCCCATGGACGTGGAGATGGCCTATGTCCAGGACAACTTTCTGACTAATGATATCCTGCATGAGATGGTGAGCTCACTCCCGGGTGGGGTGGGTGGAGCCCCAGGGAGGGGAGGGTGCGGCTTTAGGGCCCCGGCTGGCCCGGGGCGATAGTGCAGGACTGGGGTGGCTGAATGTGCAACATCAGGGCAGGGGTCAGACTCCTCTTTGGCATCCGCAACTCAAGTCCCAGGTTCTTGCCCACCGGTTCCCCGCTCCCCACTACCCTCCCCATCCCCCCCCACCCCCGCCTCCTTGCCATTCTGGAGCTTGCTGGAGGTGCCCCGGCCTTGTGACTCAGCACGTGCCACGATTGTCCAAATGAAGACAAGTGAGGGGCTTCAGGTGGTGCCCAGATGAATGCTTTCGGGGCCCGGGTTCCAACAGCTGTTTTAAAAACAGCTAGGAGGTCACACCTGTAGTGTTGCCAATGGGCTGTTGCTTGGGAGGAGGCTACACAAGGGGGCGGGGGCAGGTCTGCGTGGACATTCGCAATCACCGGGTCCTCCCTCTGCCGGTGGGGCGGGGTCCTTCCGTGTCCCCCTCCAGGAGCCTCCTGCTGAGCTCCCTCATTTCCCTGTGGAGGTGCTCCTTGGGGTCCGTCTCGGGGTCCTGGGTGGCGCCTGCGTGCTCTCTAGGACCGGGAGCCCCACGAAGTGCAGCTTGGCCGCTGCATCCCGAGCACCCGGCGTGGGAGGGTGGGGCGAGGGGTCCCATGGGCCCCCTGTCCTCTAGATGCTGCTGGTGGAGTTTTACAAGGGCGCCCCGGACCTCGTGAGGTTCCAGGAGCCCTGGAGCCAGGAGCACACGTACCTGGACAAGCTGAAGGTGAGACTCGTGCCCCCAGCCTCCTGCAAGCCCTTTGAGGAAGACGGTTCTTGGGGGGCCCCCAAGGATCTATCCATGGGCAGCCTGAGACAGGGGGCGGCCCTAAATTGTTCAGTATAAGGTGCTTCAGCTGGACACGAAAGCTGCCGAAGAGGAGTCTGGTTCGGCCACAGGTGGGTGGGGATGCGGACAGGGACCCCTGCGGAGGCAGATGCAGGCACAAAGGCCCGGGGATGGGGGGTTTGCTGGAGAGAAGTCCCCGGGCCACCTCACAGCCTGGGCGCCTGCGGGGAGTGCCCAGGGGACTTCAGTCCGAGCCGGAGCCAAGCAGCTGGTGCCCTGAAGCGGTTCTCTAGCGCTCTGGCCCTGCAGTCATTTAGGGGGACTCGGGAGGGCTTGGTGACCTTAGGGGAGTGAGGTGTGTGTGTCTGATTTCTGGCTTTTTAAAAATTTTTTAAAAATATTTTATTTTTTTGAAAGAGAGAGAGAGAGACAGAGAGAGAGAGCACATGAGAGGGGAGGTCAGAGGGAGAAGCAGACTCCCCGTGGAGCTGGTAGCCCCATGCGGGACTTGATCCTGGGACTCCAGGATCATGACCTGAGCCGAAGGCAGTTGCTTAACCAACTAAGCCACCCAGATGCCCTGATTTCTGGCTTTCGAAGTCCTTCTCAGAAGGCATTTTCAACTCCACCGGGTAGAGAAACGCTTGCTTGTTTTGTTCAAACTCAGAGTGGCCGGAGCTTCGAGCTGCCCCGGGTCCCCCCCACCCCGTCACTGGGCTGCTGCGGTGGGGGGCGGCTCCCCACGCAGGGGGTGAGAGAGCCTGGCAGGGAGGCAGCCAGAGAGAGAGCAGGATGTGGAATGTGCAGAAAGCACCCCCTTCCTCAGCCCGAACCCAGAACGCTGCGCAAGCAGGCCGCCTCCTTTAAAAATAAAACCTCGTTTTCAGGACACTACCGTGTGCCTCCGTCCGTAGAGGCCTCTGCCGGGCTGGTGGGGGGGCGGGCAGGACGCTGGGCCCAGCCCTGAGGCGCGAGCCCTGCTCGTTTCAGCTGTCCCTGGCCAGCAGGACGCCCAAGGACCAGGGCCTGTGCCACGTGCTGGAGCAGGTCTACAGTCTTCTTAGACAAGGGAGCTGAGGCATCGCCTCCGAGGTCGCCCTCTGCACCCCCAGTGGTTCCGGCGGAGGGGGGACGGGTCGGGGGGGTTTGCTGTGGCGCAGACAATAAAGGGGAGAAGCAAAGAGCCTGGGCGTGTGTCTCACCGGGAGTGGTGGCCCCACCGCACTCGTCACCAAGCACGCGGGTGGCTGGCTGGGTGGCGCGGCCCCTCGGCCGGTGCAGGCGGGGACGCGTGTCATGCAGCCGTGGTGGTGGTGGTGGGGGGTGTCCACGGCCAGCTGTCCCTCCCCAGCTGCTGGGGGGTGGGTACCCTCCCCAGGAGTGGGCCCTGCCCTGACAGAGGTCCCTTCGGGGGAGCCGTGAGGCTCCAGGGGAGCTGGGGGAAGACCCACCCTGCACCACGACCAAGCAAGAGGCTCTAGAAAGAGACATTTAATACTTTTAAAAAAAATCAGGATTACATTTTGATCTGCCCTCGATTGTGACCAAGGCTCATCTTTGCCGGGAGGTCGGTGCCTCCGCCCAGAATGGCAGTGAGGGGAGGGGCCTCAGGGAGGAGCAGAGCCTGGTGTCCCCAGGGCTCTGCTGAGTCACCAGAGGAGGGGAATGTGATCCAGTCCCAAAGTCCCCCAGTTGAGCCAATTTTTGGACGAGGCGAGAGAGGAAGTGGCTGCAGGGCTGGGCTCTGCTGGTCAGGGCAGCTGCCTGCCCGGGTCTGTGGGGAGACGGCTGGGGCCACTGTCAGCAGCGGGGACGGCGCCCCGCTTAGGGGAGGCGCCTGTGACCCTTGAGGGCAGTCCCAGCAGCCAGGGGTCTGGGAACATTCATCAAAGCCTTTGTATTTGACCTTTAGCAGAGCAGAGGCCAGAAGACTCCCGTGGTCCCGTTTGTGGTGCACACGCGTGTGCTGTGTGCACGGCTGGTGGTGGCAGGTCGTGCCAGAGAAAGACGTCTGTGTGCTTGTCTGGGGTGGGGCACCCCATGTGGGAACTGAGGGTGCAGGACGGGGGGGACCGGTGTGCAGGGCGCAGCGCCCTGCGGGAGGGAGACAGCAGCTCCGAGGCTGGAAAGGGCCGGTCTTAGGGGAACCCTGAGGACCCCAGGATTGTGTCTCCCCAGGGAGGTGGCTTCACGCGGGTGCCGGGGCCTGGGGAGCCCTGGGTTGGGGCTGGGAAGGAGTGCTGCCGGCTAATTTAAAAGCAGGGCGGTGAGTCTTGGCCAGGAGTCCTGCTCAGAGCAGCCAGGGGCCCAGATGTTGCACTCATCTTGTTAAGGGCAGGTCTCCTGGGGGGTGGGGGGCAGCCCAGAAGAGAGGGGCCGGAGGAGGAACAGGACAGGGTGTGTGCGCGCGCACACATGCGCGCGTGTGAGTGAGGGGCCCACCTGGAGTCCCCTGTTCCTGGAGGGGCAGGAGGAAGTTAGTGTTTCTAAGAGCACCTTAGTGTCAGCCCCCCGGGGCGCGGGGCTGGGGAGATGCAGCCCAGGAGCGGCCGGGACGGGAGGGAAAATACCGCCCGGCCCCGAGCCTGCTGCCTGGAGAGGGGGCTGGGGACGAGTGCCAGCGGCCCTGTCTCCCCGGCCCCTGCCTCCCCCTGCCCTCGGCCCAGCCCCGGGAGCGCCGGCAGGCACGGCCCCGCCGCAGAGGCAGGTGGGCCGCAGGCTGTGGGCAGCGGGCCGACGCCCTCACTGCGGCAGGGGCACCAGCACCTCCACGTAGCTGAGCGGGAAGAAGCCCGACTGGCCGTGGAGCATGCCCTCGTACCAGTTCTCGTCGATCTGGTTGGTCAGCGTGATGACGTCACCCTCGTGGAAGCCCAGCTCCCCCGCGTTCTCTGGCTCGAAGTCGTACAGTGCTTTGCAGCTTGGCTGGTCCAGGGGGGCTGGAGGCAGGGGCTCGGCTCAGACCCCGGGCCCCCTCCCGCCCCGCCCCAGCCTGGTCGTGTCCCCTGCGGGCAGCTGCTGCTTCCTCTGCTGCGCCCCAGCCTTGTCCGAAGGAGGGACGAGGGACAAAAGGGACGGAAACGGGCTCCATCCGTGGGCACCAAAACTCTCCTGGGAGGAGCTGGGGACGCCCAGGGGCGTTGGGGAGACACAATGACCAGAAGCTGTCAGGCGGCCCCTCGCAGAGCCTAGAGGCTGCTGGACACGCTTTCTCTTCACAGGAGACCCTCACGCGGATGGGGAGCCCAGAGAGGCCGTGCTGTGCCGCGCAGGCCCCAGGGCCTAACTCCTTCCCTGCCCGAGATGGGCCGAGGGGACTGATCCCCGGGGTGTCCGCTTCTACCCGAGAAGGGGAGGACAGGGGTCCTTCTGAACAGACTAGAAGGCAGTGTGGCACCCCGAGGTGGGGAGCTTGTGAGGGCGGGGCCTGTGCGCGCAGGGACACTCACGCATGCTCCTGCTGGGGGTCCGGATGGGCTTGTCGGAAGACCGGAAAGATGACGAAGCTGCTTGCAGACAAAGCAGAGGGGGGGGCTGAGAACCTTGGGCTGGGCCCCTTCCCCGGGACGCGGGGCCTGGCCCCCTCCCTGCTCCTTACGTGTGATCTTGGGGGCCGTGGCACAGGGGAAGCCGCCGTTGGACTGCTCGGGCTCCCCGAGGTCGAAGGGCTCCCGAGGCTTGGGCTTGTATTCCCGCTTGGGACGAGAGGAGGCTTCCCGCATCCTGCAGGCATGGGCGGGGGACACAGCTGTGAGCAGCCAGCAGGGCCCGAGTCCTGGGCGGGCCAAGGGGAAGGACCCCTGTCCCCACCGTGGCTGCCACTGCCCAGGCCGTGGGCTGGGAGGAGGGGCCCGGAGAGCAGGCCTGGCCGCAGAGGCCCAACAGGTCTAACCAAAGGGCCTCCCACTTGGTCAGCTGCCCCAGCTCAGGCCCTTCTTAGAGGCTGCCAACCGGCCAGGTCCTGCCAAACCCTGCAGCCCCCGGCGCATGCCCACCCCACCTGGGGACATGGCTGCCCGAGGCTGTCCTCAGGCCCTAGACTAGTGAACGGCTCCGGGAGGGGGGCGCCGGCCCCCGCTGCCCTGGGCAACCCACCCCCTCAGGCCCAGAGCGCTGAAAGGCCTCCTTCTTCTGGCCTCCCAGCCTCAGGTCACTCCCGCTGAGGAGGTCTTGCTGCCTCCTGGGGCCCCCAGCCTACACGTGCAGCCCGGGGGTTCTCTATGAAGAGAAGCCAGGCCCCTGCTCTGACACGGGCCCCAGGCGGGGCTGTCGGTGACCTGGAAGCCCCAGAGGGCCGGCCCAGGAGTCCGCGGGAGCAGCCCTGGGCTTCCGGGGCGCAGCACAAGGCAGGATGGGGCTCCCACAGGGAAGGCCGGGGGGCCAGGGCTCACCTCCGCTTCAGCTTGTCGGCCAGCTCGTCCAGGATCTGCACGGCCTGCCGGTGGTAGTCCAGCTGGGCGTCCACCAGCGCGGAGAGCTGGCTCACCTGCTCGATCTGCGAGGGAGCAGCCCGCTGAAGGGCCGGCCCTCCCTGTGGCCCCTACCCCCGAGACCGCCTCTTTCAGGGAGTCTTGCCAGAATGCTCCCGGCGCGCCGCCCCCCCCACCCCGCGCTGCTGCTGGTGGACACCCGGGAGGCCCCTCCGGCTGGCAGCTGCTCCTCTGGGCTGCGGGTAAGGGCGGAGCCCGCTGTGGGCGGGGCATGCGTGACTCCGCCCCCAGCCCCAATGGTGGGGGGGATGTCCCCCCAGGGAGGGCCCAGACGCACGTCGGTCTCCAGGAGGTTGTGCATGCTGGTCTCGGCCACCTCCTTGGACTCCTCAAACTTCTCCAGGGCCTGGCGCAGCTCCTCGTCGGGGATCCTGCCCTGCCGCTTCTTCTTGTAGTCGAAGTCCAGGCGGCGGCCCTCCAGCTTCTTCAGGTGGTGCTGGGGGGGTGGGGCAAGCAGCAGGGCTGTGAGGCGCGTGCTGGGGCTCGAGGAGGCCCGACACGTGCGGAACAGGGGGGTCAGGTGAAGGGGCGGCACCTGGATCTCCTTCAGGTCTTTGTCGCACAAGTTCTGCAGGGGGTCGATGAAGTTCTGCTTGACCTCTATATCGAGAGAGTCCTTCACCTCCGCCAGGCGCTTCATGGACTCGCCTGCGTCTAGCAGGGCATCCCCTGGGCGGGGAGGGGGGGAGAAGCTGTCAGAGGCCCTGGCCTGGGGGCCCAAGATACCCCCAACTTCTAACCCGCCCTCACCCCCCAGGGCCCAGATGCTGAAATTCAGGTCAAAAAAGCGTCCCTGGAGTCTGAATCTGAGCCCTAGCAGCCAGGAGGAGCTGGTGATGCTGGGTGTCAAAGCCCCCATGCCCCCACCCCACAGCGTCCCCAGCAGCAGCTGTGGCTCAAGGGCAGGCTTTCCAGCGGCCTGGGCCCTGCAGGCGACTGACGGGCACCGGAGAGGACTCTGGAGCAGTGGCAGGGAAGTGGCCGGACGCTCTGGCCCCCCAGCCTGGCCTGTAGACCTCACCGAAGTTGGACTCGCCGCCTAGCTCCTTCCCGTGGCGGATCATGCACTCGCCCAGCAGGCCCTCTGACTGGGGGTAGCCAGGGTTCTTGACCTGCCCTCGGATCTTAGACACCGTGTTGAGCATCGTCAGCTTGGCCCGTGAAGCTGGAAGAGAACGGGCTGGGTAGGCGTGGGGCCAGCTCTCTCGAGAACCAGGCCCGCGCTCAGCCAGCGCTGTGGGCTGCCTCCCTCTCCCCAGCACCCTCTTCTATAAAGCGCTGCCCTGGCGAAGGGACCTTGGTTCCTAGGTCTGCTGATGGCCAGGCTCCGAGGAGAACCTCCTGCACGGACTTGCCTCCTCTGCTCACCTCGGCCACAGAGGAGCACCGGCAGTGAGCGGGTGACCGGCTCCCCTGGACCCCTCGGGGCCCCCTCGTCCTGGACCACAGCTCTGATCACAGAAGCTCCCCTCCCTGGCCCGGGGAGTAGCACCCCAGAGAAGTGGGGGGGCAGCTGCCCGCGGGCTCTGTCCCCGGCACGGGCCTCGAATGTTGTCGTGGGTGCCCACAGACGTGACCTGCTGCTGCGGGAACTCGGATCTGGACTCTCATCAGGGCAAGGTCCCCATCTCTCTCTCAGACGAGGAGACCCCCACCTCATGCTCCAAAGCTGGGCTTGCAGCTGGGGCCTGGCGAACGGGGGTGGGGGGGTGGTGGGAGGACCAGTTCAAACTGGTCCCATGGGTTGGTTAGGTGGGAGAGATGGCCTTTCCGGCTGGGGCTGTTAGCCGTGAGGGCGATTTCAGACTAGGGCTGCCACGCAGAACGAGAACTGCCTGATGAAGAGGAAAGGAAATGCAGGACTCGGAGGACGTCCTTTGGACCCCTGGATCAGCCACCCATGAAACCCGGCTGCCTGCTCCCGGGCACTTCCGTTCTCTGAGCCCCCCATTCCTTCCTCGGCTCCCGGGACTGGCGGGGTGCTGGCTGACACGGACCCCTCTAGCCGGCTGGGACCCCTACCTGGGTTGGGCTGCAGGTACTCGATGGTTCTGGCCAGCACTTCTGTCACGGCCTTGCTGGTCACATCCACCTTCTGTTGAGAGAGGCCAGGTGGGGGCTTTCGCAGCCATCGGGGCGTCGGAGGCCAAACCAGGAGCCCCCGGACGGCCCTTGCCCCGCGCCCCGGCCCCACCGCCTCCGAGGGCCGGGGGACCCATCCATCCGGGGGACCCACCCGCAGCCCGGCCGTGAACAGTGCGGGCCTGGTCGGGCCGCACCCCCTCTCCTGGTACCTTCTCCATCTCTTTGAAGTCTTCATCAAGCTTGGTCCCTTCGGCCCCTCCGACCTTCTCGCTGACCAGCTGGGGGACAGAAGGAGGGAAAACAGCGTAAGCCTCAGACAAGGAGGCGGCCCGACTAGGCCTTCCAGCCAGGTCCACGGCGGAAGGCAAGGTGGGGGGCCGAGGGAGGCCCTGCTTCCAAACCCACACCCTTCTTCAAACCCAGGCCAGGGGGTGGCGCCTCCTGCGGGAAGCCTTCCCTGGCCATGCCTACCCCTCGAGGGCCCACCACCCCCGGAGACCTGCGTGGGGCCAACTGCAGCTGAGTGACGTCCCCTCTCGGGGCTCAGGAGCCCGCGCCCAGACAGTGAGGCCAAAGGCGCAGCTCCAGGTGTGGGGAAGAGGTTCATCAGAGCCTCTCTGCTCAGGGATCACACACCTCCCTTTCCCCCACTGAATTCCTGCCTCTGGGAAGGAATCCTGGGAGCCCTGGAGCCAGCACTTCCCCAAAATACATTCTCCCTGGGCACCCTGGGGAGTGAGCGGGTCTGCGGTGGGGAGGAGGTCCTGCGGCTGAATGGACGTGGGGATGACCCAGTCCATCGCTTTGTGCCCCCCTCCCCCACCCCCCAGGATCCAGAGCAGACAGGGTCTGTGCTCCAGTGGGTCGGGGGTTTCTACTTGGCTGAGCCTGGGAGTCAGGAGGGGCCTGGGGTGCAGGTGAGCGGTGAGGCCGCTGCCCTGGGGGGACAGGAAGGAAGCGGGGCTGGTTCATGGTCGGCCTGGTGACTGTCGCCATGCGATGGCTCAGGCCACGCGCCGCCCTCTAAAGGACCCTGCAGGACGGGCAGGGGCTGCCCTCCTGCTCCCGCCAGCCACTCCGCAAGGAAAGACCCTGGTCACTTCCTGGGCAGTTATGGGCCGTTCCACTTTATTTCATGGGACAGTTTCACTTCTTTTGATGACGGTAAAACAGGACGTTCTCAAATTCAGTGGTTGCCAGAGAGGGAAATGAGTTCACGGCCTGACGTGAGACAGGACTCTTCTGGTGAACTGGGAGGAACTTAGAAGCGTAGGTGCTCAAAACCACACCTTCCGGGGCCCCAGGATCGACGGCCTGCTTAGTGCAGGGGTACAGGTCTCCCAGGCAGGAGCCACACCTTCCCCTAACCGGAGGGGCACGGGCAGACCTGCAGCCTGCTGGGGGAGCAGGGGGCATGAGCGGTGCCTCCCTGCCTCCCTAGACCCCTCAGCACCGCAGGCACCACGTGTGGGGCTGGATTTACCAGGCCATCCCTGCACCCGGGCACATGGGAGGCCATGCGGGGTCTCTACCAGTCTCCCTTCACCCAGCCTGGGAGCTCCGGGCTCAAGTCCCTCAGCAGGCGACCATTCCCCATGCCCTTTCTCTTCAACGCTCACGGTCGTGGAACCGGCACAAATGGATAAAAGGATGACAAGAGGCCAAAAGGAAAAAAGAAAAAGAAGTCACATGCCAACTGTAGCAACGAAGGGCCGCGGCTCTGAGCGTGGGGCTCCCCGGGGTGCAGACTGTGTCCCACGGAGAGGAACCCAAGTGGCCTGCAGAAAGAGCTGCAGGTGGTGCTAGTAACAAGGATGCACCTCTCAGTAAGAGGAGCAGGTGTTTCTAGGGACCAGGGCCTCCTGTCACTGAGCAGACAGCCGTGGAGGCTCGGCGGCTGGGACGTCGCCTGCGTGGAGGGGGCGGGAGGGCCCCCAAAGGGCCCTGCCATTGGAAGGCTACAATCCTGACATTTCAGTCCCGCTCAGAAAAAATGCACACACATTTTTGGATCCAATGAGAGCAGCAGACGCCACCACGGAAATAAGACCTCCACTGGTAGAACCTGCACCGCGCCCAAAGCTCCCCTCCCGTGTGCCCTCTGTCAGAGCTCAGTGGAGCCTGCTCCCGCTCCCACGCAGGGCGGGAAGAAACAGATGCGGTGCCTGGCGGGGCCCACTCTTCCTCTCGACGCCTGAGAATGGCCAGGGACTCCCAGGGGCTCACGATGCGGAAGGCTTGTGCCCCACTGGCCAAGCCCCGCGTGGCCGCAGCACCCCCTAGGCGTGGGCAGAGGGTGGTGACCAGCGCCCACAGGGCCACGGCCGCGATAGTGTGTAGAAACCGCAGGCTCCCGGGCCCCACCCAACTGCATCGGAGCCTGAATCACTAGCCCCGATCCCAGCAAGGTCGCCACTGTGAAAGCCGGGCCAGCGCCTCGCTGGGGCCCACGTGGAGCCCAGCCCAGGCCGAAACCTTCTCCAGGACCCTGTCCCAGTTCAGGAGCCACTCCGTGCCCCAAGCGGCCCCCACCAGGTGAGACCCAGGGCTGCGGAAGAGGCTGCCCCTCAGTGGGAGCTAGCGGTGGCCTCCAGAGCTGAGCTCCCCGTTCCCCACTGGACGCTTCCCGGCTCCTCGCCCCCGTGGCCTGGCGCTGTCCACACAGTGGGCCTCAGGGCAGTGCTCAGTGACTGTGTCCACGAAGGCCCTAGAGCAGGGGGTCTCTCCTGGGAGAGGGCGGGCAGCTGTGTGTTAGCGCCCAGGCCACCGGGTACCCGCCACACAAGTGCGTCTGCTCTGCGGCCCCCTGGGCAGCGAGGCGCCCGTGTCTGTCTGCCTCAACGGCCTTCTCAAGGTCCTGCTGGCCTGCACCACGATCTACCGCTCGTGAGATCCCCCTGGATGGGTTCAGTGCCAGCCGCTCGATCCAGCTTCAGAAAACGTCCAGCGGGCGGGAAGTTCCCTCTCTCCTCTCTGATGACACCTCTTCTGGAAACTACACAAATGAATTCACACCCTATGTCTGGCCTGACATGGCCCCCGTACGACTTTTGACTTTTGGGAAAAGCATGCTCTGCCCCCAGCCCAGGTGGCAGGCGGTCCAGGACGGGGCAGGGACCCGTGGCTCCGAGTGCCCTCAGTTCACACCGCAGAGGGGGCTGCTGCCGGGGAGGGAGCAAGAGGCCCGACCCCTCTTGCTGCTTTTCAGCAACTCCCCGGGCCCGGATCCCACAATCATATTGGCAATGATGTGTCCACAAGTGACTGTGTCGGGCGGACAGCGGCCTGTCACCAGCTCCTGTGTCTATGAGCAGTGGAGCCGTGTCAGCTGACGGCACCCTCTGCGAACGGGGCACCTGGGAGGTGAGCGAGCCTGGAACAGAGCCGGATCGTCACCCTAGAGCACCCATGTGACTTCCAGGCACAAGGGCTGGCCTGTGGCATCAGGCGGAACACGGAAAGGCAGGAGAAGCTGCTTTCACGGGCCGAGGGGGGCAGATGTCAGCCGCCTGCACTTGGTGGCAGCTGGGGAAGCAGTGCGAATCCTGCGGGCCGGGAGGCTGGGAGGAAGCCAACAGCCAACAGCAGGCCTCTGGCTGAATCATCTCCACAGGGAAACCTGACCGACCCATGCGACACAGAAAATGAAGGGGCCAATCTGCAGGCTCGGTGACCTGGGCAGACTATCTGCTTTGACGTGTAAGGGTCTAAGAGAAAACAAGGCAGGGAGGGGGAGGAGGGGCAATGTACAGGGCGGCATAGGGCTACCACGTCCCAGATGGGTGCCACATGTCTCTCTGCTCATGTCCTGCACCTTGTCCAGCCACCCTGTGTTTGGGGGCCGCTTGCGACACTCCAGGACCACCTCCCAGGGTAACACCGGAGGTCACCTGACCTCTCCTGGCCCAGGCTTCCCCTCCGGCGACTGCATAGCTCTCTTCTCCCTGCCCATCTGTGGGTGCCAGGATGACCTTTCCCAGGGCAGGCACGGCAGGGAGAAGCTGCTTGTCCGCACTGCTGGAGAGCCCAGAGGGAGCGGCTTAGAACAGGTGACCAAGACCACGGCCCTGGGGCAGAGGGGGCCTTCCGGGTCGGGGCCCGGCCACTCTGGCTATGGCCCTACACGAGCCATCCTGAGGACTGGGGCCCATGAACAGGCCTCCTGGCTCTCGGGTGTGAGCCCGGCTGCCTCCAGTTAGCGATGGCTGTGAGGACGGGGGTCGACAGGCGGGCACCAGCTAATGGCCACATTACGTGATGGACAGTGTCTGAAGCAGGAGGGGATTCACAGAAGGGGCACAAGAGTCTGTCCTGGCCTTGCGGAGCACCCCTCTGGCAGGGGAGATGAGAATGTCCGACGTGACGGCAACGCAGAGAACGCAGAGAACGCAGAGAACGTGGGAGTCATAAAGGAGGTGTAAATACGCCCAAAGGGCAGTAGGCTGTGGCTCCGAGGCACAAAGCCAGCGCTGAGCGGGACCTGAAGGGCAGGGTCCCAACTGGCAGGGCCAGGCAGGTGGGCAGAGAGAGTTCTGGGTGAGAGGCAGGTTTGGGGCATGAGGGTTCCCATTCTGGGCTGACTACGTGCCAGGCACCATGTAGGTACAGACGCGAGGGTGCAGGGACCAGCCGGCCCATTTCGCGGATGAGGAAACAGGGGTGAGAGGCTGTGGAGCTGTGCGTGGAGGACGTGGGTGCTGTGCCCAGACCTGTCGGACTTGCCAGTCCACCTGCACTGTGACCTGTGCTGGGAGGGCAGGAAGTCTGGGGCCCACGCGGGCCTCTGAGGGCTGTGGGGAGGTGTCAGAATGCTGTGCACACGATGCCTGGCCACAGGAGGCCCCAAGAGGCAACAGGGATGATCCTGGGCAGAGCTAAGAAATTCCTGAGCCAGGGTGACGGCATAGGGATGGGGGGGTGGGGCCCACCCGAGGACAGACACACTCCCTCCAGACCCCGTCCAACTCCACCTGCCCTCCCTGCCGCCTCCTAACATCTGGAAGGCTTGGAGCTAAATGCCGCAGAGCAAACCCCTCTAGTTTCCCTCACGGCCTCCTGTCTCGTGACCCCCAGTCCACAGCGCGGGCAGAGCCGAGGCTGCCCTGCTGCCCGCCGAACGCAAGCTCTCCCTCCCCGCCCCATGCTCCTGGGCCCCAACTTAGGGGGCGCTGGCAGAGACACCAGCTCCTGTGTTCTTTGGCTAACGGACTCTCTTTCCGGAAGGGCAAGGCGAGCTGAGCACGCTTTCGGAGGTGGCGTGTGTGGTGCACCGGCTGCCCCCAAGCCTCCTCCTCTTGATGCGACCGTCCCTACCCAGAAACCCGCAGGGGCCCCTGGTGTCACCAGGATACTTGGGAAAACGTCCAAAGCCCGGGCCCTTGTGAGCTGCTTGAGGACAGGCCGCTTGCCGCCCGGGGAGGTGGCTCTGAGAGCAAAGGCCATGAGACGTGGGGCTGGGCCACGGCTCTGGGGGTGAGGAGGAGGTGCCAGCGAAGCAGGGCCCGTGGAAACAGCCTCTGTGCCCGCACAGACCTTCACAGCCCCGGGAGGAGCTGCAGGACGTGACGGAGACGTGCGAGCGAAAGACGCAGAGCTCCTGGCACCACGCGGGACACCGCGTCCGTCACAGGTCGTCCGTAAATATCTGGGACGTGACTGAGAGAGGAAGTCACCACCCCCGTGGGTAAACCCCACGGAGGGCAGGGTCCGGACAAGTCAGGACTTCCTGAGGCGCGCCGGGAATTCTGAAACCGCCCGGGGCTGCCGGGACCCCTCAGGCCTCCGCGCACGGCCTCTCCTAGCCACGCCCACTTCTGCCTTCTAGAAGGCGGCCTGGTGAAGGGCACAGTGGCCCGGACCTGGAGTCTGGTGAAGTTACGTGCCCTGGGAAACTCCCGCTGCGCGCCGCGCCCGCCAGCTCAGGCCCCGGCCGGCCGGCCAGACACGGCCCCGCGCGGCACGTCGGCCTCCCGGGGACCCCAGCTCCGGGGCCCAAGGACCGCGGCCTCTGAGACCCCGCGACGGCAGGGCCATGCCAGCTGCTGGTCTCCCCGCCAGAGCAGGGCTGCTGTCGTCCGGGCACAGAGCCAGGAAGGCTGTGGAGAGGAGCCGGGCGGGGGGGCCTTGGTCAGCCCTGGCCTCCCGCCGCCGAAACCCCCAGGGCCTCTGCCACCCGCAGGGCCGGCTGCTGACGTCCCGTCTCGGGCTGGCTCGAGCCTCCCACATCCCGGCACAAATGCAGCTCAGGACGGCTTGGCGGCGGCTCCTGGAGACGAGAACGGGACACTGGGCTGGCACGGGGAGGGAAGCGCTGTGCTGCCTGGAAGGCGGCGAGCCAAGGGCCACAGGATGTCCCAGCGGCCGCTGCCCTGCCTGGCCCTGCTCAACTGCTGGGGGTACCCCAAACAAGAAAATGCCTCAGAGTCACCTGTCTGGCTTCATCTGCAAGTCTGAGCTGGCCACGGCAAGGGCACTGGGAGCAAAGCAGGAACTGACCGCTGGAAAGCAGTGACTTTAGAAGGAAGCGGCGAGGCAGACGGGGGACCGTCACCCAGGGGCTGTCACGGCGGAGTGAGGAACCAGATGACGAGGCTCCATGTGCTGCTGTCCCAGAGACGGCACAGGGTGCAGCGGAGGCCTGGTCTGGAGGCCCTGACCTCTGCTTTTGCGGTGCCAGTCCGAGTACGGACACCATGACAGCTGCCCCTCCGGCTCCGGGCTAAGAACGTTTCCTACGGACTCTGCTAGAGCCTGCTCCACACCCCCTCCCTGCAACTGTCACGCCGCTTGCCTGCTGAGGCCTCCTGCACCCAGGGATCTGTGGCGAGGGCCGCGCGTGCCTCTGCAGCCCTCCCCGTGCCCGGGCCAGGCCTGCCCCCACCCTGGCTCGGACTCTCCTCGTTCCTCCCCAGGACCCTGGGTAGCCTCTGCCCGGGTCTCCCTCCCCAGGCCTTGCTCCTGCCTCCTGTCCAGAACCCTCCACGAGTCAAGCTGGAGCCTGCCACCCCCTCTGGCACCGGCCCTGTCTTTGCACTGCGGCCCCCAGGACTGTTTGCCTCTCCGCCACCCCAGGCTAATCCCTGTGTGCAGTCAGAGGCCCCGGCTCCAGTGTAACTTCCTGTTAGCGTCCCCAGGCCTTTCAGAGCTCCTCCCACTCTAACCCTGCATGCCACGCGTGCCACGGATCCCACATTTGTCTCCGGCTGACGGCCAGCTCCCGGGGTGCGGGGACCCCGTGTGTCTTGCTTTCTGGCCCAACCCAGCACGTTGCATGGGTCTGCTGGACACACCTGACTGGCTGGCCCAACGCCCACTGAAGGGCGGCCTCTCGCTGGCCCCTCTCCCCACCTGCAAAGGGCAGGCTCGAGATGCAGCCTCTCCTCGCCCCCCAGGGTGTGGCTAACAGGACACAGGCGCAGGGGCACAGGAGGCCCCGAAGGCCGGCAGAGATCTGAGCGCACGAGGCCGCGGAGGAACAGCGAGGGGCTGAGCAGACACAGACGGTCGCAAGGTGCCATATCTTGTTGCTCCGGTCCCCGTTCCCATAAGGGACGGAGCAGCCTCAGCCCTCTCGGTTTGAGGGAAGGGCCTGGTTCCTCCCCGCAGGGTGACTCAGCAGTCCTAGGAGATGGGGTAACAAGGAACTCCTGCCTGCCCCCAGCTCCACGTGGATGGCGCGGGGAGAGGGCAGGCTGGCCAGCACTGGCCGCAGGCAGGGTTCTCCTCACGGTCCATCTGGCCAGGAGCCAGGGGCTGAGCACCCTCCCCACGCACTAAGGGCCTAGGCACAGCTCCTCTGGGGACGCTTCCCAGTTTCGTTGTCAGTGAAATGGAGTGTTGGCCCAAGTTCAGCTGTAAAGATCAGCAATCCTGGGATTTCTACAAAGATGCCAAGTCTCCCCAAAAGGAAGCAGAAGCCGTTTAACAGAACTGGTCCCCACTTTCATCCATGGTTCTCCAGTTCCCTGGTTGACCTCACAGAAGCTGGGGGAGGAAGTGGGCCCCGCTGGGCGCTGAGGAGAGCCGGCCGAGCAGGCGCTAAGGAGGGGTCAGGCAGCACAGATGACCTTCTGTGGTCTTGCTGCCTTGGTGGCCCTTCTGTCATCCTGGAGACGCCAAGAGGAAGGGCAGAGCCATCCGAGACCTCCAGCAACCTCCTGGCCCAGCTGTGGCCTCTGGGCAGGCATCTTTACCTTATAAATGGGACAACTGGGTCCAGGGTGTGCCTTGCCCAGGGCCAGGCAGCGCTGTGGGGGTGGCGGGGGGACACATGCGCGCATGTGTGTCTGAGCCAGGCCGGAGTCCCGAAAGGGTTAAGTCCAGCCCAACTCCAGAGGCTGTCCCTGCACTCCTCCGGCTTGTTTCCTCGTCTCCAGAGGCTGGGTGTCAGCGTGCTGGGTGCTGGGAGACGAGGGGTGATGAAGAACGAGCACGGGTCTGGGGAGACTGAGGCTGGCACTGGGCTGGGCTGAGTGTGGAGCCACACCTCAGGCCCCGTAAGCAGGTGGTCAGGAGGGCCTCACCTGCCCCTGGACGCCAGGCCAAGAACCCGAGTTTAAAGCAGGGCGGCCGCCCAGGACTACTCTGAGAACCGCGCTGGCCCAGACACCGGACACCTGAAGTCGAGGGCCAGCTTTGCCCTGAGCCTCCTGGAACTCCACACAATACCCACGGCTCAGGCTGACAGGAGGCCAAAGCTCCCGGAATGCTACAGAGCCCTGTGCGAATACCAAGGGCGCACCAGAGTGGAGCCGGGCAGGGAGCCCACCGGTCTCCCTCACGCAGACCCTTGCCCGTGGCATGGTGCTGCTAACCTGGGAAGAATCGGCCCGGCTTTCTCTCTCCCCCTCCCGCTGACTGTGGCTCGGCCCAGAACACACCCTGGGAAAGTGAGGCATCGGGGCCGACTGGTGGGGCGGGTGTTGGCGGGGCTCAGGCTGTCAGCTCGTTCTGCCTCCTTCCAGGACAGGTCGGCAGTCCCCCTGGCGACCGGAGGACTCTGAGCTGGGCCCGATCCCAGCTGGCGCCGCTGGCTGTACAGATAGTTTTTACCAACGACCAAGATGCCAGCAATTGCTCAAGGAACAGATCACCCCTGGGACTTGTGGTCGGGCTAAGATACCTGGGTGTATATTGACCTCCTGTTTTCTGCCTTCTCGTCGTGGGGATGAGGCAGGAGGGCTGCAGGTCACACAACTGGGGAAGTCAACTTCAGATGAAAACTTATAAAAAGAAACCCCTAAGCCACAAACAAATGTAATAAAGCCCCAGTCCTGCCTGGCTCCGCATCAGTGAGTGTGTGCTGTGCGGCGGCTGCCAGCGGCCGGGCCACAGTCAGGGCAGCGAGAGCACAAGGTGGCGGGGTGGGGGGGGGGTCCACAAACTCGTCTGGTAGCAACAGCAGAGCTGACAGAAGAGGAGCCCTTCGGGAAGAGACCAGAGATGCAGCTTGGAAACCCTGCCTGGCCTCTGGAAGGCACCAACACAATATCCGTATCAAACACTGAGTACAGCCTACCACACAAGAGGCTGCGCACCCAGGCACAAGTCTCAAGGAGGGGCCACGTGTACCCCGACCATGACAAAGCTGAGGCGACCCCCTCATCGACCTAAAAGCCCAGAGCCCCCACCTCTTGGAACACAGATGCCTTGTCTCCGGTCTCTAAGGCCCCTTCTGTTTTTAAAGATCTAACTAATCCTGGGGCGCCTGGGTGGCTCAGTGGGTTAAAGCCTCTGCCTTCGGCTTAGGTCATGGTCTTGGAGTCAGGGAGCCTGCTTCCTCCTCTCTCTCTGCCTGCCTCTCTGCCTACTTGTAATCTCTCTGTCAAATAAATAAAAATCTAAAAAAATAACAAAATAAAGATCTAACTAATGAGAAGCCGCCTCTTCCAGGAAGCCCTCCGGATTCTCCATCACCTGCCTCCTTACCAAGACGGGAGTGACGTGGCCACTGGCCACCTCTCCCATCACGTTACCAGCAGCTCCTCTCTCAAGTCCCTGTTCCCTTCAGACCTCACCTGGGACCAGCTCAGCCGGGCTGTGTTTTCTGTTCTGTGAAGTCACCCACCTCACTCCCACCTCTTTATGGTCCTCCGCCCACTGGACTGTGCACTTGAAGAGGGCAACCCCACCAACTGACTTCAGGAAGCACTTTGATCTGACCTCATACACCACTCCGTGGCGGCAAGGCTCTGGGAGGGCAGCGGACTTAGGAGCGAGCTGGATGGCAGCCCCTCTGTATCCCCAACATCCTTCTGCTGCCCGTGTGTGGGAAACGCAGGGTAGGCTGGCAGTCTGGCTGGAGGCTGCCAGTCCAACTCCCTGCTCTCCACACAAGGTCTGCCCACCGCGGGCTCCTGCACCACAGAGCCAAGGGTCAACGGAAGTTGCAAAGAAAAACAAAATCTGGGCGCTTGGGTGGCTCAGTCGGTTAAGCCGCTGCCTTCGGCCCAGGTCATGATCCCAGGGTCCTGGGATCAAGCCCCGCATTGGGCTCCCTGCTCAGCGGGGAGCCTGCTTCACCTTCTCCTCCCCGCTCGTGCTCTCTCTCGCTACCTCTGTCTCTCTCTCTCTCTCTCAAAAAGTAAAATAAAATAAAAATAAAGTAAGAAAAACAAAATCTGAGCCAGCCAGGCCCAGGCTGCTTCGTATTCAGAGGACCCCCCTTCCCGGAGTGGCGTGATTTCTGAGTGACAGGAGCCCCTGTAAAAGCAGCAAGTCTGTGGTTTGGGAGGACAGGACACCGGAGAGGAAGGCTGACAGCAGACAGCCTCTGAAGGCCGAGCAGAAACCCGCCAGACCGCAGCTGGGGAGTCAGGGCGCCGTGGACACTGGGTGGGCAGGGCTCAGACGCCCAGCTCCCCGACACAGCTGCAGCCAGAGCCCTGACAGGGTGCCGAGGAACGTGCCATCACCGGGCGCTCCTGCTCGCCTGTCCCGTCGGGCCGGTGACAGCAGGCCTGGCTGACAGGTGACTCATAGCCACCAAGACCAGTTTCTTCAGGTGTGGCTACATATGCTCCCGGGGCAGCTGCTGACCCCGGGACAGTGCATGGCGAGCAGGGAGAGGTGTGGAGGTCAGCAGCCCTCAGCGCAGCGGACCCACCCCTGCTGCGGGTTAATGACTGGCGCCGTGAGTGGGGCCATGTGCTAAATGCCGACATTCTGTCACCCTCCCCGGCCACTGCCCCCCCACCCCCTCCACCC
>LNAC01000276.1:3068676-3114415 GCA_002007465.1 Ailurus styani
CCCCCACCCTTGGGAATCAGGAACAGAAGACCACTTGACTTTCCTCCGGCCACCCTGACCCCCTGCAATTTGCCACAGTGCCAAAACGTGCAGCACACTTGCCTCCAAAATCCTATGGAGGAAGTTGGCCACAGGGCCCAAATTAAAAACTAAGTTTCCCCAGATTAGATCAGTTTCAAAATATTGGCAACAACAGAAGAGGAGGAGAAGGGCTGAGATGGGCCAGAGCAAAACTGGCCTATGTCCTTGGGTCAAAGGCCATGGCGCGCACACGCCAGAGGCAAAGGGCAGGCGTGAGTAGGCCAGGATACAGGGCCAAGTGTTTCCTCTGAGGAAAATGAGCAGATGCGCGTGCAGACACCTGAGGGGTCAACCGGTGAGCGTGAGCTTCCAACTGTACTGAGGTTCGGGGGGGCTCCACAAAGGGAAGGCTGCGGGTGGGTGTGGGGATAAACAGCACTGTATTCCTGGTCCACTCGCTAAGTTCTGGGGTGTCAGGAATGCGACAGCCCCCAATTTCTGAAACTGAACAGGGAGACACTGAAACCCCTAACCTCACAAGCCATTATTCAGTGGCACGTGGACTATAATTAAGTACCCTTTGGCTCTGCCCTCACGCTGAGCCAGATAAGTAGGGAGAAGTGCACCCAGGCACGCCAACAGGTCTTTAATAAACACGGGGTTCTGAGTCAGAGGGGAACTTGCCACCTCATGTTTGGCAGGCACGAGTAGCAAAATCAAAGTAAATGCCCTCTTGGTCCTGGTTTGTTAACGTGAATATGCAGGATTCTGCCTGGAAACGGAGTGCCTCCAGGGCTGTGAAGAGCGGGTCCTGGGAAGGCGGTTGGGCGAACCCAGTTTTACACAGAGGCCTGGGAAGTGGTGGGGTTCAAGGAGGTCCCAGGATCCTCTGGGGGAGAGCAGTCTCACACTTGTTCTGTAGCTCCACGGTCCAGCCTAAAACACCTGGCTGGTGACCCAAAGCCGAGTGGGAAGAGCAGCCTGCCCTGTCCACCAATGGAGCAGGATGGGAACATCTCTGTCCAGGGTCCCACAGGGACACTGCCAGTTCAAGGGTCTTCTTACAGAGGGAGTCAGCAGAGTCGCTTCCGGCAAAGTTGGACTGAACCCAGTTCCCATCACACATGGAAATCGCCAACAGCCAAAGCCATTCCCATGTCTGCTCGGAGTCTTCAGCAAGTTAGCTTGTAGCTGCTGAGCTCAAGGGCCTGGGAGAGGGATCCAATTTTGCCTGTCACCTGTTGTTCTCAGCATACAGGTTCCATGCTTTTATTCCACTCAGGTGAAGGAGCTACAAGTTCCAGACTTTTGCACCTAAGACTACCCCATGTTTGTTAATTAACAGACCAAACCCTTTGCTGGGAAATCAAAAGGCTGATTCCACACAATAAGGTTTTAAAAATAGGTCAGAGCAGGTAGTAACTGGGGACATTCCAAACACCAGCCGTGTCCCCCAGATACTACTTACTCTAACAGGCTGGGGTCCTGGGTGCCCCAGCCCACCCCATGCCTCTCAAAGGAAGTCTGATCTTCCCTCCCAGGCACAAACCCAGAGCCTAGAAAGCATCCAATGAACTTCAAAGCTCTGGGATATGGCAATCATGAATTGTCCTCCTAGCTCTGACAGAACCAATCTTTCAGTTCAAACTCTCTCCCTCCTTTCAGGCAGGCAGGCAGAAAGAAAGAAAGAGAGAGAGAGAGAAAGAGAGAGAGGGAAAAAAAAAAAGTAAGTAAGTCAAGCCAGCATTCCAGGCAGCTGCCAGATCTATCCCTAGTTACACTCTCAAATCTGGCCTGGCCACAAGAATTAGCAGAACCCAGCGAGCAGCTTAGGCCTCGAAATTAACATCGCACCACAATGAGAAGTGAACTTCCCAGTTTGGATCTCACTAGCAGGGTCCCCTTACCCTCCTTAGTCCCCCAGAAATACTCAGATTAAAGCATTTCCCCCACTTCCAGATGCACATAAGTACCAGGTGGGCGGCAGGACTGAGGCCCCAGAGAGACGCCTCTTCCTCCCGGCGCTTTCCTCTACAGATTCTTCAGCAGGCCTCAGCAGCGGCCAGCTCTGAACAAAAAGTTAAAGCTCACAAACTTCTCATGCAAGCCCAAACCGACCTAATACAAGACCTGAACGTTTGCACCAGAGATGAACTAGCATGGAATTTGCCAGGTTGCCGCCAGCTACTAATAACTGGTCTGTTACCAGTATCATCAGTGAGATTAGAAACTTTTACTTAATATCCCAGCCTCAGCTACTGGAAACCAAGCCTCTCCATGCCCCACTTTCTCCCCCATCCACCTGACTTCTTTTTCTCAATTTAGAAACGACACTGTTACAAAGCCTCTGAAATCAAGAACCTATTTCAAAGCATTGTTTCTCAACCTCGGTGCCACTGACATGTGGGGCCGGACAATTCTCCGTTGCGGGGAAGGCTGTCCTGGGTACCATAGGATGTTTAGCAACCATCCCTACCTCTACCCATTCAACGCCAGTAGTGCCCTCTCCCTAAGTGGTGACAACCAAAAACCGTCGCAGACATTGCCAAACGTCCCTGAAAGGGCGCACAGGGTGGGGGGGAGGGGGAGAAGGGAAGGGTCAGTCACCCCGGCAGAAAGGTACCAAAGCACGCTCACACCCTCTTAAAAACAACAGGTGCCAAAAGCTACCCTGGGCTCTAACGACCTGGGGTCTGGATGCTGAGTTTTAGGTACACGTTTGTGTATACGTGGTTATTAGTCTTCTGAACACTAAGAAAAGCAGGCAGCCCTCACAAGAACGGCCCAGGCGAGCTTTGTTGTTGTTGTATTGGTTGTTTTTGCTTTTGTTTTGGTGTAATTATTCTCACTTCTCACAAATCTTAGGGCGGGGTTTCTCTGCCTCAGCACTCCTGACAACTGGGCCCAGATAATTCTTGGTTGTGGGGGCTTCCCGGTGCAGTATAGGGTGTTGGGTGGTCTCCCCAGCCTCTACCCGCTGGATACTAATAGGAACTAGGTTTGTGACAACCAAAAATGTCTCCAGATATTGCCAGCGTCTCCTAGAGAGTAGAACTGGCCCTGGTTGAGAATCGCTGTCCTACAGGAAGATATAAACGTCCCCACATCGTTTTGTGTAAAAAGGGAAGTGCATTTACTCTTATGCCAGATAAATGAGACCAGTGGCTGAAAGCATACTGCCTGTTCGTTCATACGGTGAGAATTCATCGGACATTAACTACTGCCTCATCCTCTTCAACAGCCGACCCTACTCTGAGGACAAGAGGATGAAAAGAGGTGTACTAAGCCCAAGAAAAGAAACACACCAGGAGATGGACACATTTAGATAAACAAGAGATGCTGGGGGCCTGTGGAAACTATTGCAGAAGAGAATGGAGCACAGCCAGCATGATTTCTTGAGAACACAACTCAGCAGAGGATTGATCAGGAGGCCAAGACAGCCGCTCCCAGAGCAGGATGTGGCCGTCGCGGCAGTTGTTTGGGGATGGGCCTCATCGGAACGATGAGATCAGATCGATCTGAACCAGCAGGTTACACTGGACGGTGCTTTCCAGGTTTCAAGGTATTTCTCACAGACCTGAATGCAGGACAGACACCCTGTTTCCCCGAGACAAAAAGCTCTGGTGGCCCATCAGAGCAGCCTAGCTAGTGCCTCTCGCAGAGTGTGTCTGCTTGGCACAGTATGGGCCTCCGGCACGGGCTTTGAGAGCCGGGGGTTGGGAAGAGAGGGCTTCTCCCGCAGAGGGACTGCATTAAGGTTATCAAGGTCCAAGACAGTAAGCACCATGCCCAGGTGCTCTGGCCAAGCCCCGGGGAATCTGGTGCCTGTTGGGCAAGGTCTAACCCAGGGCCAGGTCCCTTTAATTCTATCCTGCTGGGGGAAAGGGTTGTAGTCTCAGCAATAATCCTAGAACCCCTCTGGATGAAGTTTCTTTTCCTCCAGGGGTTAGCCATCATCTGGGGTTTGCCCTAGATAAAACAACAGGGTGGGGTCAGGACTTTTTCCATCAAGGGGCAAAAGGTACCAGCTGTGTTACTGTGGACGCATTTCTCTTCCCTCCCACTGAACTTCTCCAAACTGTGGGAAAAGCCCAGTTTGCCAGCAGGGGCCACACCATCCCTAGGACGGTCGCTCATCCCTCGGCGAAGTCTATCCACACAGACTCCACACCTCAGGTTCTTAATCTGGGATGCAGGAACCAGTAGGATTCAAGGAATCTGGGACTCCGTGGATCTGAAACTAGAAACTGAATTGCCCCATTGCCCAGTTTTCTGGAGAGTGGATCCACCGCGTTCACCAGACTCACGAGCAATGGGACATGGACATTCCAAAAAACCTATACTTATCTGTCACACATAACCACTACACTCTTGGATTCAGCATCCCTCTCTGGGAATTTATCCTGTAAGTTCGATCCCACCTGTGAGCAAAGATAGTTGCTGGCTATTCAGCACAGAATTGTCAGTAGCAGAACCGGACTGGACACAATCTACACATCCATCAATAGGCGACTGGTTAAAATTCAACCAGTCCCCAGTAGGTGCCTGGAATACCACCAACCCATGACAAAGATCAAAGTAACTCTAGGGGTGTGCTCTAGTGCAGTAGCTCTGGGGTCAGTGGAGAAGGGGATTCCCCCGAGGACATTGGGTAGCCCCGGAGGTATTTGTGGTGTCAGGATTGGGGCGGGGGTGCCCCTGGGATGGAGCAGGTGGGGCCGGGGAGGTCGCTCATCACCCCACAGTGCCCAGGACGGCCCCCCACAACAGAGAGCCATCTGAGGCGGAGGATTCCAGCTCTAGTGTTATCTCCAAAACCACTGAAGGACAAACCCGAAGCACCAAGGGCTATGCAGACTATGCCACCACCGCGCGTGTGTGTGTTAAAGGAAAGGTGTAACAGGTCTTTGGAAAGGGATGTGAAGCGTGGCTGACATCCATCCTTGCCGCTGGGGAGAGGGACTGGACGCCTGAGGCACTGCAGGCGGAAACGGACTTTTCCCTCGACCCTGTCCCAACTCTGTACCGGGCCCATCAAAAGGGGTTTTCGTTTGTTTGTTTTAAGGAACTACTCCAGACGCCAAGTCTCCCTGCCCCTGGGCTCTCTGGCAAGAGTCCTGTGTCGACAGCCTCAGGAGTGTTTCTTCCCCGGCTCTTTCCCCAGTCCCTGCCCTTTTACCGGGAAGGAAGGCAGGGGAGGGGGTCCGAGTCGCGGGTCCACCTCTGGGCGCATCTCTGCCCCTCCCAGGGGTCTGCCCACCCTTCCTGGGGAGCCCGGAGCCCACATGGCAGGCAGGGCCTGGGCCCCTTCGTGGGAAGCCCCCGTCCCCCCGGCGCTCTCCCCACCCAGCGGGGGACACGCGCCAACGCCGCCCCCTCGGTGCCCGCGGCCCCCTCCCGAGCCACGGTCGGGCCTGGCCGGCTCTCCGACTCCGGGCAGCCTGGGGCCCGGGGCTCGCTCCCCCGCTTCGGCCTCCGCTCACCTGGCTCGCCTTGTAGAACTGCTTCTTCAGCCCCGCCACCGACATACTGCCTCCCGCCGTGGGGGCTCCCGCCCGGACCCAGCGAACCGGAGGGACCGCGCAAGCGACAGGCTCCCGGGCGCCGCCGATCCCCCGCGCGCCTCAGCGGGCCCCGTCCGCGCCGCCTCCACCGCCCTCTCGCCAGCTCCGCGCCCGCCCCGGCGCCGCCTCAGCCCCTCGCGCGCCCGCGCGGCCAGGATATTACATGGCAACCGCACACTTCCGGTGCCGGCCCGCGCGCGCCCCCGGCCCCGACTGCGCACGCGCGCCCCCTGCCGGTCAGAGAGCGCACGCGCGCGTCGTCGGCCCTGCTGCGGCTGCCTCCGCCAGTGAGCCGACGGGAGCGAGCCTAGAGAGACCGTAGAAGCTACAGCGACCCCTGGAGGCCCCAGAGGTAGTCCTAACGTTTCAGGAAAGGCGCTTAAGCCCTGGAGAGGTTGGGAGGCTGGGTTTACAAGTCTCAAGATACCTGTTAATCTCAGCTAACCCAATTCTCTGTGCGTTTAGTCCCTCCCACACACACTGCCTTCAACCCTGCCACGTGCTCATCCATACAGCTGCCCAACTCAGACATCAGGGTGTCTCTTCTACTTCCTTTCCCCCTGTCCTCCCTGCCCTGACTACATCACCCGACCAGCCTCCTCTCTGATATGCCCATCTGCAGGTTCCCCCTCCAATTTTCCCTAAAAATAGTCAGAAAGATGCTCTATAACACAATTCACATCACATTAGTCTACTGTCCTCAGAATACACTCACAACTTCCTAACATGACCTGCCTACAAAGCTTGCACATTTTGGCTCCATCAACCCTTCTGACTTCAGCTCTCTTCCTCTTCTATAATCCATGATCCCTGTTTCCTATGGGCCTTTGCTAATGTTGTTCCTTTCTTGCACATTCTCCCCCAATCTTCCCCCCAATCTTTTGTACATAAAAGAGAAGTCTGGAATGTCACCTTCAGGAAGTCCTCCCAGGTTGATACATGTTAATTGATCTGAGTTTTTTAAATCAATTGTTATTGAATTGAATCGACTAGAAGTTAATAATGAATTGAAACTGATGAGTTAATCCAAAAAGAGGAACAAGAAAGTGGCTAGAGCTAACGTGTTTGCAACTTCAATGCTGAAATCTCTGACAGATTTGGGTGATTTTCTGAAGCAGAAGATTGTTGGAAGTTTCCAAATGCCTCAGCAGAAGGTACTGGACTAGATGGAGGATTGTTTCAGAATATGCGTGCCACAAACCTCCTTCCCAAAGATCCTGATGGGTCTGTTATGAATAGTTTCTTAAAATTCCCCATGTGATTCTGAAAGGCACTCTCAACGGTAATCCACTGGTTTAAATCATTGCAAAATGCTAGAATGTCATAATTCATACGGGGAAAACTCAGGCTTTGAGTAAAACATGACCTGCCCAAAGTGATATACCTAACAATTCAGCTTTAATTATCCAATCTATAGAATCGGTAGAATTCCGAACTTGGACTAAATGTCTTCTTTCCTCACCTTTCAGCTTGAGAGATTAAGTTGGTGCTAAAGAAAACCAATTCTAGGGGCACCTGGACAGCTCAGTCGTTAAGCATCTGCCTTCCGCTCAGGTCATGATCTCAGGAGCCTGGGATCAAGCCCTGCATTGGGCTCCCTGCTCAGTGGGAAGCCTGCTTCTCCCTCTCCCACTCCCCCTGCTTGTGTTCCCTCTCTCGCTGTGTCTCTCTCTGTCAGATAAATAAAAAAAAAATCTTTAAAAAAAATGACTCTAGCCTTGCAGGTTGACCCTGAAGGTTTCTGTTCTATGTGAGGTGTTAATCGACATGCTCACACAGCCAAATCAAATGAAGTTTATGCATTCACTCAACTATTTATTGAGCCCTTGCTAATGTATCAGTCCCTGGGAGGTACTGGGGATACAGTGTTAAATTATTCCTGCCCTCATGGAGCTAGTGACAAATACAGATACTAAATCAAATAACACGCTAATAAAAAAATAAGCTGTAATTGCTTCAAGAAAAAGAACTGTGAGGAAAAAAGGGCGGGGGAGGAGGGAAAAAAAGGGGGGAGAGAAGAACAGAGTTGTAGGAATTTCACCTTGTTGGGCATAGGGAAGGAAAGGCTCCTCTGAGGTGCAGGTCTAAGATCTGAAAGTTAGAGAGAAACTAGTCAGGAAGAATGCTGCGGAGAGTTTTCTAAGTGAGGAAACCGCGTGTGCAAAAATCCTGAGGATTAAACCAGAAAGATCCATTTCATTCATTCCCTATGAATATATTTAGTGCCTATGAAATGCTTCTAAAACCCTGAGCAGAATTTATTTTCTCCCTGTTGTTCACATAAAAAGACATTTATAGTTTTAGTACTTATAATATTCAGCCGATATCCAATTAGCATAAACTAAAAACTTTGTTCTTCCTCTAAACCGCAGTTTCAGGTGGTTACCCATCACCCTACGTAAAACGTTTCGTCATGACGTAAGAGCCTGGCCCTCCCTCCTCCTGCCGACCTAGCCCACGCGCTCAGCCAATCATAGTGTTGGACGCTCAGCCTGACATCTTCTGCCTCCAATCGCAGGACACCTTCTCCCCCCCAATCACCGGCGGCCGAGAGGAAGCCCCGGTCCTCCGCGGGAATATCAATAGGGGAGCCATGGGAGGAATGGAAGCCTCGGCTCTCGCGAGGATGCTCCCGGCGCTCCCTTCTTCCCGAGGCGGGTCGTCACGTGACACCGTCTCGCCCAATCACCGCGCGGGCTGCGGGGGTCGCCGCGGTTCCCGCCAAATACGAGCTCGGCGGCCGCGGCAGGAGCGGCGCGGGCGGGAGGGCGAGCGGCAGTGGCCGCCTGAACGGAGCCCGCGCCTCCGCCGCCTGAGGGGAGCCCGAGCCGCCGCCGGGGCGATGCTGGAGGAGCTGGAGTGCGGGGCGCCCGGCGCCAGGGGAGCGGCCGCAGGTCGGTTCGGGCCCGCGCCGAGGGGAAGGGGGGGCGCGGCGCGCGGCCTGCTCAGGCCCAGGCGGCCGTTGGGGGCGGACGGGCCTCCCGGCCCCGGGCCCGCTCCTCTTCGGCGGGCGTTCGGTCGGTGCGGCTGCGATGGTCGTCGCCAGGGCCTTGCGACCCGAAGGGCGCCCTCCCTCACGTTATTGTTGCGGCCGCGACCATTTTTTTCCCGGCGCTTTTGCGTCCGTTCGTCCTTTCTGGGCTCTCTGCGGTGCGGGTCGGTGTGGCCCGGAGGGGAGCCCGAGGCCCGGGGAGGCGAAAGGAATGGCCTTGCAGGTTGCCGAGTGCGTTGGTGTCCCCTGGGCAAGCTGGACCGTGCAGCGGCCCTGTGGCGGGCTGGGGAAACTGAGGCCCAGGGGCTCACGGGCTCGGGGACCAGAACAGCTGCGTCTGCGGGTCAGGGCAAGCCCCGGTTAGAGGCCTGGATGGTGGGATCGTCGGGGAGCTGGTTCCCCCCGGGTCTTGATCCTGCCCGCTGTGCAAGGTGAGGACCTGTCTTCCCCTCCCCCACCCCACCTTGGGAGGGGGCTCTGTGGCACCTGGTAGGGCCTCCGGGACGTGGGATGGAAACCAAGGAAGACCAGACGGCCTGTCTACCTTCCTTGACTCCCATTTAGTGCCTAGCGCTGGCGCAGTGCTTGGCAGGTAGTAAGTGCCTGAGAAGGAACCTGTTCATTGAATTGAGGGTTGACAGGGAGATCAACTATTCTACTCCAGGGTTTCTCGATCTGGGCACTGTTGAGATTTGGGGCTGTCCTGTGCGTTGTAGGGTGTCGAGCAGCGCCCCTGGCCTCCACCCATTACATCCCAGTAGCGTCCCCTTTTTCCTGTTTGTGACGACCAGAAATGTATCCAAGCATTGCCCTGGGGCCGCAGGATCGAGGCCGGGGGCAAAATCGCCCCCTCGTTGAGAAGCACTGTTCCAGTTGTTTCCAAACTTTGAAATGTCACGGAGACATAAAATTCTTATCAGTAAAGTTGGGACCGATCACCCTGGGTGGTCATTTGATCCTCTAAGAATGTTTAATTTAAAAATTCAAAAAAAAAACACTACCTTGCTGTGACCATCTTACCATAAAAGGAAGGGGTGTTTTAATGCTAAGTGAAATTAGGAGGCGTGTAATCTCAGAATAAAGAGCGAGCGGTGCTGTCTTTAGACACGAGTGTGTGTTAATTGTACATGTGCCTTTGAACGGTTCACATCCCTGGGTGGGCTACTCTTTTATGCTTCTGGGCCTAGGTCCCTTGTGTTCCACTCACATCAGAGCTGGCGGGCCACACCAGTAAATACTTGTGGTTGTCCTAAAAATAAATTTAAGTAGGTAAAGATTATGTATACTTCAGTTAAGGGGTGGGGGAGGAGTCATGTCTGGTAAACAAGGACCTGAGAATAATACTGTCTTGAAATAGGTAGAAAGGAAATGTGAATCTTCAGGGTACTTGTATTCCAGGTTTGGGGGGTGGCGAGAGGAGTTTCATCTCTGGACAGCTGAGTGTTTTAGAAACCCTGATCTGCTTTTTAAAAATACTCACTTGTATGTATCTTTTACAAAACATATGTAGATTGCCCCAAATAACTAACCTAGATTTTTTTCAAGCCGGATCTCCCAGCAGGTGTCAGCTTCTAAACTTATTCCAACCAATTTAAGGATATTTTCCCAAAGACTTTGTTCTATTTACTGTCATTTTTGTCTCAGCTTTGATATTATTAGATGGTTTTTTTGACATTTTTTTTTCGTGTAGGAAAACATCCTCCCTTATTTCTTCACAGTACTTCAGCTCCCGCCCGGCAAGCTCAACATGCTTTAAATTGTTTTACTTGTATGGACTCTATTTACAAAGAAAATAAGTCCTATTCTGATTTTTCAGATTTGGTGGTGGAGATGGGTTGATTGGAGGAGGACATTTTGGGGTCATTAATGGTGATACCTGTAATGTAGTATTTTTTGTCATCTCTGCTTGTACTTGTTTCCCTTTTTTCTGTCTCTCTCTCTTCTCTTTTTTTGAGATTTTATTTTTAAGTAATTTCTACATTCAGTGTGGGGCTTGAACTCACAACCCTGAGATCAAGAGTCACGTGTTCCACCAGTTGAGCCAGCCAAGTCCCCCATCTTTCCCCTTTTCACTGTCCCTGTTACCATGCTCCTTGGTGACCCACTGTGTGCCAGTTCTGCGCTAGGTACGAAGGGTACCGTGTGGACCACGTCTCCGTGTTGTCACAGAGCTGGCATTGTGTGGGGGAGGGGGAGAAGACATAATAATGTAAGTTTCAGAGCAAAAATTACCACACAGAGATGAGAAGGTGTGACAGTGTTGAGAGCAGAATTTCTCAACCTGTTAGCATTTGGGGCAGATAATTCTGCCGTGGGTGCCACCCTGTGTGTTTTAGGATATTTAGCAGTATCTCTGTCCTCTACCCACTAGACAGTCCCCCCTCACAACAACCAAAAATGTCCCTAAACATTGCCAAAGGCTCTGTGGTAGGGGTGGCAAAGTTGGTCCCACTGGACAACCACTTTGGGCATATTAGGTGGCTCCATATGAATTATTTCCAACTTGTAATAACTTATCCTTTGACACTTCATTCACAGCCATGGATTGCAAAGACAGACCAGCTTTTCCAGTCAAGAAGTTAATACAAGGTAACTGTCTGGGAAGGGGTTAAATACTGTTCCTAACTTCTATCCTGCATCGTCTCCTCAGTTGTATTCTTAATTTTCTTTGACCAGGGGCCTTCTGCTGGGGTCTGTCCTGTGCAGGGCTCAAGGGCTAGAGGCGAAATAAACAGTTGCACCTTCCCATCAGAAGCCGGGGAGCCCTGGTGCTTATGTTACTGTTTTCTTAGGTTCCCAGGAGCAAATCCAGTGGTCACTGCCTTTCCTAGGGTTTCTCTACTTCAGCACTGTTGGCGTTCTGTAATTTTTTGTCACGGTGTGGGGCTGTCCTCTGTGTTGTACGGTTTAGCAGCGTCCCTGGTCACTCACCCCAGTCATGACAACCAGTAATATCTCTAGACTTCGCCAGAAATCCCTGGCAAGCACAACTGCCCCTGGTTGAACCACGGTTGTACAGGACGATAAATGTATCCAAATCCTTTTGTGTAAAAAGAGTGTTTATTTGCCCTTAGATTAACTAGGTAACTGTATAAAAAACTATGGTTTCTGGTTTTTATACTTGGTATCTGGTTCCCCTGGAGCAGTTTTCCTCTTCCTGTGATGCGTAGTAGCAAGTTTGGTGTTGAGGGGAGTCACGTTAAGGGCAAGTCTCTGAGGTGAAAGGATCAGGGGCAGGGGCAAACTGTGGAAGGGCATACATGTTTTACAGAGAAGTCCCCACCCTCTGGGCTCACCGCCAGCCCAGCAAGGTTGGTACTTGTTGAGCATATGGGATATTAAATTATTGATGGGTTGTCGCTCTTCACACTTCCCCTGTAAAGACAGCCTCCTCTCTCTGTTTCAGCTCGTCTGCCCTTCAAGCGCCTGAATCTTGTCCCAAAGGAGAAGAGCGAGGACGGGTCGGATGACACCAGGAGCTCTGAGGGTGCTCCTGCACAAAGTCAAGTACCTGATCTGGAGACCTCTTTGGACACCTTGGAGAATAACTGTCACATGGGCTCTGACATAGACTGTAGTCCAAAACTTGTCAATGGGAAGGGTCCCTTAGATAACTTTTTAAGAAATAGAATCAAAAGCAATATTGACCGGACCACGGTCATCATTGATTTGACAGAGGACTCGAGTGACCAATTAGATGGCCTTGTGGCCCACAGTAAACTAGATGCCGCAGCCTCTCCCTCTGAGGAGGCTGTAAGTGGGGTCGGAGAAGAAGCTGGAGGTGACAGGGGGCCGCTGGAGGCCAGTCCGGAGGATGAGCTGACGTGTCCTGAGGAGACCCTTGCAGACATTCCATGCAAAACAGAGAAGGAGGGTGCTGGCTCCAGGGGCGCAGAGAGGAGTGGAGATGGGCAGAAAGGCTCGCCTCCAGGCTGCCCTGAGTCAACAGGTGATCCACGAACGTGCTCCGAGAAGGACCAGGATGGTTGGAGTGAAGCCAGGGGCATCCTGTTCAAAGGGAAGGTGCCCGTGGTGGTCTTGCAGGATATCCTGGCTGGGAAACCTCCTCGAGCCAGGTCTCCGCCCGTGACACCTGCAGACCAGGCCTTGTCCTCCGAGAGCGAGGTGCTGGAGTCCGGCCCTGAAGAAGACTCTGTTCTTAGCCACTCGTCCCGGGGTTCTTCCTCTCCTGCCAGCTCACCTGAGGGGCAGTCTGCTTCCAAAAAGCAGCACAGCAGCCCCAGGCCCTCCCCCACCTCCATACCTATGCGCAGAGTAAGTATCTCCCGCCTCATGCCAGTGTGGCAGTGCTGACGGGCTTCAGCCTCCTGCTCCTCCCCTGGGGATACCGTATGGCCCAGGTGGTTAGTGGCCAAGCAGGTGGGGCCACAGACTGAATTGGAATTCTTGGCTGTCAAAAACCACGAGCGGTGTTTGGTTACATGTCCATTGCAATGTACCGGTGGCTCTGTTGTGTGTTGGGTGTCTTCTGTGAACTGCCATCTTGGTAGCCATGGTTGTTCACACCTAATGCGTGGTGCCAGTCAGCTTAGCCATTTTAGTGAGGAGCGCTTGTAAGCAGGCAACCGTGACCCCACGTGTCAAATGTTAGCGTCCTCCGTTTCTCCTTGCTGTTCCAACACGGGCTCGTAAGGGTGTTGATGGGAAGGAGTCTTGGTGAAGAGACCCCAAGACAGCAGGAAGAATAAAACGGGGATTCTGTAGGGTCAGTTCTCATCAACCTAGGCAGCCACCGAAAAACCTCACCCAGAGCAACAGGAACAAAAGGAAAACATGGCACCATTTTTAAGGACCCACAGAAAGATGACTCTTGAAATGCCTGTTTCTGTTGCTGGTTTGTGATCAGCACAGTGGCAGCTGTCTCTGCTCTCATGCACCCTTAGGGTCTTCTGGGTAAAACTGATTAAATGAGTCAAGAATCCGGAAGTGTATCTAACGGTGTCCTTTGTTTTGGGCTTTTTGGTTTTTGTTTTTCTATGTTTTGGTTTTGTAGAATTTTTGTTTGCATTACNTGACTCTTGAAATGCCTGTTTCTGTTGCTGGTTTGTGATCAGCACAGTGGCAGCTGTCTCTGCTCTCATGCACCCTTAGGGTCTTCTGGGTAAAACTGATTAAATGAGTCAAGAATCCGGAAGTGTATCTAACGGTGTCCTTTGTTTTGGGCTTTTTGGTTTTTGTTTTTCTATGTTTTGGTTTTGTAGAATTTTTGTTTGCATTACATTTTTGTTTGTTTTAAGTAGGCTCCATGCTCAGGGTGGGGCTCAAACTCATGACTCCTAGATCAAAAGTCACATGCTCCGCCCGCAGAGACAGCCAGGTGCCCTTAGGTTGTTTTTTTTTTCTTGGTTGCTTTTTAATGTAAGATCAGATCCTGGGTTGGATCATTCAGTCTCTACTGAACCTGCCTAATATGACCTTGATCACTTTCTGAGATTTGATCTCTAAGGGACTAATTATTTTCCTAGGTGATTCCATGGCTTTTATCTCCTGGGGAGTTTAGAAGAAAAGAAACAATGGCTTTCTCTTTAGTGGGTTTTCAAAATGTCAAGAGTGGAGCAATCTTTTTTCTTGCAGACGGAGATACATTTTTAAATTTCCACGTAAGCCATTATTCAGACTCTCAGAGTACGAGTTGACACCCCTTTTTGCTGTCAGCCATCTTGTTCGGTCCAGCCGATTGCCTGAAATCCTTCCAGACTGCTGCTTCTACTTGGCCTAGATCTTCTGTCATGTGACATGTTACAGCCAGTTAGCCTAGAAAACAGGACATATACACGTGTTTCCATTCTTCCTAAGCACTTCATTTTTTTTAAGTTTGTCTTTATACCCGCAGCTGAGCCTGATAATTGGGAAGTGACATAGTTGGGCCTTGTCATGAAACAATTTTATTTCTGTCAGCTGGCCCCCTTGACATTCAGAGAGCTGAGCATGTGAACTGAATGGTTGGTTAGGAGATCCGGCACCTCAGATGTTGGGTCTTAACTCTCAACACAGGCTTGGGGGTCTGAAATGCTCGAGAAGGCAGTGTTATCACATGGCTTTGCAAATAATTTGCACTGTGAGTGGTGAAGGTTCATACCGCCCCAGATCCTGTAGCAGAAAATTGCCCCTGCCACCCACGGGCGAGTTGGTCCGTCACAGGAATGGAAGTAGAGCCTCCTGATGGTGGTTGACGCCAAAAGGATGAGAGCAAAGTGAAGTGATCATCAGGTGCCCCTGGGTGCTGTGAGACTGAGACTCCCTCGGGGAGTGGCCGAAGACCCACCACTTGTAACCACACCCACAGCCTCGCCCCTTACCTCCCTCCCTGGCAGGGGCAGGAGTTTCTTGATTTGCTGGAGAGTTCTGTGTTTGGTGCTCAATCAACACCTTCCCTGGGGGGGCACAAGGTTTTCCTGACCCTTATTAGTTTGGGTAATACTTGTGTTTTTCCACTTTCCCTTGTCCACTTCCTCTTTTCCTGATTGTAGGTAGAAACTCAGTGGAAGCTTATGTATTCTTTCATGTTACTATGTAACGTGTTTTGTTTTATTTGGCTCCCATTGTCCTGGGGTTGGTACCATAAAATCTCTGCTTTTGGATTCCCTAGGCATGGTCCTCTAGAGAGACAGAGAAAGAGATAGAGAGAGAGAGAGAGAGAGAGAGTGTGTGTGTGTGTGTGTGTGTGTGTGTGTGTGTGTGTGTGTTTGTGTTTCCCTTCCGGAACTTGTTAAAATGCAGATCCTGCTGTATCTTCCCAGGGAGTCTGAGATAGTTGGCCCAAAGAGTTTCATTCTGTTGTTTCTTTTGTTGTTTGTTGTGTTTTTTAAAGTACTCCGGGGGTTCTAGAGAATCTCACTTTGAAAAAGTTACTTATGAACACCGATTTTGGATAATCCAGGGTCTTCTGACTAAACATTTGCTCTTTAGCACTAGAGCATTTTACCATTTGCAATAGAAGTTTGCTTGCATTTTAGCTGTGAAATTCTGCCTGCTTTAATGGTGATTCAAGATTTATTTTTTCACAAACGAAGATGTTGATACAGCTGTGTTCCTGGAATCTCTGCATCTATACAAAGGAACCCAGATCGCTGGAACTTTTCTTTGTATAACTAAATATACAAGTATTAAGTTCTTCATGTTCAGAAAGCATCACTGAAGCGTGACAATCCGTCGGACCCTATCTCTCCCAGGAGGTTGTCACTAGTTTATACTTCTCTGTGTGGTGTATGTGAGAGATCCCTTGGGGATACAGTGTCATTTTGTTTTCGTACAGGAGCCATGTGCTGTACATATGTTTCTTCTTCATTCTGGGGTGTCTTCCATATTTTTGATATTTTCTCTGCAGGCCTGGGAAGGTCTCTCATTAGCTGCCATGTCTTACTCCTGGGGTCTGGACACAACTGCAGTTCGTGGAGTCATTCTCGTTGGTAGATGTTTCCGTTGTCTCTAATTCTCAGCCTTGACAAAACAACTGTAATGAGCGTCCTTGTGCGTGTTTCCTTGGGCAGCTGTTAAGTAGGACTTGGAGCTCACGGAGGCCTGGGTGAATCTCGCCTGCTCGCCCTGCGCCTCGGCTTTGCTAAGGTCGTACGTCTTCCCCGTTGCTGTCTCTCCCCTGCGGGTAGCTTTACTGCGCTCCTGCTGCTAAACCTCTCCTCACCTCATTCGCTGGGGCTTAGGAGTGAAGAAATGAGAATCTCACGTATATATAAAATCAGAGCAAGTGGCTCTGAGCGGATCCTGCCACATAAAGCGCAAGGCTGTTCGTGTCCATGGTTCAGTCCGTCTTGACGACACTGGGTTGTTGATGTGTGTGCTTCAGCTTCCTTCTGGGGTCTTGGGTCTTGTTTTTGGCAGCCGAGTTCCAGACGAGTAACGTGTGTGGTGTCCACTTAGGGAGAGTTCCATAAACACTTGGGCCAAATGTCAAGAAAATAACCTGTCAGAACAGTGAGACCCACCTGAGTGTCTGGTGATGGAGTAGATCCTGGTTCCACATGAAATCATCACAGCTCTGGTTGTTGATCATTAGCTGGCTCGCGGGAGTCATGTCATCTGTCTGCCTGGACTCAGCAGAGGGGAGGCTCTGTGAGAGGCACTGACTATGTTTTCCTCCTCGAGTGTCCTCTCACGTGGGAATCCGGTGATCACGTTCGGTACTGTAAGTTTGAACACAAAGGACAACAACAGAGATACGGCAACTTGCAGATACTGCAGTTAAATCCTTTCTGGTGGGGGTGAAGTCCAGGGACTTGGCAGCAGAGTGGACTCTGGAGAGGCAGGTGGTTTTTCTCAAGCCCTTGGTAAAACCGCTTTGGTAGCTGGCATTTACGCTGGCGGGTGCTCAGTAAAGACAGGCTTGAGGGCGCCTGGGTGGCTCAGTGGGTTAAAGCCTCTGCTTTCGGCTCAGGTCATGATCTCAGCGTCCTGGGATCGAGGCCCGCATCGGGCTCTCTGCTCAGCAGGGAGCCTGCTTCCTCCTCTCCCTGTCTCTCTGCCTGCCTCTCTGCCTACTTGTAATCTCTCTCTCTGTGTCAAATAAATAAATAAAATCTTTAAAAAAAAAAAAAAAAAGACAGGCTTGAGCATCCTGGCACAATGTTGGTGGCATTTGAGGGCCTGCTGGTGCATGGCTTTCATGTGACTGCTCAGCCATTTCCTAAGGGAAGGCTTAATCCAAAAAACTCGGTGTGTCCCAAGTATGAAGGATGTCTTCTTGAATTTATTCATCTGTAAGTTGTACTCTGCACGAGGCCTTGGGCTTTCTCTGAGAAATCATTGCTACCTAGTCTTGTCAATGTTGTCAGAGCGTCTCAAGGAAAATGGACCTTTGGTTTTTCAACTCTTCAGTCTCACATTTTGGTTGCCTCTCTGTCTTCAAGGAGCCTGGGAGTTACTGCTTTTCCAGTCTGCGCTCTCTCTCCCCACTGTTCTTCCATCGTATGGTTTGGTTTTCAGGATTCCCTGCTCTGGAGATAGCTCAGGCCAGTAGTCTGAACTTGTTCACACTCACACCTGAGGCCACGTCGCCAGGGTGGTGAGTGAATGCAGTGGTGCATCTTGGTGAGTCCTTCCGGCCCGTGCTCACTCTGCAGCTGGGCGGTGGAGAATGTCGCGCTCTAGGATGGGGGGTCCTAGACCAGATCACCACCCCTGGCAAGCGTTTCGGAAGGCAGAGTACACATTGGTGGCTCAAGGGAAGCTAGGCCATAGACCTGTTCTATTCGATTCACAGTGTTAATTTTTAGACATTACATACAAAATGTAAGTAAGATTGCCAATACCGGCTCCTTTTGGAAAAATCGGAAGGGACTGCTGTGCCAGGTTATTGGCTCTGTCCCTTTCGCACAGGGTGCCTCCTATGTCCTCTGTTACAAAGCCTTCTATTCCGTGTCACCTGCCACACACCAAGGCTGGCCATCCACTGCCGTTTATTTTTGAGCCTGCTGTATTTCTCTCGTGCTCGGCCTCCTTCATTTTTACTATTTGTCTCCCCAGTCTCCTGTTTCATCCCCAGACGCATGCACGTGCATGTTCTTTGGAGTTCATGACGCCACCATGACATTTTGGTTTTTGGGTTCTGTTTGGTGGAAACTGGTCACTGAAAGGTTTTCATTGTGCTCCTTTTTTTTTTTTCTAAGATTATTTATTTATTTATTTATTTATTTGAGAGAGAGAGAGAGAGCGCGCGCGTGCATGTGCATGCGCGCACAGGTAGGCAGAGCAGCAGGCAGAGGGAGAGGGAGAAGCAGGCTCTCCGCCGAGCAGTGAGCCTGATGTGGGATTCGATCCCAGGACCCTGGGATCATGACCTAAGCCGAAGGCAGCAGCTTAACCAACTGAGCCACCCAGGCGCCCATCATTGTGCTCCTTTTGTAAAGAAGTTCTTAATCGTGTGAGCCCCTTATTCCCCCTTCCCTTTCTTTCCCAAAGAAGTGTGTGATATGTTATATGTGCCTTAGTGATTGAAACAGCCCGTGTTTAAAGAGAAATATCTTTCATTTCAGATAACTAAGAAACTGGTCAAAGCTTCTGCAGAGAAGGACAAGCTCAAACTGCAAAGAGTAAGACATTTCCCCTGAAATAGAAAGTTAACCTGCTGTGCATTTTGTATTAAATAGTAAGCAAGGCCCCCACGCACCTCCTTAGCCTGTTGTCACCTTTCCCCGCTTGTCCTGACCACGACTTTGATTCTTGCTTCATTTTGCACAACTGTGCCCCGGGACTTGTGGGTTGCGTCATTTTAGCTTTGCTAAATCATCTGAAGATTTTGCATGTAGCCTTTCTGAGCTTCTATTATCATAATTGTTACTCCTACTGTCTTGATAGCTGGGTGTCCCGTTGTAGCTGACACTCACCTCCCAAAGAGCCAGTCCCTCTGCCTGCATCCCAGGCCCCTTCCCATGTGCTGTGCCTGTCTGGTGGCCACGACGCTAGATGGGTGATGATTGTCTAGTGTTGCCTTCTGAGTCTTCATTTCTGTTGTCTGGGGGTCACCACATGTTGCACATGCTGCAGAGCAGAGGACTTTTTTCTCATTGCCATAAAGAGCAGAGAAGGCCAGTGGGCTTCCCCAGCCCACGCCAGCTTGTGGAAGGGATGATGATGACAGTGGGTCTGTGCTCGCCCAGGGTTCCTATGCCATCCACCCTATGGCTGCATGCAGTTTTTGTGGGTCAGGTTTTGGTGGTGGTTTTAGCTTCTCTCGTTCTTGGAGAATTTCAGAGGTTGACACACGTGGGCTGGGGGGATGGACATGGGGCTCAAGTATGGCTGGTTTCCAGAAGCCTTCTGCCTTCTTATTTAGCAATGGGCACACACGACTCCTCACCGCCTTGCACGCTTTCCCCAGTCCAGGCACCTTCGAGTACCTGAGCCGTCCGAAGAAGGTGCAGAGGTACTTTGTAAGAACTGAACAGTTCCGCCATCTCTAACAGGGAGCCTCTGTGGCTTTCCTTAAAGCACGGAGAGGTTTCTCAGGGCAGAAGGTGGGATATTCCCTGGAGATGAGGGCAGAGTCTTATGCCCAGGCCGAAAGCAGAGTGGCCAGGTTCCTGATGTTGGGAAACCCCCTTCTGACAGGCATAGTCCGTGAACGTTCCCTGGTGCTGTGGCAGAAGATGAGCGCGTGTGTGGCAGGCGAGCGTGCTGAGTAGGCGCTCGAGCTCAGATAATAACGCAGTGCCTCAGGCCATGTGCTGGTTGTTTGGAATGGGAACTGATGTAAAGATAAATGCAAATTCATTTTTTGCTTTTATTGTTTTTTCTCATTTTTTCCCCCTGACTTAGCAGGTTCCCGGTCCCTGCCTCATCCCGATCTTCCATTTCGGAGGAAAAAAAATAATCCCTCAAATTTGATCTGGCTTGGGGAGGGTGGGAAGAAAAATGCTTTTGTGTTAAAGATAGGGAAGGAAAACCTACAGGTGTTTTTGTGTCTTTATTTTATCGTTTTCTGGTTAGGTAACTGGGAGGTTCTTATGTCATTGTTTTTAGTTAAGTAAAAAGATAAACTCTGCCCCATGTTTAAAGATGGTACTTTGAGTGAATCTTATTTCGAATTGCCCAGGAGGTCCTGTGGCCAATGGCTGGCGGAGTCACTTTTCTCCCAGCGGTGTGGCCCATGGGGGAGGGCGCCGGCTGGTGGGGTCCCTCCCGTTCGGAGAGGTGGGCCACTTCTCTGCGTTCTCCACCCCCTGCCCGCGGGCCCTCCCGGGAGGCACAGGGACACAGCTATGGGACCATCTCTTGGTGCAGGATAAGGAGCGTTTGGGCAAGCAGCTCAAGTTACGGGCAGAGAAAGAAGAAAAGGAGAAGCTGAAGGAGGAGGCCAAGCGGGCCAAAGAAGAAGCCAAGAAGAAGAAGGAGGAAGAGAAGGAACTGAAGGAGAAGGAAAGGCGCGAGAAAAGGGAGAAGGATGAAAAGGAGAAGGCGGAGAAGCAGCGGCTCAAGGAGGAACGGCGCAAGGAGCGGCAGGAAGCGCNCCTCGTAGGGCCGGGGGGGGGAGCCTGGGGTGGGGGGCAGGGGAGCGGGAGCACGCACCCCCCTCCCCTGCACGCGCACACACACCCCGGCACAGGCGTGCCTTCTGGGACCCGGAGCCGCACCTGGCCAAGGCAGGCTGGGTCTGTGCGCACCCAAGCTGCTGGGATGAAGCTGAATTTCCCATCTCCCAGGGCAAAGCTGGAGGAGAAGAGGAAAAAGGAAGAGGAAAAACGGTTGCGGGAAGAAGAGAAGGTAGGTTATTCTCACAGAACCACTGTGGGGTGTTCCTTTCTGCCTGGGGAAGCCAGGTGGCCCAGGCAGGCTCAGCTCGTTGGCATGCAGAGTGGCCAGTGCCTGCGTGGGGCTTGGTGGGTTTTGAGAGCTGACATCAAGGGAATGCTTGCTTTCTTTGAAATATTTTATTTATTTGACAGAGAGACAGCCAGAGAGGGAGCACAAGCAGGGCGAGTAGGAGAGGGTGATGCAGGCTTCCTGCTGAGCAGGGAGCCCGATGTGGGGCTTGATCCCAGGACCTTGGGATCATGACGAGCCGAAGGCAGACGCTCAACGTCTGAGCCACCCTGGTGCCCCCAAAGGAATGCTTTCAACTTAAAAATGCTGGGGTTCCCATTTTTGGGGCCACGGTCTCTCTTCATTTCTTCGTGCTTATCTTCCGTTGCAGCGCATTAAAGCAGAGAAGGCTGAAATCACGAGGTTCTTTCAGAAGCCAAAGACCCCACAGGCCCCCAAGGTGAGCACCTGGCTTTCTCTGGCTTGACTTTTTGTCTTTGTCATGTTCTTCCTTTTGAAAAATAAAAGGGTATCTTCTGAGCAGGTAGCTTCTCTTTTATCAAGAGGGGGTCTCTGCTTACAGAGGGAGCTTTTATTTCTGGTGGAGGCTGGAGACTCAATATTTTGTCATTCGCTATGTCCTTGAAGAGGCTAAAAGTGGCACATTTGCTAAAGCCACTGCCAAGCGTTTGGCGGTTGCTTCCTGAACAGTTTTGCAGTAGGAGCTGTGTGGGAAGGTGTCAGAGAAGACCTAGTCCTTACGTTCAGGGAGCTGAGGCTCCGGATGGGAGGCGAGATTAAGCAGAAGAACAACAGTGTGGAATTCAGCACAGAATTCTGCTTCTCCAGCCTGGCATCTGTTGCCTTCTAGCAGCGTCTGCTTCCTGAGACCCCAGACTTCCTCCCCCTCCCTCCGCGCGCCAGAGGTAACCCACCTCCCCTGATGCAAGGGTGTCCGTCTAGAGCTTTCTACGCATTTACATCCCTTCATATATTTGTGCGTTTTTATACATAGGAAATCATGAGTGCGTTCTGTCCATACTTTGTTTACATCGCCGAATCTTGGTTCTTGCCATGCTGGCACGTTTGGGTCGTCCTCGTTCTTTCTGTTGCCACTTAACTTTTCATAGCGTGGGTGGTGTCACAGTCTATGGCCGTTGTCCCATTGATGCCCCATCAGTGGCTCGGTGACTGTCAGGGACACTCCTCTGCACGTGTGGCTTTCTTTAGGATGGCCGTCTGGAAGCGGGCTTGATGCTCGGGCCAAGGATACACACTCGGACAGAATTACTGATTGTATTAGTTCCTGCCCAGGTGTCCTCCCTGTGGAAATGCTGGGCCTCGTGGGGAAATGAACTCTTCTCCGCCTGCGCTGCCACGGAATGGAGCGTTTTCTTTTACCTTCCCCAATCCAAAGGGCAAAAAAATTGACACTCTTCTTTCGCTTTACATTTTTCCTTGATTCCAGTTGGACACATCTTTTTCTGTTTTGTTTGCCACTTGATTTCTTCTGTGACTTGCCAATTCCTGTTTTTTACCCATTTTTCTACAGGATTGGCTTTTCCTCTGACCTCTAGGAGTTATTTATGAAGCCAGGATTTCTTTTTAAGATTTAATTATTTATTTGAGAGGGAGAGAGAGAGCAAGCGTGAGCGTGCACAAGCAGAGGGAGGGGAGAGGGAGAAGCAGACTCCCCACTGAGCAGGGAGCCCGGTGTGGGGCTCTTTCCTAGGACCCTGGGATCTTGACCTGAGTCAAAAGCAGACGCTTAACCCACCGAGCCATCCACAGCCAGGATTTTTGTTCTTGGTGATACATGCTACAGATATTCCCTCTCAGTCTATTACTTGCCTTCTAACCTGTTTGTTTGTTTGTTTATTTTAAGATTTTATTTATTTGACAGAAAGAGCACAAGTAGGCAGAGTGGCAGGCAGAGGCAGAAGGAGAAGCAGGCTCCCTGCTGAGCAGAGAGCCCAACATGGGGCTCGATCCCAGGACCCTGGGATCATGACCTGAGCCGAAGACAGGTGCCTAACCAGCTGAGCCACCCAGGCGCCCCATAAATTTCATGTTTTAATGTCAGGATTTTAAATTTTTTATGGCAGTTGGCTTATGGTTGCAAAGCCTCATGTACCCTGTGGCCATAGACAGATATCTTCTCTTTCCTAGTTTGTTTAGTTTCTACTGTTTTTTGTTTTGTTTGTTTTTAAAGATTTTTTAAAAATAATCTCTACACCCAATGTGAGGTTTAGACTCCCAGCCCCAAGATCAGGAATCGCCTGCTCCACCGACTGAGCCGTCTGGGCCACTGTTCATTTTTTATGTGTAGCTCCTTAGCTTGGCTGGAGTCCTTGGTCATATGGGTTTGGCCCTAACTCTGTCCCATATGGGTGCCCAATATCCCAGTGCCTGTTCATTAGTGAGGTGGGCAACTGGTTGGTTCTTGGCTTTGAGTCTGTGTTGGGAATCACCAGGGAGATTTACAAAGTCTTGGAGCCTGGATCCCATCCCAGAGCATCCCTTGGACGGCCCTCTGTGTGGCCATGGTGAAGGCTGTTGCTGTAGTGTTCTCTCCTCAGTGAGGTTGGAGGCTGGCTTTCTTATTCTGAGCTTCACAGACCTGGACTCTCTTCCTGACTCCCCAAGTCCCCATGTGCTGCCAGCTTTGGGATCCACTGACAGACATGGCAGATGCTGAAAGAACTCTGAGAAGGGAGATTAGATCCACCAGAACTTGTGAATGATTCTGAGGGAGGAGACACCAACGTGTCAGGTTCATGTCCGCCCTCAGTGTTGAGTTGGGCTTTGGGTCGTGAGTCATCTTGTCTTGGTGGGGCGCTGGGGAAGCAGTCACTCCCTGAGGGCCTGGTTCCCTTACTGGGGATCTCAGGTCCTGTTGCAGGCCACCCCCTGCTTTTTAAAGAGCAGTGTTCATTGAGGTATGATTCACAGCAAAGTTTACTCGTTTCGTGAGTTCTGACAACGTGTGGGGCTGCTCAGCACCCGCATACTCAAGATCTAGAGTGTTGCTGTCGCCCCACTTGGCTCCCTGTGGTCAGTGCCCTCCTCCCCCCCTCAGCACCCCAGCCCCTGGCAACTGCTGACGTGACTGCTGGTCCTTTAGTTTTGCCTTTTCCAGAAACTCGCGTAAATGACATCCCACAGCGTGTAGGCTTTTGTGTGTCTCCTGGGACTTACTGACCTGGATGAATGTGAAAACCAACGTGCCCGTGCTGTGCCTGGTGGCCCAGCTCACCGGCGTGCATCACCTCGTCTTCTCCATTTCAGACCCTGGCCGGCTCTTGCGGGAAGTTCGCCCCTTTTGAAATTAAAGAGCACATGGTTCTCGCCCCTCGATTTCGGACTGCCTTCGACCAAGACCTCTGTGAGCAATTGGACCAGCTCCTTCAGCAACAGAGTGGCGAGTTCTCCTTCCTGAAAGATCTGAAAGGCCGGCAGCCCCTCAGGTCCGGACCCACCATGGTTTCAAACCGAAACACAAATATTTATAACAGGTTAGTGGCCGGGGAGCCGTCTTTTGCCTGTTGGTGACGTCAGAGTGCAGTTGGAAAGTCCTCGGGGGACATGAACCGGGGCAGAGCTCTGGGTTCTGGTCCTCTGCTGGCTCATGGTGGCCTCAGGCCAGTTGTCTCCCTCCTGCGCCTAAATTGGTAAACTTCAGTGCTGAAGTCTCATGTGCAGTGGCCTTGGTGAAAGCTGCCGCTGTGGCGTGCAGACCGCCTGGCCTGGGTTCCCAGTCTCTCGGGGGAGGGGTCCTCCTTCCGTGCCGGCCTCTCTGGGAGCGCACTGCCCTGTTCTTGTTGACCTCCCTGTTCTCTGTGACCCCACTTCTGTACGTCCTGTGGGGCAGCAGCTTGGCGATCTTGATTCTCCCTTCTTGCTCTGTGCCCCTGGAATGAACGTCCCTTAGCTTTTTGGGAGCAGGTGATTACTCGTCTTTGTAAAACGTTGAAAGCCTGCTTCGTTGAGAAGCCTGGGTGGCGAGCGGGCACGGTGCGGGGGAGGTGCATTACTGGGTCTCCTCCTCAGCGATGTGGTGATCGTGGACAGCGGCAAGGCGGACGGCGTTCCCGAGAGGAAGAAGTTTGGCAGGATGAAGCTCCTGCAGTTTTCCGAGAATCACCGGCCGGCGTTCTGGGGGACGTGGAATAAGAAGACGACCGTCATTCGTCCAAGGGGCCCCTGGGCCCAAGACAGGGTGAGCACGTGGCAGCAGGGCTGCTGGTCCTAGTGCGCCTGTCTGTCTGCCTGCATCTCCTCGTTTTGCCTTTTTTACGCTGGTCTCCTGGGTTCCAGTGTCTCTGCTTTGCCAGCCCCGGAAGATAATCGTGACGCGCTGTGTCTTTGTTTCCTCAGAAGCTCCTGGACTATGAGGTGGACAGTGACGAGGAGTGGGAAGAGGAGGAGCCGGGAGAGTCCCTCTCCCACAGTGAGGGGGTGAGCACGCACCTGCCCTGAGTCCAGGTCTCGCCCGGAAGTCTGGGTTCTCTCACAGCCAGCCTGTGTCTGACCGGTGTTAACATCCAGATTCCAGGGGCACCTGGGTGGCCTCTTCGATTGATTGAGTGTCCAACTCTTGGTTTTGCCTTGGGTAATGGTCTCAAGCTTGGGTGCTGAGCAGGGAGTCTGCTTGAGATTCTCTCCCTTTCCCTCTTCCTCTCCCCCCCACTCCACGTGCTTGCTCTCTCTCAAATAAATAAATCTTTATTTTAAAAATAGTTAAACAACCACCAGATTTCTAACTTCTCTTGGAAAACCTTATCTGGTGACACTAGCCTACGTGATAGTGGGACTGAGCAGTGTCCACCACGTTAGGTGGGGCACACTTACCCCTGGTCTGCCCTGGTCCCCACCCGCCCTTCCTGTCTTACATCTGAGCTGTTGCACTCATTTATGTTCTGCCTGACACACCCCCCGCCCATTCCCCCTGTCAAAGAATGGGATTCCCTCACGGGGTTTTACCCTGTGACGCAAATGACGCTCAAGGCAGTAGATGGCTTTTCCTTCCTTAGATGTTTGCAGGTTAGCATTTTAAATGAGGTATACGTTCTATTGCCACATATTATGAACATTTTTTTTTTTGAGGATGATGATGACGAAGTGGGAGAGGATGAAGATGAGGATGATGGTTTTTTCGTGCCCCATGGGTACCTGTCTGAGGACGAGGGAGTAACTGAGGTGAGGGAGCGAGCAGGGAGGTGACTGTGCCAGAGGTTGCTGGGCCAAGCTGGGCTGCTCGTGTGGGGGCCGTGATGGCGATGCGCCGGCCTCAGCTCAGCCACCCTGGTTCCACGTGTACTCATTTGTGGGGTGTCGGGGCCCTGAACTTGAGGTCTGGGGAGGGTAGTGGGGTCTGCAGAGGCAGGAGAGAATCCCAGGTGGGGCGGCGGCGTGAGGAGTCAGAGAGGCCGGGAGATTTGTACAAAAGCACTTTGGTTCTGTTTACGTTTTCTTAGCTGAGGTATGACGAACTTACAAGAAAACACGCAGAACTTAATTATTGAGTGCAGTGAGCTTTGATGATTGACATTTATAAGCCCGTCACCCGAAATAAAATCTAGGAACTTTCTGTCTCTCCAGATGGTTCCCTTGTGTCCCTTCGAGTTAACCCCAACCCCTGCCACCTACTTGCTAGACTCTGCCAAATGGCTGTTTTTAGGGCTCCGGTGACCTGTCTGGTTGTCCTGTTGGGCGGTGGGGAAGTGGAGAAGTATGCCATTGCCTAGGGGAGGGGTTCTGTCTCCAAATCAGCCTGAAGGGGCAGGTGTTCCTCATATATTTCCAACCAGCGAGGCAGGCGTTTCTGTGGAGCCCATGAGCCTCCCGTCTCTGAGAGCAGTATTGGGCCTGGCCGGGAGGGTGAACAGAGTGTGGGATTTGGGGTTCGTGATTGGACGGCCTGGGCATCAAACCCTCCCCAAAAATCTAGAGTGGTCTTGAGCGGCTTACCGGTGAGGCTAGGAGAATCCCTGAGACTCTGCCGGTCATGAGCAGAGAGGATGGATGTACCCCAAAGAGCAGAGGGCATGAGTGCCAGTCACCGTTGAGTCTAGGAGAGCACTCTGCTGTTTCCCGGCTGGTAATGTTAGGAAGAGGGGCGCGGGACGCGGCCGGGGCCGGATGTGTGGACGGCTGGGCCCCGGCCTCGGGGCGGGATGAGAGGGCGCAGGGGCCTGGGAACCCTGAGTGAGCGTTGCTGTCCACCCTGCAAGGATTGCGCTGACCCGGAGAACCACAAGGTTCGCCAGAAACTGAAGGCCAAAGAGTGGGATGAGTTTTTGGCGAAGGGGAAGAGGTTCCGCGTGCTCCAGCCCGTGAAGATTGGCTGCATCTGGGCGGCTGATAAGGATGGCGGTGCCGACCTGAAGGTGCTGCAGCAGTTCACGGCGTGCCTTCTGGAGACGGTCCCCTCCGAGGAGGAGCAGACGCCCAAGGCCTCCAGACGAGAGAAGAGAGACCAGCAGAGTGAGTGCCGGCGCCTGGCGGGACCGGGAGGGGATCGGACGCCCAGCCGTCCTGGGCCCGGGGCCTGGGGCCTGGGGCGTGCTTCCCCAGAGTGCCTGGCTCGAGGTCACACACATGCCTGAGGACGCCGCCTCACTCTTCGGAGCCCGGGGAGGCCCGGTGACTCAGGAGAGCGTGGTGACTGTGACTAAGGAGAAGTAGGCCCGCCGCGGGAGGCTTGGGCTTCCCAGCCTCCCACGGCTCACCGGTGCGTCTGGAAGCTCTCCTCGAGAGGCCACCCCAAAGCTGAGCGCGTCTCTGACCTTGGTGCAGCCGGGAGCTTCGTGCGATGTGTGTTCTCTCTCCCCGTGTCTCCCCGCCCCGCCAGTCTTGGCGCAGCTGCTCCCGCTGCTGCACGGGAACGTGAACGGAAGCAAGGCCATCATCCGGGAGTTCCAGGAGTGCTGCCGCCGCGGGCTGCTCAGCAGGGACGCGGGCAGCCCAGACAGCAGCTCCGCCAGCCCGCCCAGCCCCGGCTGCTCCCGCCCGCAGACCCCCACCACCAGCGAGGACGCTGCCGTGCCCTCCAAGGCCAGGCTCAAGCGGATAATTTCCGAGAACTCGGTGTACGAGAAGAGGCCTGATTTCAGGATGTGCTGGTACGTCCACCCGCAGGTGCTGAAGACCTTTGACCAGGAGCACCTACCCGTGCCGTGCCAGTGGAGTTACGTCACCATGGTGCCCTCGGCCACCAGGGAGGACAATGGCAGCGTCCCCGCCATGGGGCCCGGCCAGGGGACGCCCGTCTCGCTGAAGCGGAAGTCGGCCGGCAGCATGTGCATCACCCAGTTCATGAAGAAGCGCAGGCACGACGGGCAGGTGAGGGGCGGGGCGGGCCGGGGGAGGACCCCCTCCCCCCACGGGGGATTTTTCAGTTTCTATGATGTTTCTTTGTTAGAGCAGTTTTAGAGTTGCAGCAAAGGTGAGCAGGAGGTGTAGCGATTTCCCATGTTTGCCTGGTCCCCGCATGCACGGCTTCCCCCTCTATCAGCATGGCTCTGGAGCTGAGCATTTGTCTTCACCCATGATCCTACAGAGACCTGTCCTTCTCCCCTGTCAGTCCCAGGGGAAGGCGGGGGTCACTCCCGGTGCCCGACCTCCTGTGGCCTCGGTTGAATGTGTGATGGTGTGTATCCACCACTGTGGTCTCCGCAGGGTAGCCTCACTGACCCACACATCCCCTGTGCTCCATCTCCTGCTTCTCTCCCTTCACTCAGCTACTTATCGTCTCCACGGTCTGTCTGTCCCAGACTTGGAACGAACCACAGGGTGCGTGGCCTTCTCAGACCAGCTACGCTCACTTAGGAATATGTCTCTAAGGTTTCTCTGTGTCTTCGCCTGACTCGATGGCTCATTTCTTTTCTCTTCTTTTTTTAAAGATTTTATTTATTCATTTGAAAGAGAGTGAATGAGAGAGAGCACGGGAAGAGGGAGAGGGACAAGTGGACTCCCCACTGAGCAGGGGGCCTGACATGGGGCTCAATGCCAGCACCCCAAGATCATGACCCAAGCCAAAAGGCAGATGCTTAACCAATGGAGCCATCCAAGCACCCTGATGGCTCAGTTCTTTTTAGCCCCCAACAGTGTTCTGGGTGGGAACTTATCAGTTTTTTTTATCTGTTTTTGCTTTTACCTCCCGTTACTATAGTTAGGAAGCACTGACTGCATCGGGGCTCTGCTCGACCTTGTATACACGGTGAGCAGAACCCATGAAATGAGAGCACAGACGGCAGTTTGTTGCATGAACAGCTGCCTGATCACAGACGGGGCAGCGCTCAGAGGAGCAAGTGCGAGGAGTGGAGTGTGGGGACCTGGGGCACGGGGCCGGCCCCGTCTCCGACGCTGGCTGCGTGCTCAGAGGGGCGGGGGCCCGGCCACAGCCTTTGCTGATGTGGGATGTGTACTTTTTTTTCTTACTGGAATAGGAATGTGACAAGTTTCTTTGGTTTCATGCATCTCCTCTTACCGAAAACCTATTTTGCCGGGCGAGTACTGGGTCCTCGTCTTAGGCAGGCGTCTCACGGGGTTACAGATTTTACAAGGATGATGCGAGGAAGGTGTCTTTCTTTCCAGCCGTGTCTCCGGCGCTCACATCCGGTGCCCTCCGTGGGAGTTTGTGTGGCTTGGGGGGCTGCGTGCTGCAAGCCGGGTAGTTGGCGCCCCCACACCCCCGGCTCCCGCCCACGACTTCTCTGACAGGAAGCATCATTCAGCTTAGGAAATCAAGTGACCGTCAGGACAGGAAGGCGGGAGAAACTGCTCTTGGAATGGCGCCTGGCCTTCTCCCTGCTGCTGCTGCTGCTGCTGCTGCGAGCGGACGAGGCCTCTGACAGGCTGTAAACCTTCCTCTTAAACTGGGACTGTTTCTGGCCTCGGGGCAGGGCTGTGTGCAGGGCTGTGTGCAGGGTTGTGTGCAGGGTTCCACCCCACCTGCGGACACAGCTTGCCCCTCGCACCATGGGGAGCCTGCAGGGTGAGGAGCCGGGGCCTCGAACGCACAAATACTACCTTCCCTGGGCCTCAGTCCAGGTGATGGGCTCCGTTAGATCTGTTACGTGTTCAAGCTGTGTGCGGGCGGCAGAACCTTCCATGGTCTGTACGGTTGTTCCCCAAGCCGTCTTAGAAGGAGCCTGAGGGTGGCTGGCTCTGCCCGAAACCAGCAGTGGGAACCCAGCTCGAAAATGGCTGGGCTGGCAAACAGCCTTGTTTGTCCGTTCGTCTGAGCAGCCTCTGCAGGCCTCTGCCGTGCTGGCCTCCCTCAGGCCCCGCCACGTCCTGGTCTGTTTCGTGGGAGTGGACGTGGAGTCTCACACGAGCTTGTGGGATGGCCCCAGCTGCATCCTGAGCTCCACTGTGCTCTCTCCCCCATGGTGGTCCTCACTTGTGTTCCTAACCCTTGCTGCTTTCATGGAAAACAGTGGCTTTAGCCACTGTTACGTGTTTCCTCAAATGCCAGGTACTAGGTTAGGTGCTTTATGTGAGTTCCTACGGGTCATCCGTAAGATGCTTTGTTGTCTTGCTGAGCCACCAGGAAAGAAAAACCGCTAGTTCCATGCGGTGAAACTAGCGTGCCACCTCCCAGGTGACAGATGGATGCACGAGAAGGTGCGTGTCTGGGAGTCCGCGAGATGGGGAGTTTCATCTGATGATACGTGCGTGAACAGCAGCCCTGTGCTTCCATTCCCTGTTCCCAGGTGGGGCCCTGTAGAGGCTCAGCAGTGTTGGGGCCTCAACTGAAGGCCACAAAGCAAGTGAACCCCACTGCAGGCCCCACGCGGGGCTTAACCGCTGCACCCAGGGTCCTAAAACTATTCCGGCAGAAGTACCACCCAGAGAGGGGGCGAAACCTCGGGTTCTGGGCTCCTGGACCCAGTGATTCTGATTCAGTATGTCTGAGTGAGGAACTTGAACTCTGCATTTAATTTTATTTTTTTAAAGATTTACTTATTTTAGAGCGAGTGAGAGTGTGAGTAGGGTGAGAGCCCTCAAGCAGATTCCCCGCTGAGTGCAAAGCACTCATGACCCTGAGAGCATGACCTGAGCCAGACACCTAACTGACTGAACCACCCAGGCACCCCCGAAGTCTGCATTGTACAAGCTCCTTAGATGGCGCCTGGGTAGCTCAGTCAGTGAAGCGTCTGATGTGTGATTTCTTTTCTTTTTTTTTTTAAGATTTCATTTATTTATTTGACACAGAGAGAGAGATCAGATCACAAGTAGGCAGAGAGGCAGAGGGAGAGGAGGAAGTAGGCTCCCTGCTGAGCAGAGAGCCCGATGCGGGCCTCGATCCCAGGACCCTGAGATCATGACCTGAGCCGAAGGCAGAGCTTTAACCCACTGAGCCACCCAGGCGCCCTCATGCATGATTTCTGCGCAGGTTGGGATGTCAGGGTCCCGAGGCTGAGCCTGCGTCAGGGTCCACACTCAGCGGGGCGTCTGCTAGAGATTCTCCTCTCCCCCTCCCTGTGGCCCTCTGCCTGCTTGTGCGCATGTGCACTCGCTCTATCTCAAACAAGTAAATAAATCTTTAAGGATAAATAAATACAGAAGCTCCTTAGGAAATGCCATGTGACGGGCCCAGGACCTCAGCGTGGGCCAGCAGTGTGTGCTTCATGGGGAGAGAAGCCCCGAGTGCCTGGCTTCTGGGGGTGTTCTGGGCGCGGGTCCGGGGCAGCCAGCCTCACCCCTGCTCCGCAGAGTGGGACACAGTACTCAGGCCGCCACTGAAAGGGTCCCAGCGTCGCGGCTTCAGCATGTGGGGGTTTGTCCTGAGCTCTGGTAATGACAGGCTCCCACTGTGTCCCACTCCCCTCCTTAGCGTGTGGCCTTTGTCTTCGCGGTCACACAACAGCTGTCACACCTCCTGCCCGCAGGACCAAGGCAGCAGAGACTTTCCGTTCAGCTGGGTAAAGGAGACTGGCCGGGAGCCCTCACGAGTCAGGCTCTGCGGCGGGAGGGCAGGGTCGGGGCTTGACTTTGGGGCCTGCATTAGCCGGGGTGCCCCCCACTGACAGCACCCACGTAAGCGTGCGTGACGCAGGTAAACTTCTAGAAGGTAGGATTGGAGGCCGGAGCCTGTGGAGCGTTTCCACTTGGGCTTTGGTAAAGCTGCTGATACTTCTTGACCCTTGGGGGTAGCTGTTGCCAAACCCGAATGTGTGCACATGTTTTAGATTGGGTTGAGCTTTTCTAACTTGTAAGAATTTAATTTTTTTTCTTTTAAATTTTTACTTCTAGTTAAAATTTTTTTTAATTTTGTGGGAATTTAAAGATATTTTTGAGTTGACAGCTGTCCTACCACACCACGTGTTCACAGGGTGTCATGATCAGTCAGGTGAATAGGGTTGAGTGAGGCACCAGGTCTGTGGTCTTGTGTGGCCCCCAGGGGGACTCAAACTTTGGGCCACGATTTTATTCTAAAATGGGGAGAGGCCCTGTTTTCCCTTTCTTTTCTTTTCTTTTTTTTTTAAAGATTGTATTTATTATTTGATAGCAAAAGTAGGCAGAGCGACGGGGAGAGGGAGAAGCAGGCTCTCCACTGAGCAGGGAGCCTGATGCGGGGCTTGATCCCAGGATCCTGGGATCATGACCTGAGCTGAAAGCAGCTGCTTAACGCAGCCGCTTAACCCACTGAGCCACTCAGGACCCTGCCCCCCATTTTCCCTTTCCAGTCAAAAATCATCAGTGATCAGAATGACCCCAGACAGGTATTCCACAGAGTTCATTCTTGGTCGTGGCTAAACGTCTTTCCAAGCACGTGGCGGGCCCTGGGCCCCTGCTGGCGGTAGTGGCAGCCTACGCGCCTGTCCTGTGCCTGGGGGGCTGCGGCTGGGGAGCCCCCTGCAAACTGGTGGGCACTGGGGCGGGAGGTGCCTTGTTCCCATGCGCTTGTGCGTCTGTTGGTGCAGGGCCTGTGAGCAGGGCGGGCTGGGTACAACCAGCTTGTTCCTGTTGCTCCACTACCCACCCAGTGCCCCCGGTCAGCAGGGGAGAGAGCCGGGCTGTGCTCTTCCTGGCCAGTGAATTCTTTGGAAATGGGTGATTGGAGGCGGTGGTGCTGCCTGCTCTGGGGGCCGCAGTCGTGTCCGCGGGGCTGCCCGGCTGGGCCAGCAGGCTGCACACCATGTGGTCCTCCGCCATCACCCCTTCTCTAGGCAAATGCGGATTTCTGTAGCAGAGGAATTCTGGGAGAGTTTTGAGAAAGCCCCCATTTGGAATAAGCCCATCTCTGCCTCGTCTGGTCCTTTGTTCATCTACAAGGAGTAGGGGCACTTGTATGGACGGTTGGTGTTTAAAATTGGCCCCTTTCCACACGGTCCTTCTGTCCCCTCTGGTGAAAGCCGACGAACATGGCTCCGGAAAGTCGGTGGAGATTCTGCCTGCAGCAGCTTGGATGGTGTCGTCACTGGCGACAGTGGTCCGAGCATGAGTGACAAGAGGGTTGTCGGGGGCCAGGCAGAGGGACTGAACCCCTGGGCAGAGGAGGAGATGCTGGCTGGCTGGGTTCGCGGTTTATTTCAAGAGAAAGTGAAAGTGGGTATTTTATCACCGTCTCTTTCAGACCAAACCAGAAAACCAGATTGCTGATTCCGAAAGGGCAAATTATTTTTGTAATGTAAATAATGCTGGTGGTCATTTTGGGAGATCTGAATGAGGTCCTTTGGGAGAACGTTCTCTCCCCCGACAAGGCTCCTTTGCTCGTAGGTTCTCAAGCACACCCCTCCAGCTTGTGTCCAGATCGGGTGGAGGGGGGTGGCCACCAGCCCACCTGCTGCTGCTGCTGATGGCCCGTGCACCCTTGTCTGTCCAGGTCGGAGTCGGGGACCTGGATGGCTTCCAAGCAGACACGGAGGAGGAGGAAGAGGAGGACGGCGACTGTGTGATCCTGGACATCTCGGATGTTGGGGGTGAGAACCTGGCAGGAAGGGAAGAACGCATGCCCTCTCACTCCCTCGCGTCTCTTGTCTGTAAACAGCGGGGCTGAGTTAAGAGACCCCACGAGGGGCTGGGTGGGTGTGGGCAGTGGGTTCTGGTCCGGGGTCTGTAGGATCTAGGATCTGACTTGTCTGAAAGCTGCCGTGTGCACAGCGGGACTAGACTCCAGTAGCTGTGGCAGAAGTAGGTACAGTAATGGGCCAGCAGTTGGATGCTGACCACGTTGTGGCATTGTTCCAGAAGCTTCCCAGAGAATCGGCAAGGCTGCACCTGCAGGGCCAAGTCTGGGGCTGGGTCACAGGAGGGGAGCGGTGGAGTCTTGGGGTGGTCTTGGCTGTAGAAGGGGCTCAGTCGGGGAGACCTGAAGGAGGGGGCAGTGAGGGAGGCCAACGTTTGACTCTGGCCGAGTAAGCTGAGGAGGGAACAGGCTCTGAGGGCCGTGAGTGAGTGTAGCTGTCTGAAGGGGGGCATGGGGGGAGTGACTCATGTCCCTACCCAGTCTGGGGGTGCAGCCAGCTAAAGCTCCCTCCCTCTCTTGCCCTGCAGAGGCCGCGGCCCCGTGTGGAACCACTTCTGGAGCTGGGGAGTCCGTGGGAATGGACACCAGCGAGAGCCCCATGCCCGCCAGCTCGCTCAGCCCCTGCTGAGAGCCTCGCCGGCCCGGCGCGTGTAGGTAGAATGGTTAGGGCATTCACAAACGCCTCTTGGATACTTGAAAGTCCTACGCGTCCTGTGTAAAGAGCACTTTGTCCTGCTTCGCAGGCCTCCCCGGAGGTCTGGCAAGTTTTATAGAGGATGCTTGATTTGTTCCTTTTGATATTTGTAAAAATTCCCCCCCAGAAGCTGCATATTAATCTGCCCTTTAATAAAGCATTATTGCGACGTGAGGACCTGTACAGGACAGCTGGTTGCGCCTGCGGACCCCCAAGCAGGCGCTGTGATGAAATGCTTGTAAATGAGTTGGAGCCCGCTGCGGCTCCTCGACCTGATGTGGGTGTGTATAAACTTATTGTCCAGCCCTGACCTGGTGCATCTGTTGTCTTTTCAAACATCGTTCCTTGGCGTGGGTGTGTTCCATCCCCTGGGGCTGGCCCCCTGCTCTGGGCTGGTGGGTGCGCTCTCCCCTACCCGGTTCCCCTCCCTGGTGCGTGGCTGTCGTTTGTATAAAGGGTCACACCTTACAGAAGCACTGTCCCCACTCTTGGCTGTGAAATCCTTGGCCTCTACGCTGACCTGGTTTAAGGTGACAGCTTCTGGAAGGTGCTTCTGTTGGTCTATCCCTCCTGTCCATCTGTGGCTTCCAGATGGACGTCGGGGTCGGGTCCCACCTGGGGAAGAATGCGCAGACAGCTGCAGGCCCCTGTGAGCAGCCCCACAGAGACACCGGAGCACATCAGGCCTGGGAGCGCAGAGATTTTGGCTGAGTTCTCTGATTCCATTTAACCTGGACTCCCTCTGTCAAGTTCTTTCTGATCCCGCTGCCCCCACGGGAGAGGACGCAGCTGCCATGTTGGTGTTCAGCAGCCACTGGGTTCAGGCAAGACAGGAGACCCCACCCCACCCTCGGGGCCCTGGAAGGCCAGGACCCCCTGCTGGAGCCAGGGTGGGGCTGCCTCCGAATGCAGGTGTGTGCCGCCCCTGTGGACAACCCTGCCCCAGCCAGTCAAGTCCCCTGGAAGCTAGTTGGCCACCTGACAACTTGCAGTCAACACCCAAGTCACAGGCAGGTGGGGAGGGGACCAAGATGGGGCAGCAGAGAACAGGCCCCCGTCTTGCCTTGTGTGGGAACAGAGCAGCTGATGGCCCAGATGGGAAGCAAAGGCATGTGAGGGGGCTACTTGTTGGCTGGGAGGCTACAAGGCATTTTTGGTGTTAAAGTCACATTTAGGGCTCAAAGCTTCAAGTCTGTCCATCACCGAGCTGGCGGTGGCCTGGGGGGAGGGGAGGGACAGTCCAGGTGAGCGGTCAAGGGCGTCTCCCCCACGACCAGGGCCAGTGCCTCCTGTGCTCCAGGGTCAGCTTCCCTGTTACTTACTTCCTGTGGCTACTGAATGCATCGCCACCAGCTTGGCTTAAGACCACACTTGTTGCTATGGTTCTGGGAGTCAAAAGTCTGATATGGGCCTCACAGGTCAGAAACCACAGTGTGGGCAGGCCAGTTCCTTCTGGAAGCCAGGAGGGGGACCACCTGCCTGCCTTTTGCAGGTTCCAGAGGCGCTCACGTGGACTCGTGGCCCCTCCTCCACCTCTGTCTCCTTCTACCTGTGAAGGACCCCTGTGGTGACACTGGGCCTACCTGCCTACCTAGGACACTCTGCACCTGGGTGTCCCCAGCCACAGGCACAGCCCCTTCAGTCCTATAAAGTAACCACCATCGGGATGGGGGCTGAAGATGGGCCCTTCGTGGGACCTTGTTCTGCCCCCAACAGTAAAATAAGAGCTCCCTGGGAGGCCCACCCTCAGCAGGTGCCCGCCTGGCCCCAACCCCCCAGGGGCCACACCGAGGGGTCTCCTGTGCCAGCAGCCACTGCCCCTGCCCTGTGGGGCACAGCTTCAATTCAGCACCAGGAGACAAGTCTGATGTCATTTATTCAGGTTCATAATTCAGGAATCACAGAACCGTGTCCTGACAGGCCCTGCATCTCCCTCTGCCACTGTCGTCAGCAACCCTGTGACTCGGCTTCAGGGCCAAACGTGGCCACCCGGGCACAGCACGTGGGGACTGGGCCCGTGCCGCAGGCCTACTCTCCTGCCCAGGGACTCTGAACAGGTACGGCGGCTGCCTCCCGAGAGCCCTCTCCGTTGGCGGTCCCAGGCACATGTCCCAGCCCGCCAGTGCTCCTCCCCGTGCCCGCAGGGCTCCGGGCCAGGGCCAGCACTTCCAGAGGAGTGGGGGACCCTGGGATGGGGGGGAGACCACGTGGGGGTAGTGGTGGAGGAAGCAGGAGAGCATGAGACAAACCCCAGCAGGCTAAAGACACCCCTGCTTTTATTTCACGAGAGCTTCTCGATGGCCGCCAGGAGCTCGGGTTTCAGAATAGATGAGTCCGGATCGGCCCCCGCGGCCCTGATGTCCTCAAGCACGGCTGCGTCCCACGAGAAGGTCAGGAGGGCCGAGGGCACCTGCGGTGGGGCGAGAAGTCTCAGCCTCACTCCGGCCTTTGTGTGACGGGGGCTCACACGCATTCCCTCACGCTGCAGCCGGGGCCACGCTCGCCCTGGCCGGCTCCGCGCCGGGGACCGCAGCCGCCACCATCAGCCCGTTCCCACGGGCTCGCCAACCTCCGCACTCCCCTCCTGTCTTCCTGCAGGAGGGTCTGACCCCCCTCTCCACTTCCTCCCCAGTAAGGCCCTCATTCTGGATCCATCTGCCTTGGTTCTGCTCCTCAAAGACCTCTAGCGCGCCTGCCGTGGCCCCACTCTCCAGCTGGGAAACTGAGGCAGAGAGACGTCCCCCACGGGTATGCTGCACGTCCATGGGAAGGTGGGACTTGAACCAGGGGCTGCCCCGGCCCCACGCCCCCCACGGTCGACAGTGGCCCCCCTTGCGGGGAGTTCGTGCCGGGCAGGGAGCCCGTCGCTCACCAGCCCGCACTCGTTGAAGGCCAGGCTCTCGTCTTCCGACAACTTCTGCCCGCCGGAGGCCAGCAGGTCGAAAGGCAGCCAGTCATTCTGCAAGGCCTCCCGGACGAAGGCGTAGAGCGCGGCCACCCGCTCCCGGGCGTAGAAGGTCCCTGCGTGAGCGGACAATCCGTGGGGCCGCGGTCCACAGGAGCACCCGCCGGGAGCACCCCAGGGCCCACCCCGCGCCTCCCACCAGTGCGCACCCACCCTGGAGGAGGCAGCCGTCGGGGAGGCGCACGCGCAGCAGGGTGTAGGTGTACTTGCGCAGCTCCCTCTGCTCCTCCCGCTCCCGCATGGCCTTGGTCCGCAGCACACTCAGCCGCTCCACAGCCTCAGACCGGAGCCGCTGTTCCCGCTTGATCTCCTCTGCCGTGAGTGTGAAGAAGTCCCCGGGCAGGTCAAACTGGGAGGCCATGGGCGAGGGCCGGAAGAGCCGGCGCTGGCGGGCCAGGGTGGCCCGCACGGGCTCGGCGACCAGCAGCTGCTCCTTGTGCGTCTGCAGGCTCTGGGGCTGGGCCAGCGTGGCCTCACTCAGCACGTAGAACTCCTCGGGGCCCTCTGGGGCAGGCACAGAGGTCACCCTGCTGCCAGGGGAGGCCCCACCCCTCCACCCCGCACGGCCAAGACCCCACTCCACCTTCCTTACCCTGATCAGGAACCGGAAGCAGTGCCTTCTGGAAACCGATGGCCTCGAAAAACTCATGTGTCCCTTCCAGGCAGTTAATGCGCTCCTGAGAGGGTGCAGCCGAAGGTCACACGAGGCCCCGAGGCCTCCGGGATGCCACCAGCTTCAATGACCACCCTGCCCGGCTCCCAGTTCCCTGGTCTGGGAGCGACAGCCAACGGGGTGAACCCACCGAAGCCGTCGCCAGAGTGGGGCGTGAGCGCGCTCACGGCAACGCAGGCCGCAGGGCCGCCACCAGCGGCTGGTGGAGGTCACCGGGCAGGTGGAGGAGGAGGCCCAAGAGCCGAGGGACGCAAGAGGATCCCAGAGGTGGGGGAGACCAGCTGCGTGGGATGTGGGGGCAGGGAGGAGGCAGGGGGCGTCCTGCCAGCAGCACAGCTGACATGGGTCATGGTGGCGGGACCCCACGACTCTCCACACAAACCCCAAGTCTGCATTTATGGGAGAAACCTCGCCAGTGCTGACGGCATCCCAACGCGTTCAAATTAAAGTCGAGACCCGCTGGGGGCAGCGGGACAGCAGACAAAATACACATGGATGCACGACCCGTGTTCCCAAAGCCCGGGGTCCCTGTCTGCCACCTGCCCCACCCCACCCCGCCCTGCCCCCCTGCAGGAGCCCTCCGGCCGCCTGGTTCAGGCCCCCACAGGCCACCTGCAGGCCAGTGAGCGGCCTCCTCCCTGCACAGGGCGCCGCGTGTGCATGTGTGTGTGCATGTGTGCGCGCGGGTGCACAGGCCCAGCTGCATGGCCCGCCCTGGGCAGCCTCACCTGGAACACTCTGTTCTGCAGCTTGATCTTCCTGTACTTCTCCTCCTCCGGATGCAGGCAGATATTGTCCAGGTACCTGCGGGGGAACAGGGAGCAGCAGCTGACAGTCCTACCTGGCCTCATGGTAAGAGGGACCCTGGAGGGCTGCCTATGAAGCCAACTCCATGGGGCTGACAGCCCCCACTTCGCCCCCAACACAGCCCACCAGGGGACCGTTCCCGGGCCTCCTCCTTGGTCCTGCCTCCCCCGAGGGCACCAACACACAAACCAGTGGGTGCAGCAGAGCCAAAATAATGGACCACAGAAGCCTCTGGGTTCCCAGGGACTCGTGAGCTACAGGGACTTCCCCCAGGCCTGTTCGAACAGATGAGGGGAGTCGGGGAGTATCCTGCCTCCTTCACACATTTCTCTGATGATCCTGAAGGAAAGCCAGGGTTGGGACCCCCTCACTTAGTAAAACCCTCCATTTTACAGACAGGTAAACTGAGGCCCTGACAGGTCAAGCCCCTTTCCTGAGGGCCAGAGTGGAGGAGGCGGTGCAGAGTGGGGCCTGGCTGCACTGCCAGTGCTGTGCTGCTTCCAGGCTGCCCCAGCAGGCTGTGATGGGGGTTGGGGGGTAGACGACACCCTGGTGGGAGGGCAGCTGCCCACTCACTTGGCAATGGTGTCCACGCCCAGCTTCACCCGGTCCTGATCCCTGTTGAATGTGTGGATCTTCATGATGGAGGCAGCCACGGGGTCAGTGGAGAAGTGCTGGGAGGAGGGAGGCAAATGCATCAGGCAACCCTCTCTCCCCCACAACAGCCTGGTCTCACTACTCAGGCGACACCTGTGACAACGGCCCCCTGCCAGACGGGGAGCATTTCACTGAAACAAACTCAACTGTGCATTCTCAGCAAAGGAAAAGGAGAGCCCCTCAGTGGCTCCAGCCCGGGCGTCATCCTGCCTCACCGCTCAGGAAGGGGGACGTCACAGGCCAGATTATGCCACCTCCGGGGGGCCATCGGACAGACCTTTGCTAGCCCAGTTTCCCAGTTTAGTTGCCAGGGTGGGACAGAAGGGGACACAGATGTCGACCGGCAGAGAAAGCAGTCTGTTGGGGGGGGGGGTGCTCACAGTACATGGCCAGGCCTGGCCGGCATGACCTCCCAGGCCACCCCCAAGGACGAGCTACTGCTCCAAATGCTGCCCTCCAGGTGTTTCCAGGAGACCTGTGGCCACGTTTTTTTTTTTTTTTTTAAGATTTTATTTATTTATTTGACAGAGAGAGATCACAAGTAGGCAGAGAGGCAGACAGAGAGAGAGGGAGAAGCAGACTCCTCACTGAGCAGAGAGCCCGATGTGGGGCTCGATCCCAGGACCCTGAGATCATGACCTGAGCTGAAGGCAGATGCTTCACCCACTGAGCCACCCATGCACCCCAGGCATGGAGCCTACCAAATAAATAAATAAATAGTCCAACCACTCAACAGAAAAATGAGCAAAGGGTGCATTCTCATGTGAAAACACAGCCAACCTGAACCAAAATGAAAGAAGTGCACATTAAAACTATCCCGAGATATTTCCACCTATTCATTGGGTGAAGACGGATGGACGGACGGTGTGCAGCCCCCACAGGGACGGCGTGGGCACTGAGATCTGGCGGGGTTGCTGGTGGGTGTGAATGGGACAGCCCCTCGGAGGCTCAGCGGCAGTCACCGTCCACACCCCAAACTCGCGTCCACACAGTGCTCCCTCCCACCCCAGGACTGACCAAGGCTCTGTTCCCACTAGGACAGGACGCACCGCCCACACGCTCCTCAGCAAGGGGCTGGCTTAACAGCTACGGAACTTATTATGGTCAAGTTGCCAACAACGCAGAACTTTCTCTCAGATGGTTCAGAAAAAACTAGAACGAGGACAAGGCAAATGGGGAAAAGCGTTAACGCCTGGGAACGAGGGGCAAAGCGCAGCACATGCCCCCGTCCTGGGAACGAGGGGCAAAGCGCAGCACATGCCCCCATCCTGGGAACGAGGGGCAAAGCGCAGCACATGCCCCCGTCCTGGGAACGAGGGGCAAAGCGCAGCACATGCCCCCGTCCTCACCCCTCGGTCTTGCAGGGACGTTTGGTGACACGGGAGGGGACCAGTAAAGAGGCAGATGGAATTAAGGCTGCTCCTCAGAGGGCCTTAAAATAGGGAGATTAGCCCAGATTATCCTGGTGGGCGGAGCGTGACCTCTGGTTCTTGAAGGGGAAGAGCAGAGAGGCAGCCTGAGAAAGACCGGGCCTGCTCCGCTGGCAGTGAGGACCGAGGGAGCCACCACGACAGCCTGCGAGCGGGACAAGCTGGGCCACACGGTCCCCTGGAGTGTCCAGAAGGAACTCGGGCCAGCAGCCACCCTGATTTCAGCCCAGTGGGACCCGTGCCACGCTCCCAGCTTCTAGAACCGGCAGGGAATGGGTGCCGTTTGGAGCCCCCAGCGTCGTCAGAGTTTGTCACAGTGGGGACAGGAAATCGGACCCTGGGAGAAGGGGCTGCAGGGTTTGAAAGCTGTACCTGTTTGGAACCTCCGTGTGGAAAGGGCCCGAAACCACTTAGAGCGGTAGCCTCCAGGAAGCGTGGCTGAGAGGTGGCTTTTCCCCACCCACCCCGGGGCCCTGGGAATTTCGTACCCCAGGGACACGCGGCCTCTCCCGAGAGACGAACACAGACGCCATCCACACAGACCCGAGCCCCCTAGCTCCCTGGGGGGGGGACCCAGGGCTGCCACTCACCGAGAGAATGGCCTCCTTGATGTGGGCCTCGCGCTGGTCCTTCCTGAGCGTGGCCCCGGTGAGTGGACACGTGAAGCACACGCCGGGCACCGCCAGATGGGCTGAGCCCTNGGGGGGGGGGGGGGGGGATGCAGGTGGCTGAGCCACGGGGCCGCCCCCTCTGCGGGTTGGCGCTGGGACACCCCGGCCCCGCCGCGCCCCCCTTCTGCTCCGTAAAACAGCTCTGCAGGGCCTGATCGGCTCTGTGGGGCCTGATCCTGGCTCCCTCATCTCGTGAGGAGGTGGCCATGGTGGGCGAGTCAGGAGTCACCGTCCCCTAGAGGAGTCCAGACTGCTCTCCGGACCCCGTCCCCAGGCACGGTCTAGGGCCTCCTCTATTCTAAAACTCAGTGAGAGCTCGAGGGTCAGGCTGCTCAGAACACCCTTTCTGCCAAGCTCCCCTTTAAAGCCCGCCTCCTCCGGTAAGGCCTCCCTGACGACGCCAGTCTGAACAGCGCCCCCCCCGACCCCGGGAAACAGCTGAGGGCAGGAGTTGAGTGTGAAGGTCCCAGTCAACCCCACCTTCAACCACAACCTGCCTCCGCTGTTCCAGGCGGGGCTCCCCACACTGCCTTTGTGCACAAGGCCAGACGTGACCGCTGGCCACCCTGACGTTTTGTCTGTGTCCCCCACCCCAGCCCCAGGGCTGGGCACCCGGCCGGTCATGAGGAAATGGCCAATGAGACCAGTGCAGGCGAGAACCAGCCCCCCCGCTCCAGGAGGCCCCGCGGGTGTCCCGCTGCCGGGAGGAAGTCTTTACCGGGTTGGTCCCTGGGGTCTCTGTGCTCCCGCTGACAGTCGCTTCAGCTTGAAGTTCCTTTCTCACTGGAGATAGGACACAGACGGGCAGGTTGTAGGCCCTGCTCTGTCCCCAGGCACACATCTCCAAGACCAGAATGGGTCAAGTTCTAGTCCTTACCCCCCCACCTGGGGCCCCCTGCCTGAGCCACCTCCCCTTGCCACCAGGCTTCCCCTGACCACATGACAACCCTGTCTCGGCCCCCTCCTCCCCTCCTCAGCCTTCCAGACCCCAGCACCCTTGAGCCTTTCCACCTTGCACCCCCCACCAAAGACTTGAGACTCCAAAGCCCCCCAAATTGCTGGTCCTGTAACTACTTCCACGCCGGGCCAAGCACAGGCCTCGCTCACCCTGGTTCCGGATGGACTCCTGCGATGTGGGGCCCCGGGCCCTGGGCTGCTTCTGTTCAAGTCGGGCCAGGGCCGCCGCGGCCGCCATCTGGGCCTCATCTGTGGGTCCCTGGCGGGCGTGCCGCAGTGCTGGCTGGTTGGGTTTTTCTTTGGGGGCCCTCTCCCTGGGGACAGGCAGAGGAAAACTGAGGTGACACGGGGTCAGACAGAAGAGTCTCTGTCCCTCTCCCACTTCTGCCCCATCGGACAGACCCGTCCCTCTTTCCCAGGGGCCACCTGCAGCCACTAGATGGTTCTAACACAGAAGAGCCCCCGGCGCAAGTCTTGCACCCGCCTGGGCCTCAAGGTCACGGCAGCTACACGGGGTAACACAGCCTGCCCACACGGGGCACCGCGGCACGGCAGTGAGAAGGCCCCCAACGCGCTGAGGAACTGAGGAGACTCAAAGCTGTCACTCCTCTCCTCCATCCCTCTCCTGAGCAAGACCAGCCCTCCCAGTCTGCGGGGGCCAGGCATCGCAGCTTCACTTAAGGACCACCTACTGTTTGCCCGGCAGTGCAACAGGTCACAGGGCAGGGGCTGGGTCCGCTCTCACCTCCACCTGGGGGAACAAGCCCGAGACGCATGCCCCCGGGTCCACAAGGCACAGAAACGACCTGGCCTTCCCCTGTGGAGAAGTCCCTCCTCACCCCCTGCTCTGATTCACCTGCCTCGCCTCCTTCCCTCCAGACCCTCTCCGGACCCCAGGACTTGGAATTATCTGTACTACATCTCCAGAACTTTCTAAGCAGCCAAGGCTCTGGGTTCATGGCCTCACTCCTCCTGCCCTGCTCGGATCCACAGGCAGCCCGCTTTTTGTGTCTCAAGGTCTCTGGGACCTGCTTCCTGCCCATCCCTGCCCCTCTGCCCACAGCTGACAACCTCATGTTGAAGAAAAGATGAATCACCTAGCCCCACCCTCGCCCCATGTGACATTTAGTTCTATAAAAACACCGTTTTCAAGACACCTTACTCGCCCTCTTGAAGGCTCCACTTGGCAGCCACAGGGATCCTTCCAAAACCTAAGCCAGAACTTGTCCCTCCTGCACCAAGCCCGTCTACCACACACACAAAACACAGTCCTAAAGCCTTCCCGAACTGCAGGCCCTTCTCAATCTACTCTGCTTTCCCACTGTTGCTCCCAGAGGCCTAATTGGCTCCTACCCCAGGACCTTTGCACTTTCCGTACTTTCTGCCTGGAATGTTCTGTCTGCACGTGGGATGAGGAAAGAAGGTCTGGGAGCGACTAGGGCTGCTTCAGAGTGTGTGTGTGTGTGTGTGTGTGTGTGTGTGTGAGTGAGTGAGAGAGAGAGAGAGAGAGAGAGAGAGAAGACTGATTTTCACATGGGTGAACTTCCCCCACTCCAGCTCTTGGCTCAGATGCCTCTTTCCCAGAGAAGGGTTCCAGAACACCCTAATAGTCCCCCAAATCACTTGCTATCTCCTGACCCAGCTTATTTTCCTTCACGGCCCTGAGTACCACCTGATCTCTCAGCACGCGTGTGCTGGTTTATCTGTTCACATCTCCCCACCGGAAGCTGAGCCCCGAGACAGCAGAGACCTTCTCTTATCATGAAACCCACGACAGCACTTGTCACCTACCCTGAGCCCCCAGTCGTGCCCCAACGGTGTCACAGAAGCCTGGATCCCCACGCTACTTCCTTTTCTCTCCTCCCAGGCCTCTTGTCTGATACACCCATCACCCACATGGCGCCCACAACCTTCCTGTCACACTCAGTCCCCGCTGCACCAGCCCCCACCTCCGCCCACTACTTGGTGGAACAAATGAATGGACCCCCTTGTCTGGGCCGCCCTCTCTCCCTGGCCCTCTCTTAAGCTGCCCTCCTCTCTCAGGGTCCCAGGGCCTGATTCGGTCTACTGGGCTTCCCTCCCTGACCCAGGAACTTTGCCCTAGTGGGCCTCCTTCGTCCCACTCCCAGGAACCCCCAATCTCCAGGACGGATGCCCTGATGTCACGTACCCACTCTCCCTCACCCATCCCCGCTGCCTCATCATTCCCTTCCCGCAGCCTCCCTGCCTCTCTGCCTACCCGTCACTGCCCCACCTCTTCACGGTCCCACTATTCCCCACAGACCCCACCGATGACTGACAGCTTTCTCAGCCACTCCCTTTCCCAGAACCCAAAGCCCCCGCCCCTCTACACTTCCTTTGCTCATCCCAGCCCACCAGAGCCTCTTCATCTCCCGTCCTCCCCTGCTCCAGCTCTTCGCACGCCTCCACTCCTCCGAGTCTCCAGACTTGCTCCTGGCCCTTCTCTTCCCTCAGTCCTCCCAGACGATCCACCGTGGCCTGGAAGTGCAAGCCCCTGGCCTTCCCTCTTCTCCCCTCCTCCCAGGTCGCCCTCAGGACCTCCCTTCTGACTCAACCTTCGCCCGCAAGGTCCCCATCTCCTCCCTGTCACACATGTCTCCAGCTCCCCAACTCCACCACCAACCCGCCTCCATTTCCCGCCCGGACCTCCCTAAGCAGCTCCGATCCCCGCGCCCCTAGTCCACCGAGACCTCTTCCAACACCGCCTCAGGCTCCCTGGCCTTAACCACGCGTACCGCATCCTCCCTCACGCTCAGGACCAGGGCCCAGACTCCTACCGCCATGGAAGCTACGCCTCCCCACTCTTTAGGAGCCTAGCTGTACTTGTTTCTTCAGGCTCTGGGTGCAATCTCTGAACACCCAGATTCCCCCAAATCTACGCGACGCCCCTGCGGGGCCCCTTTCCAGCCCACGCGTTCCCCTACGGCTTCTCCACTGACCCCCAACTCGCGGCAGCCCGCCCCCGGAGGCTACCCCTCCCCCTTCTCCCACCCTCGACCCCGTGCCCCGCCCCCAGCGACCTCTCCCCACAC
>LNAC01000276.1:3123670-3159209 GCA_002007465.1 Ailurus styani
CCGCGTCGGGGTCTGGGGGTCCCCGGGTCTGAGGGACGCCGCGCGGGGGTCTGGGGGTCCCCGGGTCTGAGGGGCGCCGCGCGGGCGTTTGGGGGTCCCGGGTCTGAGGAAGCCCGCTTGGGGGTCTGGGGGTCCCCGAGGCTGAGGGACGCCGCGCGGGGGTCTGGGGGTCCCCGGGCCTGAGGGACGCCGCGCGGGGGTCTGGGGGTCCCCGGGCCTGAGGGACGCCGCGCGGGGGTCTGGGGGTCCCCGGGCCTGAAGGGCGCCGCGCGGGGGTCTGGGGGTCCCCGGGCCTGAGGGACGCCGCGCGGGGGTCTGCGGGTCCCCGGGTCTGAGGGACGCCGCGCGGGGGTCTGGGGGTCCCCGGGCCTGAGGGGCGCCGCGCGGGGGTCTGGGGGTCCCCGGGCCTGAGGGACGCCGCGCGGGGGTCTGCGGGTCCCCGGGTCTGAGGGAGCCCGTGGAGGGGTGTGGGGGTTGCCGCTAGGCTCAGAGCCAAGGGAGGTGGGGTTTGAGGGACCTGGGGCCTGAGGGACCAGGGCTCACGTTTGAAGGAGTTGGTGGTATGAGGAGAGCAATCACACTGATGGGAAGGGGGCGCCCTGGCCTGAAGGTCTCACGGAGGGGCCCGGGCCATGTGCGAGAGCGCCCTGGGGATGAGGGATGCAGTAAGGGAGGAGGGTTGAGGGTTAAGGCTGAAGGGGGTTGAGGGAAACTAGGGCTGGAAATGGGGCCGGGGGCTGTGTTCACAGCGTCACTGAAGCTGAGAGGACCCATCTGATAATGTGGGGTGTCAGGGACCAGAGCTTGGAATGAGACTTGCTTAAGGGACCCTGGGGGCTGGTGCCTGTGAGGACCCCTCCCCACTCCTCTGGTGGAGGAGGCTGGCTGGGGTGTGAGGTCGAGGGAGATCTTGGAGTGGTCCTCCCTGGTACTTGAATCTCATACCTTTTCGGTTCAAGCCCAAAAGAGAGAGCATCTGAGGGAAGAGGTTGAGCCAAGGGGACTTTGGGGATCCCATGCAGATGGTCTGAGGGGTGCAGGTCTGAAGGGTGCCCTGAGTCTGGAGGTCCCAGCAAGTGCATTTCCAGGCACTGTCCTGGGCAGGCCAGTGTGGAGGAGGGACCTGGAGCTTGTCATCCTGAGGTCTTAGGAATAAAGTTGCCCCAGAACCTAGGCTGGTGGAATATGCATGACAGGATTGAAGGAATTTGGGGGTGGGGAGGTGGGAGGCCCAGGCGGCAGCAGGGGACATGGGAAGGATGAGGCTGGAACTGAAGCAGCCCAGGAGTTGCCCGGGCAGTGTTGTGAGATGGCTGGAGATTTCAGCCTCGCTCCCTGCTTGTTGGACCCTCCCTCCCTCAGGGTGGGAGTAAGTATAAGGGCGTCACGCAGAGCTGGGGATGTGGGTGCAGAGAGGCTGCCAGGGGAGGCCAGGAAGGGACGGTGACCAGGCAGTACCGACAACAGTTGGAGCTGGTGGTGCTGCCGCCAGGATATTTGAGCCTCAGGCTCAGAGGCGGGTCCTCCATGAGGCGAGAGCAAAAGCCGGGCCTGGAAGGCGTGGCAGGCTAGTTCTCAGGGGGATGAAGTTTGGGGAAGCTCTGTGCAGGAGTGGGATGCTTGGCATGGATGCCTGATGCCCCCGGACCAAGGACTTTGAAAAGTAGCCCAGAGAACTGAGGAAGGAAGCTGGGTGAGGGGGGACAGGAAAATTCCAGTAGCCCCCAGGCGTAGTAGAGGATGGGAAGGGATTAATGGGGACCAGAAAACTGACTTTAACCTGATTTGCTTGGGCTTATTTTCTTGGGGGACTGTAGAGCCATGAAACTTTAGGGGCACTTCCCTTCTTTCCAGAGTACCAGCTTCTCCCTCTCCTCCTCACCCCCTCCTGCCAGCTCTCTAAGCCCGGAACATTTCCAAGCACCTGATTGGAAGTGAAGGGGCTGCTAGCCTCCTGTGGGGAGGTGACTGACAGCTGCCGGGGCCCATGGGCCTGTAGGGAGAGGGTGGGACTTCCTGGATGCTCAGGGCCCGTCTCCTGCAGCCCACCCCCCACCCTCTGCATCCTTGGAGCTGCCAGCTACAGCTTCTGGGAGACCGACCACCGATCGCCTCTCTGCGGGAGGGGTCCCGTGGGAGGGCCCTGGGAGTGTAGAGAAGCTGAGTTTGTCCCACCTCCTGGCTGCTCAGGGGACCATATTTAGCTTTGCTCAGGTGAAGCACCTACCCTAGAGTCAGAGAGAACACTCTGGGGGGAGGGGACAGGTATGCACGGAGGGTGGTTTCCCAGAAGAATGCAGATGCCTAACTGAAAGGTGATGTGTCTCCCTCAGTCGAAGCCTTCCTTCCTTTCAGCATGCTTACCCCAAGTAATTTAACTGATTTTTTGGTGATTTCCTGGGTCAGTGGGTAAAGGTGTCCCCCAGCCATCCCCTGACCTTCCTCTCACTGCAGATCGATGACATTGCTGACGGTGCCGTGAAGCCCCCGCCCAACAAGTACCCCATTTTCTTCTTTGGTACACACGAAACGTAAGTTTCCGCAGGTGGGGCTTGATTTTCCCACCTGATGCCTCCTGGTGTCTCTTGGGCAGCCTGACTCACCTGGGACTGGCCCCATGGTTCCTTTCTCCAGAGCCTTCCTGGGACCCAAGGACCTGTTTCCTTACGACAAATGTAAAGATAAGTACGGGAAACCCAACAAGAGGAAAGGCTTCAATGAGGGACTGTGGGAGATCCAGAATAATCCCCACGCCAGCTACAGCGCTCCTCTGGTGAGTACCTGGGAATGGAGAATGACTGATATGGCCTCTGCAGAGCCCAAGTTATGCCCGGCACTTGGGTACATTGGGCACCACAGGTGGTCTTAGCTTGTCTCATAGGAAAGAAACAAGGGCTCATCCCCCCTTGGCACTGCTGATCATTCTCTTTCGGGGTGTCCTGGGATGTCCTGGGCACGGTGGGGTGAGTAGCATCCCTGGCCTCACCCTTTGCATGCCAGTAGCATCTGCCCCCCCGCCCCCTGGCCTGAAGTCGTGACCACCATACACGTCTCCAGACGTTGACAAATACCCCTGGGGTCATGGAGGACCACCCCTGGTGAAACCCAGTGCTTTACAGTTAGCTTGGATTTATAGTAGCGTTATTATGGCTCTTAAAAAACCTTTTGTTTTCTCAGAAAAAAACTTTTTTCTGTCAGTAGTGCACCTCCCTTCCCCCATTACTGCCAGATTTTAGCCTTGAGAAAAGGCTGTGGTTGGTAGATGTGAGAGTTCTTGCTTAGATGGGAAAAAAGTGCCAAGAACCACAGAGATGACATCTCAATGGCAAATCAGTGTCAGGAAATGTTCAGGAAAAGAAGGAATTCAGGAGTCGAAGTGAAATTTATGGAAAGCCTTGGAAGGCTGCAGAAAGGTGGCAGAGAGCTACTTTGCTCTGGGCATTTTGGGAAGAGATGCAGATGAAGGGAGGCTGGGCTGGGGTTCTCTGCTCTGTTTTCAGCCACCGTTTTTTGGATTTCTACAGGAGGCACAGGGACGCAGAGTAGTCTGGTTTCAGGAGGGGTGGGCATGAAGTTGGCTGGGAGGCCAAGCAAACTGCAGGAGTCTGAGCGTCCTTGCTGAGGAAGAAGAGGGCCTATGGCCTGGTCTTTGGGGGGGACACAGGAGGCGGAGTGGGTCTGGTGTGTGTGAGCTCAGCCACCATTGATCCAGTAGGCACTGCTGTGTGGGGGGACCAGCAGTCCAAGATGAAGCAAACCCACTTCTGGCCTCCTGGGAGCTCACAGTCCAGAATTTGGTGTTTATCATCAGATGTTTTTTGAGTGCTGAGGGTTTGGCACCCCCTTCTCAGGGGGCCAGGCTCAGGTTCAATGGTTGTTGTTGGTGGTCTGCTTTTACCTCCTCAGATGGGTCTAGGAGAAGGAGAGCCCCTTCCCCACCCCCGCTGCTCACTGAGTCTCCTGGCTTTGTGGGTGAATGGGTCGGAAGGTCTTCAAGACAGTTGGTTCTGTGTGATCCTTTTCTGGCCCTGGCTCAAGTGCTGTTGGTTACGTTCTAAGCTTATTACTGCTAGTGAATCATCACACCATTTAATATTTATTGCACACCCACGGCTTGCTAAGTGCTGTGTAGATGCCTGCCCTCGAGGAAATAAACTCAAAAATGGTACAACCTTGACATTAAACTGGCCCTACACAGACTCCCCAGGTTGAGAAGTAGCTGTTAAGTGTGAGAGCTTGTCTTGCTGTTTGGTTCTCTAACGAGCCTATGGCTCCAAACCAAACGTCTGTTTAAGATGCAGATTCGTGGGCTCCACCCATGGAAGTTTGGGTTTCGGGGGCTCAGGCCTGGGACCCCTGAGGTATTCCTTCCAATGCTTCAGCCTAGATGTTTCTGATGGAGCCATGCCACAGGCATGCTTTCGGAAGCAGCTCTGTACAGGTACCTGAGCGGTCTCTTTGTTCAGCCTTCAAGTTTCTCATTTCTCTTTCCATCTTGAATGGGAACTCAGACTCACAGTACAAAATTAAAAAGATACAAAGGCGCATAGGGATAGTGGGCAGTCGGCCCTGCCTCCTGGTCACTCTGCTGCAGTGTCCTGTCAAAATAACCATAGCTACTCTTGTACATCCTCTGAGGTTCTATATTCATAAGGAAGTCCTATGCAGCTTTCCCTTCTAAAGCATAGAATTCTTAATTCGCTTGTTGTCTTCCAAAATGCATCCTTTTTAAAAAATTATTTTTAATACCCTCTATACCCATAATGGGGCTCAAACTCATCAGCCCGAGGTCAAGAGTTGCATGCTCCACTGACTAAGCCAGCCAGGCTCCCCAAAAATATATCTTAACTGTTGGTTTGCATGCAGAGAACACACTCATTCTTTCCGATAGCCTTAACTCAGCTGGTTATCCCACTAAGAGGGGACAGCAAACCCTGTTTCCGCATCTCTTTGCCAAGGCAGGAAGTGGAAAGTGGTATCTGAGTGTGTTTCCAACTTCATTGTCCTTTGGTCCACACAGTAATCCTGAGAGTAGCCTGGGCAGGTAGCATCTTTCCCATTTTCCAGATAAGCAAACTGAGGCCCAGAGGGACCCAGCTAGAATCTGACACCTCTTAGACCTAGATCAGGGTTTTTCAACATTTATGACTGGATCCTTCTAGGCCGCGGTGGGAGGGGGTGCTCCTGGGCACAACATCCCAGGTCCCCACTGACTAGATGCCAGAACGCCCCAGTTTTGGCAGCCTCAGATGTCACTAGGAATTGCCAAATGCCTCCAAGAGAACAAAAGTCATTTCTGGTTGAGAACCATTGACTTGGAAGGATCCTAGAAATATGTCCTTGTCCCTTGATAGAGGAAAAGGAACAGGAACCTGTCCACGGTTCTCAAGCTGGTGAGAGGGAGCTGGGGCTAAAGCCCAGGCCTCCCGTGTCCCAGGCTGGAAGAGGGCCCCAAGAAATCTCTGTACCTTTGGTCTGTGGTTAAGAGCCCTGTGGTAGGAGTGCAGGGACCTGGGTTCAAGTCCCAGCTCTAGCACTTGCTTACTGTGAATCTTAGGGCACCATATCACTTCTCTGAGCCTCAGTCTCCTCATTAAAGACAGAGGGTCATGGTAGTGTCAGCATTTCCTAGGGTTGCTGGGGGAGCCCTGAGAGCAAATGGCACAGTACTGAGCAGTTGATGAGGTGCTAGTTGGGAATGAGGCCAGACTGAACGTGACCTTCTCTTTCCACCTCAGTCACCCTCCTGATCCATTAAGGCAGTGAAAGAAACAAATGCTCACCTTCCTCACCTGACCACTGGGCTTGGGACGGTTGGAGGTTGACGGGCTCTTGGCTTTTGTCTCCTGGTTCCTTTCTCTGCCCCATGCTTCTCTGTGTGGACTGGATTTCCTCAAACCTAGTTAGATCCCGTGGGCTGACCCCAGGAGATCTGGAGTTCCCTGCTTTATCTATAGGCCTAGGGCAAGGCCAGTCACTTACCTTCCTGGAGAGTCCGTTTCCCCAATTGTGGGACAGGCTTGTTCGCCCCCACCCCCCACCTGGCCGCCCCAGCCACCTGGGCAGATGTGAAGGGCAGGAGTTGGACCCCAGTTAGTGGGGAGCTTGGGAGAAACGAGTAAGGGTTTTGTTTATTTTGTTTATTTTTTATTTTTTTGAAGATTTTATTTAGCTCTTGACAGAGAGATACAGCAAGAGAGGGAACACAGGGGAAGGGGCAGAGGGAGAAGCAGGCTTCCCGCTAAGCAGGGACCACCCCCCTCCCCCCCACATGTTGGGCTTGATCCCAGGACCCTGGGATCATGACCCGAGCCAAAGGCAGGCGCTCAATGACTGAGTCCCCCAGCTGCCCCAAGGAGGGGTTTTAATTAGCCGTAGCTATGCCCAGTGGCCTGGGCTTAGAAACCAAGACAGACCTGGCTGGCATCCCGCCTCTGTCACATAGTTACTGTGATCCTGAGCGCTCATGCCACTTTTTCCTTGGCTGCAAAATGAGGGCGACAGTTCGCATCCGGTACACCCAGAGAGAGATGGAGAGCTTGGGGCAGGGGCTCGCACTGAACCAGTGCCAGCTCTTACTGCCATGAAGCTGACCCTTCTGCAGAAGAGCCGTGGGCCTAGCCACTTAGCCTCCAAGCTGCTGTGCCACCCCCGCCATGGAGAACAGGGGTCACATCTCCCTGCTCCCCGCCAGGGCTGCTCTGAAGAGAACCCACGCCCTGGCATGAGGCATGATGGAAGTCCACCGAGAAAGCGAGATTATCCTCTCCCAGAGTTTGAGGCTCGGGGCCTGACCTACTTAGTGTTACATCCTTCAATCTTGTCAACCATTATACAGATTGGGCTCCATCACGGTGCCACAGGAGAGACAAAAGGTTCTCAGAGCTGAGTGTGAGGTCCTGGCAACACCTGGCCTTTATTTTTCTCACCTGTTACCTGTTAACTCAGCCACGTGAAGGCCAGGTGGGCTTATGACCTGGGAAGGACTGGGGGGCTTCCTACAAGCGGTCATGGGCAGGCTGGGTCCCCTTGTGCCCACTCCCTCTGGCTATCCCCACTCTGGCACCCCCATTTCCACTCTTTTAATGCGTTTCCATGTTGATGTGCTGCCAAGACCTTGCCTCGTCCTCTGTCCAGTGCTGGCGGATTCCTTTCCTCCTGGGCCCCGAGCGGCCCACGCTTCTGGTTCTTGCTTCTCAGTCCTGGTCTCAACTCATGCGTCCTGTCGGCCTGGCCCGGGAGGGGCTTCATGTGTGCTCTTGTTCCCTTCTCGTCCTCGCTGCTTTTTTCTTGTCCAGCATGCATATGCCAGTCCGTCCCGTTGATTCCCCCGCTGTGAGTATACCAAGGGAATGTGACTTTTTTTTTAATTCAGGAAATTCACTATTTTAACCATTTTAAGCATATACCCCAGTGGCTTTTATTCATTTATTGTATCGTGTGATCATCTCTATTATCTAACTCAGAACATTCCATCACCCCACAAGGAAACCCTCTCCCCGTTACCTGTCACCCCCAATTGTCCCCTTCCCATTGGCCCTTGAGAACTTTTTTTTTAAAAGTAGGCTCCACACCCAACATGGGGCTTGAACTCACAACCCTGAGATCGAGAGTGGCATGCTCCACTGACTGAGCCGACTGGGCGCCACCCCTGCGAACTGATCATCTTTCTATTTCTGTGAATTTGCACATTCCAGATATTTCACATAAATGGAATCCTGTTTGGTCCTTCACCCTGGCTTCTTTCACTGAACATGTTTTGGCAGTTCATCCACGCTGTAGCGTTCTTTTAATGGCCGAGTAGTGTTCCGTTCCGTAGCCGTCCCACCTTGTTTGTCAGTGGGTGGCTGTTCGCCTTGTTCGCAGGGAATGTAGCTTTAAAAAGTCTTCAATCTCTTTCATGAGAAAAAAAAAGGGAGAGAGAGAAATCAGTTATTCAGTAAAGAAGTACCATGGAATAACACGATCAGGTTTTACACTCGGGCTCAGCTGCACTGGGGGTCCCAGGACTGTCGCAGCAGCCCCCCTCGTGGTATGTTGTAGCTGCGTGTTTCCTTGTCTGTTCCCCATTAGCACATGGGCTCCCGGGGGGCAGGGTTGCCGTCTGGCTCTCGTCTAGCTCTGGCCCTCAGCACAGAGCTGCCTGTGCTGCGTGTTCCATGGTGTGCACCCAACAGAGTGATGGCTGAATATGACCAGGGCTGATCTGTTTTTCCCCCACAAATGTCAGACATCCAGAACAAGTTTAGAAACTGGCCCAAGCAAGCCCTGGGGCCTGCCCATCATTGTGCCGTCTCCCAGGTCCCCTGGGTCCTCTGGAACCCTGCACAAGCCCCCGCCCAGCCGCCAGCCTTTCTTCTGCCCCTTTCTCTCTCACGGTGCTCTGGCCACACCGACCTCGCCGGTGTCTGGGGGCACCTGCTCACATGCAGTTGCGACTTTGCAGAATGTGTCTAGCCCCTGCCCCTTTGCATGTTTGGGACGGCTGCTCACCTACAATGTCACACCCTCCAAGGTTCCCCCCAAAACGCACTTCAAAATACTCTTGCTGTTTCACTTCCACCTCTTCCTGATCCCTTGGCACCCGTGTACTGGTGCCGTCCTCTCTCCCTGTCCCCGTGGTGTGACGTTATTCTTTTTTTTCTTTTTTAAGATTTTTATTCATTTGAGAGAGAGAGAGGCAGAACACAAGCAGGGGGAGAGGCAGAAGGAGAGGGTGACGCAGACTCCCCACTGAGCTAGGAGCCCGACATGGGGCTCGATCCTAGGACCTTAGGATCATGACCTGAGCTGAAGGCAGATGCTTAACCATCTGAGCCACCCAGGCGCCCCAGTGTGACGTTATTCTGCCGCAGTGTCTCCTGTCGGCTTCTCCCCCTGGATCATAAGCCCCCTGGGGGCAGGGGTCGTACTGTGCTCACCTGTATGGGCTCGCCACCTACCCTGCACGGTGCCTGGCACAGGCCCCTGCTCATGTGCTGGCTGAATGCGTCCTGAGCCCGGCACAGGGCAAGCTCGGAAGGGGTGCTGTGTAAGCATTTGCTGTTTCATTTTTCTTTTCTTTTTTTTTTTTAAGTTTTTATTTCTTTATTTGACAGAGAGAGAGAGAGCACAAGTAGGCAGAGTGGAAGGCAGAGGGAAAAGGAGAAGCAGGCTCTCTGCTGAGCAGGGAGCCTGATGGGGGGCTTGATCCCAGCACCCTGGGATCATGACCTGAGCCAAAGGCATATGCTTAACTGACTGAACCACCCAGGCACCCTGCGTTTGCTGTTTCTGTGGCTCTTGCTGCCTGAGCAAGCACCTGGGTGAAACAGAAATCGCAGTGTCTAACAGGTCAAGCCTGGATGTCCTGTGTTCATAACGACGAGAGCATTATTAATAGAAAAGCCAACTTTGGTGGACCTCTGTCCAGTCTGGGCACTGTCCTCAATATGTCACATCCCACTTCTGCCTCATCCTGGCCACAGCCCTGTGAGGCCAAAATGGTGCCATCCCCATTGCTCAGGTTGGGAAACTGAGGTACTAAGTCACTGGCCTGAGGTTTGATCTGTAATCCTAGCACCCACCGCATGTGTTCTCTTGCCCTCTAGCCTCCATTCTTGGGGCTTTCTGGGCCGCAGGTCCCCAGTTTGTGAAGTGAGGAGGCCAGACCCTGACATTTGAGACCCTGCCATGGGTTCGGTCCTCTGGGTCACCGTCCTGGTTGGGAAATCCATTTCAGCCTGATGGTGACTCACAGTCTGTGCCCCCCTTCCTGTCCCCCAGCCGGTGAGTTCCTCTGACAGTGAGGCCCCTGAAGCTGACCCGGCGGGCGGGAGCGAGGACGACGAGGTCCGGGGGGTCATGGCCGTCACCGCTGTGACCGCCACAGCGGCCAGTGACAGGATGGAGAGTGACTCAGACTCAGACAAAAGCAGCGACAACAGTGGCCTGAAGCGGAAGGCGGCAGCCCTGAAGGTAGGGGCGGGGCAGGAGCTTCCAGCCTGGAGGCGGGGGGGGGGCAGGCAGACCAGCCATGCTCTGGCCCTTCCTCCTCCCCCACGAGACCTTGGGAGCCTGCGCTCCCTGCCCTGCCTTTCTTATTTTTAATACACGGTTTCGTTCTGGCATATTTTATTATTTATTTTTATTTGCTACTCTTTTATGTGCGTCATCTCATTAACCTTTATAATATTTCTCAGTAGATATTACCGTTTCCACTTTGTAGATTATCATCTCGGGGAGGGCAGTGCGCTTTAGCGTGGCTCTCTAGTGTGAAGTTGAAATGCTTTCCTGTATTAACCTGACCTTTTACTCAACACCAGCCAGACTGAACAGATACTCGCTGAACTGGAATGCAGGCGCTTGCTCTTGGCTTTTCCCTCCCAGGAGCCTACTAGCTGAAATTATGCCCTTAGCCTGAATATGCAGTTAGTTTTTCTACATGTTTAACATGCTTTTTTTTTTTTAAACATGCTTTTTAAAAATTGAGATACCATTCACATACCACAAAACTCCCTCTTTCAAAATATGCAATTCACTGGTGGTTAGTACATTCACGGAGCTGTGCAGTTACCACCACTGGCTAGTTCCAGAACATTCCATGACTCCAGAAGAAACCCTGTCCCTGTCAGCAGTCCATGCCCCCATCCCTCCCCAGCCTCCACGAGCCCCCTTCCCATCCGTGGATGAGTCTGTTGTGGACATGTCACACATGTGGACTCATACCCTGCGTGGTCTTCTGTGTCTGATTCCCTCCCTGAGCGTCGTGGGCTCCAGGTCTGTCCCTGGGGCAGCATGTGTTGGCTTCTTGCTCCTATTTGCGGTGGAAGGACGCTCCCATGTGTGTATCCATTCAACAGCTGATGGACATCAGTTGTGTCCACTTTGGCTGCTCTGAACATCCTGCCAAGCATGGGTGTGTGCAGACTTCTGTGGGGACGAGAGTGTTCAGTTCTCCTGAAGGTAGTCTCTTTCTTGTCTTGTCTGCCTTTTGACTACTTTTAAACATTCGGGTACAGAATGAAAGGACTCTGATTTATCATCAACTTCTTTGACAGAGTAAGGGTTTCCTTTTATTATTTTTAAAAGTAAGATTTGCTTTCAGTTCCATTCATAAGGATCAGCCACTCTCGTTGTAAAGTGTAAAAAGCGTGGAGAAGCTAGTAGAAAATGCCCACATTACGTGGGATGGCTTCCATGCTGAGGCCTGGACTCACCCTGCCCTGTGTGTCCGCGATCCCACGTGTGCCTCACGCATAGGGCAGCTGTGTGTGGCCCAGAATTTGGTGATCGTGCACACACTGTATGTGTGAAATGCTGAGCGTTTCTTTGTCATGTCTTTGGTCGAGAGGTAGTATATGACGTGGGTGAGTTCTAATCAATATGTTATTAAGACTGTTGGGCATTTAGCTTTTTCCCCAGTTTTCACGATATAGTGGGGTCATTTTTTAAAGTTCCCCCTTATTTCTGTTTACAGTTACCAGAGACATTAAACAGAAATGTGTAGGAAACAGCCCCCCACCATGCCACCCCTCAGAGGGAAATCCCTATTTGTAAGTCAGTACTTACTCAGATTTGGGGGAGGGGGGCAACTTTGCATTAAACGGGTCTAAGTTCTTTTTTTTTTTTTTTAAAGCTTTACATTGGTTAAAGCATTTCTCTAATCTTTGCTAATCTCTCTTTTTATTTTTTTTTAAGATTTTATTTATTTGTTTGACAGATTACAAGTAGGCAGAGAGGCAGGCAGAGAGGAGGAAGCAGGCTCCCTGCTGAGCAGAGAGCCCGATGCAGGGCTCGATCCCAGGACCCTGGGATCATGACCTGAGCTGAAGGCAGAGGCTTTAACCCACTGAGCCACCCAGGTGCCCCTAAACGGGTCTAAGTTCTTATTACAACACCTTTTAACCATGCCAGAGAGAATTTAAGAGACCTTTTCCCTGGTAGCCCCATGGCACCAGCACATCACAGCTCTTCTCCCCCCAGTCCGTGAGGGCCTATGGTTTTCCTGCCAGGTTGGCTTTCTGTGTTCTCCCTTCAGTTAACATTAACTTGTTAACAAGTTAACAGGTGTATTTCTGTGGATCCACATTCTGCTCTTCTCATCTCTCCTCTGAATGGCTCCATGGCAGACTTCCTTCATGAAGACCACACGGCAGACCCTGACCCCAGCCCCAAGCCCTGGTGGCTCATCACTCCCCACCACCCCCCTTCAGGGTCTGTTCTCTCTGGGGTTCCAAGATCTTGCTGCTCGGGGCACCTCTCCACTGCCTCCCGTTGCACCCTGGTGTGTGGACATCGGGAAGGTGGGTCCTGGGTCATCTTCGTCCCCATGGTCCCTGCCTTCTTGTCTGGGGAACCAGGCCATGTCCCAGCTCGAAATACTTACCCTGCAACTCCTTGGAGAGTCCTGACAGAACATGAACTGTCGTAACTCTGGATTCCCTGTGTGTCCGGGATGAGAGTCCTGTGCTAGCGGGCTGAGAGAGGGGAGCATGCGGCGCCCCGAGGCCACAGACCGCCTCTGCCCCGAGAGGGAGTGGGGAGTGTGCGGTGCACCGGGCTTTGGCTCGGCCGCCCTGAAGTGGGGCCAGGCTCCAGACATGGCCTGCGTAGCCCTGCAGGTCTGGACCCAGCTGGACCCCATCCCCAGCCCTTCGCTGACTGCTCACCAGCCACGCTGCCTTCCACCCGTGGGGCTTCATGCTTGCTGTCTCTTCTGTCCCTCTATCTGTCGCTCTTCCCACTGGCCTCATGGCGACTTTCTGTGACCACCGTCCCCATAGCACAGTAACCTCAGATTCACACAGAATGTTTCAGTTTTCCTCTCCTGACGGGAGAATATGGTGTGCGACGGTAGGGATCTTCTCTCTCGTTGGTATGTCACCAAGTGGACAGGTGTGCCAGCCACCCTAACAGAGTAGCACGGATCATCCTTGGAGGCTGGAAGTCCAAGATCAAGGTGTCGGCAGGGCTCGTTCCTTCTGAGGCCTCTCCTCTGCTTGCAGACGGCACCCTCCCATCCTCACATGGTCATTCCTCCGTGTATGTCTGTATCCTGACCTCCTCTTCTTAGGACACAGGTCATACTGGATTAGGGCCCCTCCACTGACATCATTTTAACTTAATTACATCCTTAAAGGTCCCTGTCTCCAAACCCTGTTTCCTTGTGAGGCCCTGAGGGTCAGGGCCTCACCATAGGAATTTTAGGGGGATAGGGCATGGGGGAGGGGGGATGCTCAGGTGATTGCTGTTGTGAGAGCCGGTGCATTTCTTAGGTGTGACAAAACACAGGGGAGTGTGATGTGACTCCTCAGTTGCTGGCTAAGACCCAGGTTGTCCCTGGTTGAGGTCTGTTTCTAAAGCTCGGTTCTTTCTTCATAAAAATTCTTCCGTTGGCAACTTCGGGTGGACGTCAGAGAACACGGAAATCCCTGAAACTGAATACAGGCTGTATGTATGCACGTGTGTATATGTATATTTTTACTTTTTTATTGAGGTGAAATTCACATTGGAAAGTAGCCATTCTATAACTCACCGCTCAGTGGCCTGTGGTCCATTCCCAGCATTTGTACAGTGTCCTCACTGCACAGTTTGAACAGCGTCCTCATGGTTCGAGATCCATGGTTTTTAATTAGATCCTCAAAAGGGTCCCTGCCACCTCCCAAAAGTTCCAGAACTTCAGCTCTTCTCAGGCGTGTGAGCGGCCAGGTAGGAGGCAGTTCTGCCGAGCACATAGGCCTGATTGTTGATCTGTTTGGGCTGCTCCCCTACTAGATGTCAGTCTCAAAACGAACTCGAAAGGCCTCCAGTGACCTGGATCAAGCCAGTGTGTCCCCATCAGAGGAGGAGAACTCAGAAAGCTCATCTGAGTCAGAAAAGACCAGTGACCAGGTGAGCAGGTGGTTGGCTCCATGGGAGGGTGGACATGTGCATGGGAGCCAAGCGGTGGTCAGCCAGGGGGGCTCATGCTCGGCCCCCTTCTCTCTGTCCAGGACTTCACCCCCGAGAAGAAAGCTGTGGTCCGGGCACCTCGGCGGGGCCCCCTTGCAGGACGGAAGAAAAAGGTAGAGGTGTTTTGTTGTTTTATTCCCACCTTGCTGCCTGTGGGAAACCCCGAGAGATCCTCTCCATGGTCACCAGGCACTGTCCATAGTTAAAGTCAGTCCTTTTTGGAGGAGGGTAGCTCATAGGTCACAGGGAGCCCCTGGGACCGCCACCTTCCACCTCTCCCTCCACTGATGGCTTCAGCCCGTAGTTTCTGAGCTTGGTGTGTGCAGAGCACTTCCCCAGAGCTGGAGACCGCCAAGCCACCACCGCTCCTGAGAGGAATGTAGAGGCCAGTTTGGGAAATGGGATCCTAGAACACTGGCCTTGGAAGGGACTGAGGTGCCCTAGGCCATAGTTTATATTAGAAAGAGATCTAACCACTGGAAAAAAGGTGGCTTTACTCTGCCTCCCCCACTTCACCAAGGAGATGAGGCCTGGGGACGTCACATGCCATCCCTGAGCCCGACGATCGGGTGGCTGCGGGCACATCGGAGGCTGCCTGTGATTCCCGGCCAACATAAAGTGTTTCTACTTGGAGGGAAGCAGATGTTTGTGGGTCGGGGGCTGTGAGTGGCACTGTCCTTGGCCTGTGTTCTTCTCACCTCCATGCCCTGGCCTCTCTCAGAAGGCACCCTCAGCCTCCGACTCCGACTCCAAAGCAGAATCTGACGGGGCCAAGGGTGAGCCAGTGGCTGTGGCCAGGTCAGCACCGTCCTCCTCCTCCTCCTCCTCCTCTTCCTCCTCTTCCGACTCAGACGTGTCTGTAAAGAAACCTCCTCGGGGCAGGAAGCCAGGTAGGGTCCCTCATCTTTGGCTGCTGGGGGTGGGGGGCCGGCCTGGGGGGAGCACCCACGGAGACCAGGCCCCCCCTCCTTTCCTGCAGTGGAGAAGCCTCCGCCAAAGCCCCGCGGGCGGAAGCCGAAGCCTGAGCGGCCCCCGACCAGCTCTAGCAGTGACAGGTGGGTGAAGAGCGATGGGCGGGTGTCGGGCCGGGGTTGTGTGTGGGCGGAGGCCCGGCCTCGCAGCCCTGTGACTGGCCTGCACCCGCAGCGACAGCGACGAGGTGGACCGCATCAGCGAGTGGAAGCGCCGGGATGAGGAGCGGCGGCGCGAGCTGGAGGCCCGGCGGCGCAGGGAGCAGGAGGAGGAGCTGCGGCGGCTCCGGGAGCAGGAGAAGGAGGAGAAGGAGCGGAGGCGCGAGCGCGAGCGCGGGGAGGCCCCGCCCGGGGGCAGCGGGGGCAGCAGTGGGGATGAGCTCGGGGATGAGGATGAGCCCGTGAGGAAGCGCGGCCGCAAGGGCCGGGGGCGGGGACCGCAGTCCTCCTCCGACTCAGGGCCTGAAGCTGAGCTGCAGAGAGAGGTGTGTCCTGCTGGGGTGTGTCCTGGGCTCCTGGGGAGGATGGTGACCGAGGGGCTTCTCCCTCGGGCCCACCCCTTCCAGCAAGTCCGTTCCTGACTTCCACGCGTTCAGTGAGCACCAGCCGTGTGCCAGGTGCCGTGCTAGGTCCCAGGGTGTAGGGGACAACATGAGATGTGTTCCAAAGTGTTCATTGCTAAGGGCAAGAAAGCAGGGTCGGGGGTGGGAGCTTTCAGGGTGAGGTTTTTAGGTAGGGTAAATCCTAAAAGCTTTAGTTGAGAAGGTGCGGTTAAATAAGGATTGGAATGGAGTGAGGTGGTCTAGGAAGATACCTGGGGGGCATAGCCCTCTAGGCAGAAGGCACGGTCTATGCAAAGGTCCTGGGGCAGTACTGGGCCTGGCGTGATGGAGGAATAGACAGATGGCTTGTGTGGCTGGAGTAGAGTGGGTGAGGAAGAGAGAGGGAGGAGGAGAGGGTAAGAAGGGGTAGGCCAGATTGTGTGGGGGCCTTGGGGATCGAGGGGAGGACTGGGGCTTTTACCTCAGTAAGTGGGAGCCATAGAGGGCTATGGGCAGAGGAGCAGGACCTGACTCAGGTGCTCACAGGCACCCTCTGGCTGCTGCGGGGAGGGAGGGAGGGAGTCTGAGGGAGCGGCAAGCAGGTAGGAGGCCTCTGATGACTGTTGTCGGTGACCATCAGGCGCCCTGCTCTCCTGGTACTCGCAGCCTGCCNGGTCCCACAGGGCTGTTCGCTCCCTGCTCTCCTGGTACTCGCAGCCTGCCTGAATCTGAGCCTGACTCTGCAGGCCTGTCACCTTCTAGATTGCACACTGTGTGATGGGAGGATGAGGGAAGCAGGACAACAGTCTATTCTGTCCTCGTCTGTCTTCTTTTGATCACAAAATGGAGACCAAGACCCCTGCCATGGGAGAAGTGTGTGCGGCTGGGCTGCCCCACCCACCAAGGGAGTGGTCCTTTTAGGGCCTGAGAAGCAGTTCCCTGGGGACGGACTAGACACAGTCCGGCTCATCCCATCCTGCCTTTTGTACCAGTTCCCAGTAGTGCAGAGGTGGTGGCGGGAAGTGTCAGGCTGTATCTCTAAGGAGGAGAGCCCCCACTGCCCGCTATTCCAGCCCTCCCTTTCTCTGGCCACTGTAGGCAAAGAAGGCAGCAAGACAGTCACAAAGCACAGAGCCCACGAGGAGACCCAGCCAGAAGGAGAAGAGAGGGCGCCCCGAGGAGAGGCCCCGAGCCAGGTCAGCACCTGTCTTGCCTCTCTTCCCACAGCTACCTGGGACCCACCTGCCCTGTGCTGGTCCCTACGGTTCTCAGCCTCCTGGGGACCCATCACCCCTCACCCCTTATGGGAGCGACCTGGTTTCTGAATTCAGTCTTGGAGATAGATCCGACCCAAGTGTCCCATTCTTGGGGCTCCATCAGCTTATGTAGGAGCCAGTGGTCTAGATCTGTGATGCTGTCCCCAGGGGCACCATGCCGTTATCTGTGGTCATCGCACTGGGGGTGCTCCTGGCATCGAGGGGAGTCCAGGCCGCCCCCCAGAGAGGGACCCGCCTGATGTCAACAGTGCTAAGGGGAGGGATCAGCCCCCAGACCAGTGGTTTTGAGACTCATCCGAGGCCCACCAAGGCGGGAACATGGGCCCTCTCCCTGCCCACTGGCGAAGTGAGATTCCAGCATCAGTGACGGAACCTGCCCGTGGAAATTTGGCAGCTTCTGCCAGGTAGAATGTCGAGTCCAAGCTGTGGAAACGGGCCTTCTGTTATTGACAGGTGTCAAATTGGGGCACCTTTCCATAACTTATTCACTTGGACTTCTGTTAAGTAGCCATTTATTCTCAGTCATATGTTCATAATGATGATAATTCTGAGACTTGATATCTTTTGCCGACAAGAACCAGAGGAAGGGTTGCCATCCCTGGTCGCTTCAGGTAACTGCCTAGACCAGGTCACAACAGGCCTTACCCCCTCCCCCTCCAGCCTCCAGGGCCCCCGAGGGTCTCCCTCACAGTGGCTGTGGGTCCCCCACCACACACTCAGAGGACGGCAGCGGCCGGGGTGGGGTGGCTGGATGGCAGTCCAGGGCGGGACTAAGGGGTGTGACTCCACAGGCCTGCGAAGGTGGAGCGAACCCGGAAGCGGTCAGAAGGATTCCCGCCCGACAGGAAGGTGGAGAAGAAGAAAGGTGAGGGTTCAGGTTGCTGGCAAGGGAGGCTGAGCCAGCAAGGTGCACAGTGCTGGGGCAGGTCCCCAGCCAGCTCTGACGAAGGGGTCGAGGGACTCGGTCAGGTGTGGGGCTCCAGGCCAGGCGGCCCCTTCAGCCCTGCTCAGCCCCAGGTGCTACATTCTCTCCTGGCCCCAGAACCTTCTGTGGAGGAGAAGCTGCAGAAGCTGCACAGCGAGATCAAGTTCGCCCTGAAAGTTGACAATCCGGTGAGGCCCTCGTTGGGGCACTGAGGCCATGTCGCAGCCACTTCCTCCCCGCCCCCCCCACCCTCCCTGCGTCTGTCATGTCCTGAGCTCCCTGAGAAGTCTCAGGAGACAGGCAAATCCAGGGTCTTTGTTCTCCTGGGTGTCCGCCACAGAGGGCCCAGGTTGGCCTCGGGTGCACTGCTTGGCGTGCCCACCAGGTGGTGCCAAGCAGCCCTCCAAGTGCTGCGTCCGATCACTGTCCCTGGGGTTCCCTGGCACTCCACCCTCTGTCCAGGGAGCCCCGTGGGGCCCCGAGGGCCCCCTGAGCTAGGTGCTGTCCCTCCTTACTCCCTTCCCCACCCTGCAGGACGTAAAGAGGTGTCTGAATGCACTAGAGGAGCTAGGGACCCTACAGGTGACCTCACAGATCCTCCAGAAGAACACAGATGTGGTGGCCACATTGAAGAAGGTACGGTGGGATCCCAGCAGTGGAAGGGGCTGGTGGTAGGCGAGGCACGGGTCTGCCCGGGGGCCTGGCTTCGGTCCAGGAGGACGCCGGAATGCCGGTGTCCACTGTGCCGTGCTCGTGGGAAGGCGCTGCCAGGGGTGGCCGCGCTGGGGGCGGGTCTGTGGCGGGGGGTGAGACCAGCTGCATCTCCTGAGCCAGGCCTCTTGCGGGCCAGATCCGCCGTTACAAGGCCAACAAGGAGGTGATGGAGAAGGCCGCGGAGGTCTACACCCGGCTCAAGTCTCGGGTCCTGGGACCAAAGATCGAGGCCATCCAGAAGGCGACCAGAGCCGGGGTGGAGAAGGAGAGGGCCGAGGTGGAGAAGACTGAGGAGGCGCTGGCCGGAGAGGAGGCTCCCATGGAGAGGGCGGAGGTCGAGGCGAGCGCTGGTGAGGAGCAGGATAGGAGCTCCCTGGGCCTCAGGCGCCGCTTGGCACTAACCCCCCCCCCAACCCCCACGGCCAGAGTGGCATGTTCCTGCTGGCGCTCTGCATGCCCGGCTATGTTCCCAAGGTCACCGGGGCCTGGTGCATGCGTGTACCTGAGCTGCTCACAGACCCTCAGAGCCAGACAGCACGGGAGGCTGTGCATGTGTGCGGGCCACGTGCGGGAACATTGCTGGGACAGGCCTGGGGTTGGAGAAAGAGGGTGTTTCCCGCAGGGACCGTGGCCCTGGTCCTTGTCTAATGGGAGGGTGGTCCTTCCTGCTGGGGTCACATGGTGCCCGTGGAGCTGCTGAGAGGTGTTGCTTCAGATTAGGGCAGGATGGCTCAGCTGCAGCCTCAGCAGCCCCAGGGACGGCCCGCAGGGGACGTCGCCTTATTTCTGTCCAGGCAGGCTTCTCCCCATTACCCCTGGCCACTCCTTGACTGGCTCCTCCTTCTTTAGGCTTTTGTGTGCCTGGCCGACTGGGAGACATAGGGGTGGGGGGATGTGAGCGCACAGGACCAGGGCCCTTGAGGCAGGGGGCGGCTCCTTTAGGGCCCCTGGCCCCAAACCAATGGGCAGGGCCACGGGGTCCTATGAGCCTCTCCTCCGCCAGATCTCTCAGCCCCAGTGAACGGGGAGGCCATGTCCCAGAAAGGGGAGAGTGCAGAAGACAAGGAGCAGGAGGGAGGACAGAATTCTGAGGAGGGGCCTGGGTGCGGCTCCTCCGAAGAGCCCTTACACAACGAGTGAGTATCGCCGTGGGCTGCTGCTATGGGGGCCGCCCTCTGACAAGGTGTGTGGGCTGGTCATTCTGGTCATGGCCGCAGGGACTTGGCCCCCACACTGTCCTCCCACCCCCACCTTTGCCACTGACCCTCAGGTCCCCCATCGAAGGAGCTCTGCGGCTTCAAGCTGCCCTTTGCCCGGCCCCTGGGAGGCTGGCTTCCTCTGGCGCTCCAGGAGTGGGCGGCGTGGGCTGCTCGATGCTGAGCTGCCATGCTGAGGACCCCAGGCCTGCCGGAGCCTGGCGGGGGTCCAGTTGGCGCAGAGTAGGGGGCTCCTGACGTGGGCTGCACTCCTAGGGCACTGGGTCTCTGCCAGCGGTGGGAGGCTGAGAGCTCACCCCGGCCCGCCTGTGCTCCCCCAGCAGCGCACGGGAGGGCCCCGAGCTGGATGCGCCCGGGAAGGAGCGGCAGGAGCGCGTGAGGGTGCGGATGGACTCGGAGTCTCTGGACGAGGAGGACAGCTGAGCCCAGGCAGCCAGGCCCACCCTTCGCACGTAGTTGCCCCAGGCCTGCCCCGGCCCCCACCCGCCACCCGCTGAGCAGAGACCTGTTGGGGAAGCACCGTGCTGTCCCTTTGTATCTGTCCTCTGGGTTGTTTTTCTGCCTAACTTCTGTGATTTCCAAACGACATGAAATGACTATAAAGGGTTTTTTTTTAATGAAAGTCATTTTTATTGGCTCGGTTTTCTAGGGTTCCTGGTGCAGCTGTCCAGGGCCCATCCAGGGACAGAAAGTTTAAGCCACAAAGTCACTGTTCACAGTGAATGTGAACTCAGTTCTGACACTTCCCCTGCCCAGTGTGGGCCTGCCGGGCTGACGGCGAAGGAAAGGGTTGGTGGGAGGCCTTTTTAGAAGTAACAAAGGCTCAAGCGGAGGCTGTGGCCTGATTCTCCTGCATGCAGCCGCCCGGAGCCCAGACTTTCTTGCAGGGCCTTGCTCCCATCCCTGCTCCTAGCCAGCATGCAGGTAAGACCCAGGGTTCCCAGAAGCAGCCGCTCGGGGCATTCAAGCCATTCAGGCTTCGGGGGGTGCTGTGGGCTAGCCGTTGTCCTTGATGTTCAGAGGATGTGAGCGGTGGGGTGCAGGCCTTGCTCTGTGACCTTGGACAAGTGGCCCTCCCCCTCTGGGCTTCTCCTTCCTGACCTGTAAAGTGAGCCCAGGCTCCCAGGGCTGGCACGGGGATTTGGACAGATGTGTGTGCGGTCCCCAGCCAGGCACCTGCATCAACAGTGGTATCCACTCTGTCCTCCGCCCTGCCCCTGGTCAGGTGCCTCCGTCTCCGCCAAGGCCATGGTGCAGTGTGGGACTTCTGAGCCTGGCGACCCCCCATTTGGGCTGGCTGGATTAAAGCTCCAGTGACTCTGCCCAGTTTGCGTGAATGGCTGTGTGCCCAGCGCCTCTACCTGTGGTGGAGACTGAGGAGGGACAGGCCCGAAAGGCTTCCTGACCTGTCACCTGGGTCTCAAAATGATCGACTCCCAGGAGCCAACGCTGACCCTTTGTGGAAGGCTGGCCTCGTCTCCTGAACTGGGAACACCCCATTGTTCTGAGAAGGGGCTGATATGAGGGCATTTCAGGCTTCCTTAAGGAGGGAGGGAGCCCGAATGGGGGTTGTGGGTGGGATACAGATTCTGGGAAGCCGGGGCTTGCTTGGCAGGGCTCCCGCCAGCTGGAGGACAGGTGAGGCCCAGTGAGGGGAGCCTCAGCTTCCACACGTGCCCCCACCTTGCATGGCTGCCCTGGGCATTTAGGGACAGTGTGGCCGGGAAGGAGGGAACCCTGCATGTGTCCCAGCCCCTGTTCTCCAGCCTGTGGTGGGTGTGGAACCGTGTTGAGCGCATTTTATCATATACCCCCTAGGATCTTATCCCCGGCGGGGAAGCCCTCTCAGTCCTTCCTCAGCCCAGGGCCTTAGGGAGCACAAAACATCAGCTCTGCGGGTGGGCTGAGCCCCAGTCTGGTCACCCATCCAGGCCAGTGCACGGCCATAGCGGGCTTCTGCAGCTTCACGCACACACAGCCCCTTTGCCACACCAGACGTCAGCAGAGGCGGTAGTAGCCTGCAGGCACCAAGTGACAGTAGCATTCTGGTACCTTCTGGTACAATAGAACACGGTTTGCTGAGGGCTGGGTGTGTGCTTCTGGAGTGAGGACCGAGCTCCGGGAGCCCAGGATGGAGGAGCACCTGCTGTGCTGGTAGCTAAAGGACCCAGACTAGGGTGCCCCAAAGATAAAGGGGCACCTAGTGGAGGCTGCTGAATGGAGAACCTTCTAGACCTAGGCATGTTTCCACTTCCCTTTCCTAATTGGAGTGCTTGTTTGAGACCTTCAGGGGAAGACCCTCTGTCAGTGGTCTTAGCAGCCCTGGGCCCCTAGGCCAGGAGAAGGCCCAGCGGTGCTTGGGAAGAAAGGGTGGATGGTGTAGGCAGGGCCAGAGCTGGGTGCGCGGCGTGGCTGAATTCGAAGTCCTTGGTGCCCCCATGGGTGCCAGGCAGCGCCAGCTTGCAGAGTCCAGACCTTCGGGGAGTTGGAGCTGGTTTGGGGCTGGGGAGAGGCTCTGGGGAGGGGTCCGGGGGCCGCAGGGACCTACAGCTGCTGCTCAGTGGGGTGCAGGGCAAAGGGCCCCACCAGCCAGGAGAGCGGTGGGCCGTGCTGCACAGTCTCCAGCATCTGCTCCAGCTCCTGCCAGGCCTGGCCCATGGCCCCACGGCTCTGGGCCAGGCGCTCTGCCGGCAGCTCTGCCATGGAACTGGCCGAGGAGACGAGGCCATAGAGCTCACAGAGGCTATGACGCGCCCGCCCGACCTGCTGCTGGAGCTCAGAGGGGAGGCCCTGGAGGCTGGAGGCCAGGGTGCTGTAGGCCACGTGGAGCTGCTGGATGAGGCCACAGGCCGTGGACAGAGCCCTGGAGGCCAGCACCTGCTGGGGAGGGAAGGGATGAGGTAAGCAGGGGTTGAAGGAGGAGAGCGGGAGCTGTGGTCCTTTGTTACATACCTCTCGGGGAGCGCCCTCCTCCGCTCTGCTGCTCGGACCCTGCTCCAGCCATGACTGGCTTTCTGGAGCCTGCTTGGCCTTTTCAATCTAGAAAGAGAGTCCAGCAGAGAAATTACAGCTTCTCAGCAGGGTCCTTTCACACACTGTCCCCTGGGGACATTCCTGGGCGTGGCCCTGGAGCCTCGTGTCTAGCCCTTTCCATGGTGTGGTGGAAAAGCCACAAGTTTAGAGCCAGGAATGGTCAATAATCCATATTCTCCTTGGGCTTGTCAGAGACCAAATAACAAACTGTCACTTCCGAGCTCAAAATCCTCCCCTGGCTCCCTAGTGCCCTTGGATAAAATCCAGCTCTTCACCATGGCCTACACTGTTCCTTGGGGCTTCCCAGACCTCATCTCCTACTGACACACTGTCACGCTCTGCTCCGGACAGGCTGGCCTCATTTTGTCCTCTGACCACTTCCAGCATGCTGTTGCCTCAGGGCCTTTGCACGTGCTGCTGGTTCAGCCTGGAGCATGCTTCCTCTGGCCTTTCATGTGATGCCCATCCAATCTTGGCTCTAGGTTGTCCTCCAGGTGAGGCCTTCCCCGGCCACCCAGTGCAGTGGCTCCTAATCCGTCCTTGTCACATTTCATTATTGTCCTCAGAGGCACATAACTGTTGAGTTATTGTGGATGTTTGTTTCTTTGCTGTTTATCTCTTAGGTGGAGATAAAGCCCTTTTGGCAGGTTTTCTTCCTTGATTGTTGGATGCCCGGCACATAGGAGCCTCCCCAGCCCTACCACCAGTTAGTTGGCCAATCTTCATTGCCCAGCAGTTGGTGGGGGCCAGGTGTGGACTCCCAACTTGTGGTTGCCCTCCCGGCACACCCTGCTGCGACGCCCATCTGGGGCCCACTAGTCACCTCCAGTTTCCCCCGTCCAAAACCAAGCTCTCACTGTTCACCCCCAACCCGCTCGGCACCTCCCCTGGGGTCCCCTGCTAAAAATCTCCCAGGCAGGCCTGGTTGGCTCAGTCGGTGGAGTGCGGCTCTCGATCTTGGGGTTGTGAGTTCGAGCCCCATGTTGGGTGTAGATGTTACTTAAACAAGGTACTTAAAAAAAATTTTTTTTTTAAATCTGAGGTGCTTTAGGGTCCCTCTCGTGGCCCACATCTAGCCCGTCCACAGACCCTGGCAGCCCTGCTCTAGAGGCATATCTGGGACACGGGTGCCTCTCGCTGTTACTGACACTAGCCCTGAGACCCCATCATCCATCACTTGCCAGGATTTTTGCGAAAACCTCACTGATCTCCCGGGTCCAGCCCGTTCTCCCTTCAGCAGCCAGAGTGGCCCTCTAACAAAACCTCTGTTGGGTCAGGCTGGTCCACTGTCCCCGAATGCTGGGTGGGGGCTGAGCACCGTCCCTGGCCCCGCCCGCTCGAAGCCAGGAGCACTTTTCCCGCAGCTGTGACAGCTACAGATGCCCCCAAACATGGCCTAGTGTCCCAGGGGCCTGATCATCCCTCTCTAGACCCCAATGGATTGGACCAGTGGTCTTCAAACTGTGGCTCAGCAGAGAGCCCGGGGATTGAAAACACAGTTGTGTGGGCACACCCCGGGGATCCGATTGAGGCAGCATCACCAGGGTCCTCCCTGCATGTGAGGCCGATGTAGCTGAAATATAAAACCCGTGACCTTGGGAACCAGGAGGTCCTCAGAGCTGGGGGTCTCACCATCCGCATCAGCCAGCTGCTGTTAGACTGTGTGCAGCCCAGCAGCCCCCACACCCCCAGCCCCATGTGAGCAGCAGCTGTCAGTGCTGCAGAAGGCCTGGGCGGGCAGAGCCGCAGGGCGCTGTAAATACTTGCGGTCACCACACGTGGCAGGGGGAGCCTGGGGAGGACAAGGCTCTTACCAGATTGAAGGAGTCCTCCAGCTGGGCCAGTGCAGCCTTGGCCTGGAACTGGCCGTGCTGCAGGTGGCTCACGGCGTGCTCAAACGCCCGCTGGCGGAAGCCGGGGGCCAGGTCGCCCAGACGCACAAAGTAGCTGCCGCGGTCGGCCGTGAGCACCTTTGGCCCAGGTTCGGAGGCAGCAAGCTGAGCTGGAAAGGAAGACAGGATTCCTCAATCCGAGAGGCCGCTGGAGAATCCAGGGCTTGGGTTTTACAGACATCCAGCCCCTCGGGGAGGTGGGCTGGGCTGTTCTGTTCTCACCTTGCTCCTCGGCATCCATGGGGTGGAAGACCTCCCCCAGCTCCCCCAGCTCGTCCTCCAGCATCGCAAAGCTCATGGCTCCTTCATGTCCTGCATCCTCTCTGCCCAGGGTGGCCCCATGGTTGCCTGTTGTCACAGCAGTGGCTTCCCTGGCAAGGTCCAAGCCTGCACAGAGAGTGTCTGGGGCGCCGGATACTCCGGAGGACAGAGCCTCGTGGGGTCTCAGAATGGTTTGTTTCCCACCTTTGCCTGGGGGACTGTAACTGGTGAGTCCACTCCAGACACTGTCCTGCGTACCAGGTAACCAATTCTGGATTGTCTGCGCTGCCCCTTTGGCCACACTCCCTGCCCCGGTGAGCCCCGTGGACACTGCATCTCTGGTGCCAGTCAAGATAGCCTTTGATGTGTCCATGCCAGTCTGGACAGCTCCTTTGGCCACGTTCATGGCACTGGTCACCCCACTACACACAGTGTCCTTGGTGCCCGTCAGGACAGTCTTGGTGGTGTCCAGGCCGGTCTGAACAGTGCCCTTGGCCACACCCACTGCGCCTGTGAGCCCAGTAGACATGGTGTCTTTGGTGCCAGTCAAGACAGTCTTTGAGGTGTCCAGTCCTCCCAGGACGGCTCCTTTGGCCACATTCATGGCACTGGTCACCCCACTACACACGGTGTCCTTGGTGCCCATGAGAACGGTCTTGGTGGTGTCCAGGCCAGTCTGAACAGTGCCCTTGGCCACACCCACTGTGCCTGTGAGCCCTGTGGACACAGTGTCTTTGGTGCCTGTCAGGATAGCCTTTGATGTGTCCATGCCAGTCTGGACAGCTCCTTTGGCCACATTCATGGCACCGGTCACCCCACTACACACGGTGTCCTTGGTGCCCGTGAGGACGGTCTTGGTGGTGTCCAGGCCGGTCTGAACAGTGCCCTTGGCCATGTTCATTGCCCCAGTGAGCCCAGTGGACAGTGCATCTTTGGTGCCCATGAGGACGGTCTTTGAGGTGTCCAGACCTCCCTGGACGGCTCCTTTGGCCACATTCATGGCACCGGTCACCCCACTGCACACGGTGTCCTTGGTGCCCGTCAGGACGGTCATGGTGGTGTCCAGACCGGTCTGGACGGTGCCCTTGGCCACACCCACTGTGCCTGTGAGCCCTGTGGACAGAGTGTCTTTGGTGCCCATCAGGATGGCCTTTGATGTGTCCATGCCAGTCTGGACAGCTCCTTTGGCCACATTCATGGCACCGGTCACCCCACTGCACACAGTGTCCTTGGTGCCCGTCAGGACGGTCTTGGTGGTGTCCAGGCCGGTCTGGACGGTGCCCTTGGCCACACCCAGTGCACCTGTGAGCCCAGTAGATAGGGTGTCTTTGGTGCCAGTCAGGACAGTCTTTGAGGTGTCCAGTCCTCCCAGGACGGCTCCTTTGGCCACATTCATGGCACTGGTCACCCCACTGCACACGGTGTCCTTGGTGCCCGTCAGGACGGTCTTGGTGGTGTCCAGTCCGGTCTGAACAGTGCCCTTGGCCACACCCACTGTGCCTGTGAGCCCTGTGGACACAGTGTCTTTGGTGCCCGTCAGGATGGCCTTTGATGTGTCCATGCCAGTCTGGACAGCTCCTTTGGCCACATTCATGGCACCGGTCACCCCACCGCACACAGTGTCCTTGGTGCCCGTCAGGACGGTCTTGGTGGTGTCCAGGCCGGTCTGGACGGTGCCCTTGGCCACACCCACTGCGCCTGTGAGCCCTGTGGACAGAGTGTCTTTGGTGCCCGTCAGGACAGTCTTTGAGGTGTCCAGGCCAGTCTGGACTGTGCCCTTGGCCATGTTGACTGCCCCAGTGAGTCCAGTGGACACTGCATCCTTGGTGCCCGTGAGGATGGTCTTGGTGGTGTCCATGCCAGTCTGGACCGCTCCTTTGGCTACATTCATGGCACCGGTCACCCCACTGCACACAGTGTCCTTGGTGCCTGTGACAATGTTTTGGGTCGTATTGAGCCCAGTTTGCACAGCTCCCTTGGCCATGTTTGCTGCTCCTGTCACCCCAGTGGACACTGCGTCTTTGGTGCCTGTGAGGACGGTCTTGGTGGTGTCTAGACCAGTCTGAACAGTGCCTTTGGCCACATCCACTGCGCCCGTGACCCCAGTGGCCACAGTCTCCTTGGTGCCCGTGAGTGCAGACCGGGTCATGCCCAGGCCTCCCTGCACCACACCTTTAGCTGTGTCCACCATGTTGGCCACCCCAGAGGAGATGGCACCCTTGGTCTTGGTCATCTTAGAGCACACCAGGTCCTTCGCCCCAGAGATCATCTGTTAAGAAAGAACACATGTGGTCAAGAGGTGAGCTGGAGATGCTGCACCCCAGACTTCAGCCAAGCTGGTCCTTCGTGTGCCTCAGGAGGGGGACTGTCCCCCAGAAAGCCTGCCGCTCACCTCTCACCCAGACATACTTTCCTCTCATGCTGGTATCCAGCCTCAACCAGCCCTGTCCCAGTGCCAGATGGTCCCCATTGCTGTTGGCAGGTTCCTACAGCTCCAGAGCCTTTACCAAAGTCCCCTGAACCTGGGCTCAGGGCCACTCATTGAATGACATAGTGTGTTCACCCTGCCTACTTATGGCAGATATCGAGCCTGGTTTCCCCGTGAGTTGGGGAGACCAAGTCACTCATTAAAAGGAACGTTTTCAAGTAAGAGAGGAGAATCAACATTTAGAAGAGTAATACTGCCAAAAGGACAGGGACAAGTATTGGGTTTGAATCACGGGATCCCGTCAGTGATTTTCATCATTTCTGACCTCCCAAAGGGCGGTTTCTCTAGTTTGTTAAACTAACAAAGGGTGGTGACGGTCTCAGTGTACCACCGCGCAGTTTCAAGCACAAGTGTGGTGTTTGTAATCCAGGTCTCCTGCACTGGGGTGATTCTACCCTCCAGGGGACAGCGGGCGGTATCTGCGGACATCTGGGCTTGCCGGGACTCGGGGGAGAGGGTGCTCCTGGCATCGGGTGAACCCCCCCTGCCCATCATCGGGGCAGCCTCCACCTCCCCAAGGTTCAGGTACTACCCTCCCACGCCTTGCTGTGTGACCTTTGGCAGTTTGCTCTCCTTCTCTGTGTTTCAACTGCCGTGTGGGTTACTCTGGCTCCCTTCCTCCCAGGGCCGGCTAACTCTGAAGCAGCGTGGAGAAAGCACTCAGCCCAAAGCCCAACACGTGGTGAGTTGCCCATGTTTTCAGTCCCGTGATGCTAGACAGAGCCGGGGCGGGATGGGGGGGCTCCCTGTTCACGTGGAGCCTTGCCATGCCCAGTGGGAAGGCAGAACCGCGCCCATGTCACCGATGTGCCAGCAGAAGCTCGGAGGGGAACCAGTGCCTGGAATCCCACAGCAGGACACACACGGGGGTCTGCCCTCGGCTTGGCCTATGACAACCCCTCAGAAGGCAGGAACTGAAACAGCCCGGGAGAGGCGCCAGAAAGAGGCAGAGGCCATCAGGCTCTGCCAGCACCTCTTACCTTATCCGAAGGCGGCGGCAGCTTCTCCCCACGGGCCGTCTGCTCCAGGTTGGTGGCTGCTGGGAGGACAGGAGCTGGTCAGGCAACCGGGAAGGGCGAGGGACGTGGGTTGGCATCGGCTACCCGCGTCCCTGTTGCGCAATTGGTGGGCACAGCCTGAAAGGTCAGGAATGTCCCAGCCACCCTGCCAGGGACAGCAGGAGGTGACACCCACGGCCATGGGTCTGGCGCCGTCACTGGCCCTACCAGGGCTCCCCTGACCTTCAGGGTCTCAGGCTCCTCTCTGGAGTTTTCCCTGCCTGGACACTCCCCCGAGGGGGACTGCAGGAAGAGGGCTCAGGATCCCGCCCCGGGCCGCCCCTGCCGCAGCTGGCAGCTGCCCACTGGGCCCGGGTATGTGGAGCAGAAGTCAGCTGCCCGGGTTTCTGGGCCCAGAGTGAGGCCCGGTCCAGGCAGCCGCCCCAACCCCAGGCTCACCTGCGTCAGCCCCCGTGCATGCCCCGGGACTGCCTGAAAGCTAGAGAGCCTCCCCCCTTCCCAGGCTGTGTGACCCCCTGGAAGCCAGTGCCCGTTTCTGGGAACCGAGAGGGAAATCTTCAGTGAGCTCAGACATGGGGAACACCCAGCCCCTGGTCCTGGGGCATCAGAAACGGGGGGGGAGGCAGGAGAGGGGTTGAGAAAGGAGGGGACATTGCAGGGAGACAGGCAGTGTTCACAACCCCACTGTTGCCACCCATGCTACTTTGGGCCACTCACCAGCTGTACTGATGCCTCAGTTTCCCTATCTGGCACTAAATGAGCATGCCACCCCATCGTGTCTATTGAGATGACGCTGCCACATATGAACCACCCCCCAAATAGCCAAAAGCCCCCGCTAGGAGGTTTCTTCCTGGGGCCCACCCCCACCAGAGCCCCTGTTTCCATGGAGCTGTCGACTCACCCTCAGTCTGGGGCTGGGCAGAGGCACCTGCGGGATCGGCAACGGGCCGGGCCTCTTTCGCTGAACTGTGGGTGCCGGACATCAGGTTTCGTGCAGAACTGAAGCCAGGCAGAGACCCCAAGAAGCTCCCCAGGGTCTAAATGGGGCAAGGGGCAGTGTTAGCTGGACCAGGCCTTGGGGGCAGGGCGTGGGAAAGCATCAGACAGCCCTGGGTTCCTGGGTCACCTCGCTCTTACTCCTGGTTGACCCCGGGAAGGAGTCTTAGCCTCTCTGAGGCTCAGTTTCCTTGTCTGGGCAGTGGGCAGAGTCAGCCTGCCTCCCATATAGAGGAGAAGCTCGTCCTCCGGGTCTCTAAAGACCTTTTCCTTCCATGGCCCCTATTTCACAGATGGGGAAACTGAGGCCCAGAGAGGGGCCACGGCTGGCTCAAGATCACACAGTGGGGAGGGAGCTGAGGGTTGACCAATCCCCCCCTCCTGCCCACACCCTCCAGCTTGGGACAGGAGAGAGGAGTGGGTTCCATGGCTCTCGGAGCCTTCCCACCCCACCTGAGAAGCCCCTCTGGACCCCAGTACTCAGGACTCTGGGTGGGGGGGCTGTCCCAGGGCCTGGCAGGGATCTCCCCCTCCCATGCCTCCCCTTACCTTGCCCTTGGGTTTGGGAGGATCCCGGCCTCCTTCGTCTTGGGCAGACATGGTAATAATACTCTAAGTAGCTGGAAGGGGGGCAGAGAGGGTGTGTGAATAGGGGCCCGCAGGCCTCCTGCCCCATGCCCGTAACCCAGACAGCCCCTCAACCACACCCCCAGCCCCAGCCTCACCCTGGCATTGCTCACCTGGAGTGCGTGAGGGCCCCTCGGAGCCACAGGAGGCGCGGCTGGCAGCCGGCTCTGCTCTCCGCTGCCAGGCCTTATAGGGTCTGGGGCAGGCGCGGGCCGGCCGGCAGGGGCAGGCAGCCAGCGGGCTGGGGGAGGGCCCTGGGCAGTCACGTGCAGCCTTCCCTGCCCACTGTGGGCCCTGGGCCCAGCACCTTTCCCCTGCTGTCAGCACCAGGCGGCCTCTGCCCACTGCCCCCACCCCCAGCAGGCTGCCGGACTCACGGGCCCTCCCATGCCCCTGAGGCGCTGCCTGCACACTCATCACTGCTCTGCTGGGACACCTTGGCCAGTGAATATCCTGGGGCCTCAGTTTACCCTTCCAGACTCCTCACCATGGCCCACAAGATCCTGTTGTCTCCTTGTCCTCACCTCCTCCAGCTCTCTCCCCCTCACACATTCTGCTCCAGCACATGGGACTCCTGGCTGTCCCTCCAACACACCAGGTGTGGTGCTGCCTCAGGACCTTTGCACATGCTGTTCCTTCTACGGGGAGGGCCCTTCCCCACAACACACAGCTCCCTCCCTCTTCTCCCTCAGACCTGTTTTGTTCCCAGCAAAGTGTCCTGCAAACGATTTATACCTGGTGCACACTCCACATTTAATAAACATTTGGCTGAATGGGCCAACTCATAGGACGGTTCTGAGTGCGAAGCATGGTCAAGCATGTGGCCCGTTTACTCTAGTTCCTGCTATCCAGCAGGTACTCAACAAACATTAGCTTAGCATTGTCCAGGCAGAAAGACAGGAACAGGGTCTCTCCTAGTCAGGGAGGGGATGCGCCCCTCTCCAGGAGGGACTTCCCTTGATAAATTAAGGCCAAAATGCAGATGGATACAGGGCACCAAAAAAGCCAGGGGATCTTGGGAGTGAGATGCAGCCCTGGTGGACTTGGGACAACCCAGGGTGACTTCCTGGAGGAGGTATCCCATGCCTGAGGCCACAGAACCAGAAAGTGGCAGAGACCGGTTTTGAACGCAGCCCCAGAGCCTATGTGCAGAGTGGGCTGTCTGTGGGTTGGTGCAGAGGCCAGCAGATGAATGACACCCTCTCCAAGCTAAGTTTCCCCGCCGACCACTCCCGGGACAAGGATCCTGGTTGTGTGCTGGTGGGGGTAGGGGTCAGACCCTGTTGGTGGCTCTGGGCACTGAGCAGGGAGGAGAGAGGCATAGTCTCATGACCCCTAGGTCATCTCCTTGGAGCCATCACTGTGTTTGCCAAACAGTTGGGGAACAAAATGGGGATGTCCCCCAAACTCTGTCCTCCCAGCCAACGCTTCCCAAAGGTGGCAAGGGAGGAGGGGAACCTTGGGTGTGCCCCTCTTCTTCCCCACAGACTGTCGCAGCACAGTGAAGGCAGAGAAACCCAGCAAAGATAATAAAAGTGATCATAATGTCCGAGTCAGGTCCTGCCCTCCTCTGCCAACAGCCCTCCAGGGCTCCCACCTCCCTGGGGGAAACCCGAGTCTTCCTCACGACCCTGGGCCCTATCACCTCCCTGTCCTCCCCTCCTCCCTGTCTCCCCTCAACTCATTCTGCTCCAGACACACTGTTCCTCCAACACCCCAGGGCCTTTGCACAGGCAGTGTCTCCTACCCTCATATGGCCCCCCATCCTCCATCCCTTTTATATTTTTCATCATCTATAAAACTAAGACATAATTTACATGTTCTCCTTGTTCGTTGTCTCTCCAGTTGCACTGTAAGGTCCCAGAGAGCGGGATCTTTCTCCAGTTTTCTGCCTGCCTGGCACACAGCAGGTGCTCAACAGTATTTGTTTGCTGGAGAACAAATGAACGAGTGAACGGCAGCTTCCAAGTGTGCAGCGTGTCCTAGGACTGAACGCGGCCAACTCTCTACTTTCATACCCATCCCACAGAGAAGAAACCAGACTCAGAGGAAGCAAGCAGCTTGCCCACCAGGTGCAGGCCAGGCTGAGACTCAACCCCAGGGCTGTACCTACTGTTTCAGCCCATTCCAAGGTTTGTCCTAAGTCCATTAGCTTTCCCTTTCCGCTGTTCCTGCGACACCGACTCCCCCACTGCCCCCCACTGCCCCCCACTGCCATGCGTTTGCCCGAGTCACTCCCTCTGCAAAATGCCCTTCCTGTGTGCCACTCTGCCCATCCTCACCACGCCTGCCCTCCGGGAGCCCCCAGCCTTGTGGGGAAGAGAAGGTAAGGTTGCCTGTGGCTCTTAAGTTTGGGTAGAAAGGTCTTGGAGTCGCAAGAACGTGAGCTGTGGAGGGTCAGAGCTATCCCACTGGGGTGGAGTGAAGTAAAGCTTCCTGGAGGAGGTGGCATTGGGGCTGGGGCTTGAAGATGGATGGGACGTGTCCAAGAGATGGGTGGTGGGGTGGGAGAGGACTCCAGGCACAGCCCATGCAAAGGCCGGAGGTAGGGGATTGCACAGTTTGGTGGGAATGCGGCACGCCAGGGTAAGGAGTTTGGATAGTTGGTTTGAAGGTGAGTGGGAGCCATGGACCTTCCTGAGCAGGGGTGGGGAGGTGAATCTGGCTAGTGGAAGGTAGTTCAGCCTCCCAGAGATGCCCCTGGGCCAAGGTCCTAGGGAAGCCAGGGGCCACCCTGACCTCACCACATTACACTGTGGTTTCCTAACACCCCACCCAGCCACTGGGGAGTCTGAGGAGCGGCCACGAATTCGGTCAAAGGATGGAAAGGCCCCCAAGAGACTAGCCCGTGGCCCTTCCCCTACCTCTGCCCACCCTGACCAGTGCAGCCAGAGAAATCACAGCAAGAGCAGCCCCCACGGGAGGGCACGGGAAGGTTGGCATAGGACGGGCTGTCCTGTCTGACTTCTTCCTCCCTCTGATCCCATTCCCTGCAGTTGCTGAGAGATTCATTTATACTAAAGTGTGAATAGCTTCCATTCTAGGAAGCTGCATCTGGTTGGGCCGGGCGCTAGTGGTGGAACTCCAGACAGGATGTCAAGCTGGTCAGAGAGGCATTCTTACTGCTTTCAAGTCTCCAACCTTGGCTTGTACCACGCAGTCACACACCTGAGGCCCCTGGCACCCTGCAACTAAGACCCATCCTGGCCTGAACAGGGGCCATAGGCTTTTGGAGAACACGAAGCACCTTTATTCCAGAGCAGAAACCCCAAAGGGCAAAGCAAGTGGATCTGCAGGCCCAGCTGATACAGCTGGTTATCTTCGGGGACCCCCAGTCCAGGGTGTACAAGGTGGTGGGGGAGGAGGGGGCTCACTTTTCAAAACCCCAAGTAGAAGCCATTGGGCAAAACGTGTGCTTCTATGGGGAGTTTTGATCTACTTCTTGGGGTTCAGGGTAGGGGGCCACCGACGATGAACCCAGCTTGGGGCTAGTGGGACCTGAATTGGGTTCCAGTCCCCACATGTCCAAGGCAAGGACTGGGGAGAGCCTGAGACTGGCGAAGCTGGTGTAAGATTGCGAACTCAGCCCCCCTCTCCAACCCTGCTCCTGGGCCGAGGCCACAGCATGGGCTGTCAGTGCGCACGCACGGCCACTAGGGGACAGCAGGGATCTCGGGACACAGGCGGCCTCCTGCTTGCTGCCTGTGCGGCCCCATCTGGTCAGAAGTCCAACTCTGGCATCAGGGTGTGCTTCGGGGGGCTGGGGGGCGTGGGTTCCTCCTTGGGAATGTCCTCTGGGAAGGCTGGCCCGTCCCCGTGCTGGGCCTCCCAGGCTCTCTGCTGGGCCGGCCAGTCCAGGTGAGCCCAGCGGGGGTCAGGGCCCCCCACAACCTCGTCCACCAGAACCTCCAGGTCGGGTGGGGGTGCAGGCCGCTCCACGAGGATGGGCGCGAAGGGCCCCACCAGCCAGGGGAGCGGCACGGCCTGCACCACCAGCTCCAGCAGCTCGTCTACGCAGGCGTGGGCCCGGGCCACACTGCCCCGGCCCTCGGCCAGGGCGGCCGCCGGCACATCCCCGAAGCGGCGGGCGTCGGCAAAGGCGGACTGCAGGGCGTCCACGCTGCGCCGCACCTCGGCCACCTTCTCCTGGGCGCCAGGGGGCAGGCCCCGCACGCTGGTCTCCAGCGCGTCCACCGTGCCCTGCAGCTCCCGCATCAGACTTCGGGACAGCACCAGCGTCTCCAGCTCTGCCTGGGGGGGAGGGGAGGGGCCTCAGGGTCCCAGACGGCCGCCCACCAGGACCAGCACCCTGCCTCAGTTTCTCCATGCACGCTCCAAACAGCGGAGCTCAGCACTTGGTTTGAGAGAGCTGGAGATTGGCCTCCGGCGAGCCCGGGCAGATCCAGAACACCCCACACATACACACGCACCCCCCCAACCCTCTCCCTGCCACCCTACCTGGCTGCGGCGGCGGCGGCCATTCTCTGGGGAGCGCTGGCTCCAGTCCTCCCAAAGCTCGTGCACCTTTCCAGGGCGGGCCGGGGCAGTGGGTGTCGCCCCACACTGCATGAGGTTGATCTGAGGGGGCGGGGACAGTGGTGGTCAGAGCTGGACGATTTGGGGGCTCTGGCCAGCCAGGATCCTAGCCCGGATCTGGTCTTGATAAACATCTAGAGAACATCTCTTCCCTGCAACCTTCCCCCGCCTGCTGATCCAGCCTGGCCCACCTGCCTGCTCTCTCCTCGGTTCTTGGCCAGACCCTGCGTCCTTTAGGTTCCCTAAAGCTCAGGCTCACTTTGGCCGCGCTGCTCCCTCTGCCAGGGACACACTTCCCTCCACCCTATGCCCCTGCCTGGTTCACTCGTTTAAGTTTCAGTGCAGATGACTCCCCCTCCAGGAAGTCTTCCCTCCTCCCATCCTGGCAGATTCCACAGCCCCTCACATGTCTCCATCCGGCCCCTGATCCCCCTACGGACTGTGAGTGAGTGTCCTGAGGGGCCGCAGTGCCTTCGGTGCCCAGGACAGGGCAGGCATTAGAAGATAAATAGAAATAAATTGTGGTCCATCTTCGCTCTGGAATATGATTCAGCCTTGAAAAGGAAGGGCATTTTGACACCTGCTAGAACGTGGACGAACCTTGACAACATGTGCTCAGAGAAAAAGCAACTCAGGTGCTCACCGGCGCCCTCTGGTGGCTGATGTGGGGAGGACAGAGTGGGGTCCCGCATGGAGCTAGGGGTTCAGGCACGGTTAAGGGGGCTGGCCCCGGGTGGGGAAGAGGAGGGGGAGCTATGGGCAGAGCTGGGGTACCAGCCGGTGTGCGGGATGGGAGGTGAAGAGGGGAGTCGAGAGTTGCTCCTGGGTTTTGACCTGAGTCCCTGGAAGGATGGAGGTTGAGATGCAGCAGGAGAAGGTTAGGGGCGTCTGAACTTAGCCAGCTCAGTTTAATGGGAGCTGCCGTGTTCCTTCGGAGCAGGGAGGGCTGGACAGTGAGGGAAGAGGCGAGAACCTGCAGGCTGGTGAGGACTGGGGTTGGTGGCAGGAAAGCAAGGGAAGGGGTACTTTCACTCCTGAACTACCCTAACTGCCTATAAATTCCAGCTCCTACTGCCCCCCCCCCGCCACCAGACAAAACCCCTTCCCGC
>LNAC01000276.1:3159275-3171109 GCA_002007465.1 Ailurus styani
CCCTAACTGCCTATAAATTCCAGCTCCTACTGCCCCCCCCGCCACCAGACAAAACCCCTTCCCGCCTCCCCAGGCTGAGCCCTGACTGCCCCCACCCCCACCCCCTGAGCTGCCCCAGCCCTGAACACACACGGCTGGAGGCAGCTGAGCTCGGCTGTGCCTCCCCCTTCAGACCAGCTCAGGACCAGGTCCTCAGCCGGCACTCAGTCCACGCCTCCTGGCCTGCATCGCGGCGCGGGCAGGGACAGAAGGCTCTCACCAGCTCCAGCGTCTCCTGCAGCTCGGCCAGCGTGTCCTGGGCATGGTGTTTCTTCTGCCTCAGTTTCCCCAGGGAGTGTTCATAGGCCAGGTGGCGGAGCCGCGCCGACAGGGAGCCCAGACGTACAAAGTAGCCCTGGTGTTTCCTCTGCTCCTCCACAGAGCCGACTTCCGGGCCCTCAGCCTCGGCTGCCAGGGCGGCTGGGGGATGGGACGGGGGAGGGGGTCAGCCCAGCCGCCTCCGCCACATCTGCTCACCCTCCTCCTGGGTGGACAAGCCCACGGACTCCCCAATTTATCAGTTTCTTTTACCAGTATCAACTTACTTAACCTTCCCCAGGCCCTGTGACATAGGCAGTACTATTAAGCCCCATTTACAGATGAGGAACACTGAGGCACAGGGAGATGAAGTCTCATAGTGTGCAAGAGGCAGACCCGGAATTCCAACCCAGGCACTCTTAACCCCTCTACTAAATGGTCTGTGAAGAATATCCTACAGGTGCTTAGCACACAGTAGGTGCTTCATAAATGCCTCGCAGCCTTTTTGCAGACGAGGGAGTACCCTGACACGCTCTTCCCGGGGCCCTAAAGCAGGGGTTGGGAGGTCAGATCGTCTCCAGAGTCGGAGACAGGAGGTAGAAAGTTGTAGAATGATGGTTTTTGTTTTGCTTTTGTTTTGTAAGATTTTATTCTTTAAGTCGTCTCTACCCCCCAACGTGGGACTCGAACTCACAACCCCGAGATCAAGAGTCGCATGCTCCACCAACTGAGCCAGCCAGGCACCCTGGGAGACGGCAGATACCATTCGGCCTGAGGGTTTAGTGTTTGAGGACAGGCCACAGTTCAGGATTTGGAGGGCACAATCTGATGGGGAAACGCGTGTGATGAATGAAGTAAAACATTGGAAAGGCACTGCCCAGGCTGGTTTGAGGCCGGCGCCCTCAGGTCTCTAAGCCCCCTAGACTCCTAGGGTCTGCATGGTCTGATTTCTAGCAGGACGTGGGTCGGGGGGCCGTGGATGGGGACGGGGACGTCAGGCCTGGGCTCCTGCTTGGTGTTTCCTGCTCAACTGCTGTGTGGCCCTGCCCAAGTCCCAGACTTCTCCGATCCATTCCCTCTGGGGATGCGGACTGGGCAGAAGGATTCAGGGGCAGGGCAGGGCGGGAGGGTGGCAGCCTCACCGAGCTCATCCTCAGTCATGGGCAGGAAGTGGTCCACCAGCTCCTCTGACTTGCCCAGCACAACGTCCATGGCGTGGCTCATGGAGCGCTTCAGATCCACGCTCCAGCGGCGGCCCTGCCGGGCCAGGCCCACCATGCCTGTCACACCGCTGGCCACCGTATCCTTGGCCGAGGTCACCACCTGGTGGGAGGGGGCCCCCTTCCAGATTTTGGCTCCCTGCTCTCAGCCTGGCTCCCTGGGGCTGGGTGTCAAGGGGTCCCTGGCCCCTCCTGGCTCTGGGCCTCAATTTCCCCTCTATAAAATAGAGGAAAAGAAAAGACACCCCCCCACACACGGGGTTGTTGGGGGGATGGCGGGCCCCGACCTGCTAAACCCAGGTGCTGATTATTTTCATCTGGCTGGTGTTTTTTGAGTTGGGCCCAAACCTGACTCAGCGCCCTGTGTGTGGTTGGCCCAGGGGTCCAGGCTGGTCCCTCCCACCTCTACCCCCCCCGGGTCCCCACGCTACCGTCTCCGAAGGTTGCTGGAGAAAAGGCAGCTTCTCCTCCAGCTTGTCCAGGCCCCTGCAGGCGAGATGGTTCACTGTGGCCACTGGAGGGGAGAGGCAGGGAGTGAGGGCAAGAGGGGTAGGGAGAGGTAGAGGGAGGCCTGGGCCACCCTGCAAGGGGCTGGGGACCCTGAGGGTGGGGCTGGGGCACCAGGCTGGACCCCACCTCCACTGCCTTCCCTGCCTCAGCCCTGCCACCGGGCTGCTGCCAGTGCCAAGGTGATTCCTTGCTCATGCCCGGCTCAGATGCCCCAGCGAGCAGGCTCAAGGTCACCCAAACTGGCTGAGGAGGAGGCGGGGGAGGCCCTGAGCTGGGACCCTCAGGTGACCCCCTTCCTCGGTCCGACGTGAAGCCAAGAGTCTTTTCGCCCCACCCCGGAGATGTGGAGCTTGGGACATGCCGGGGCCACGACAGAGAGGTAGACGGGGAGGAAGGTGGACAGGCAAAGGGACCTGACATGTGTCAGGCCACTCAACAAGGGTGGACATCAAGACACACGGGAAGGGGACAGAAAGAGGGGGGCCCAGGTAAACAGCTAAGGATGGAGGTCCAGGAGCTCAAACCACAGAGGGTCAACCCCCAGCGAGGCAGGTAGAATCAGGGGTGGGGGCGCCGGCAGGCAGAGAACGGGAGAGGGCGCTGGCAGGACCGGGGGAGGGTGAGATGGGTGGATGGGGGGACAGGCAGGTGGACAGACTCAGAGCAGACTGGATAGGTAAGACCCAGGAGGTCCCAACTCAGCAGGTCCACTCCAGAGCCTGTCATGAGGATGGAGCAGGAGGGGCGGGGCTTCGGGGCACACCGCAAGACCCAGGGTCGTGGGGGGCGAGCGAGGGGCGGGACTCACGCTGGGGCTGCAGGTGGCTGAGCAGCGGCTGGGCGTGGTCCAGGGCGCGGGTGGTCAGGCCACACACGCAGTGCTCCGCAAGGCGGCAGGCGGAGCCCAGCAGCGGGTGCCTGTCCTTGGCCGCACTGTAAGCATTGAAGACTGCGGTGCACGTGGTCCTGACCAGTGGCAGGGTCGCCACGCGCTGCATCACGTTCTGCGGGAAGAGACGGCATCAGAGGGGGCCCTGGGGCGGGGGTGGGGGAAGTGTGGGGAGCTCAGCCACACCTCAACCCACTTCCCCTCTCTGGACCAGGATGACCGCGCCAGCGAGAGGGTTGGGGGGACTGCACAGGCAACCTGGGCTTCACCTCCCCATCTGTAAAATGGGCTTCTAGGGCTGGGAGATTCACGGAGCCAACCGGCGTGAAGGGCTGGGAGCAGGGACCCATGCAGAGTCTCCGGCAGAGACCTGGGGGTGGGGGAGGGAGAGAGGCTGCCCGCCCCGGGCACCACTGTGCCCCTCTGGAAAATGGGTAGGCTGTGTCACCCCCTCCGTGGTCCAGCAGGGATGGGAAGGAGAGGGGATACCTGGTACGAAACTGTCCCAGAAGGGATATCCCCCCCACCCTGGCCTGGGACCCTGCTCCGTGGGAGGGGCAGCCCCTCACCTGCTGGTCCTGTTCCCACAAGCTGGTTCTGGGGGGTTGGGCAGCACCATCTTCTGACATGTCTGCTGCAAACAGCCTGCGGGGCAGGGCAGAGTGACAGGGGCCTCTACGCACCAGCCCCCCTGGGGGTTGCTCAGGCCTCGGGTTCTGTCCCGCTGGCTTTGTGACTTGGGCAAGTATTGTTCTCTCTCGGGGCCTCAGTTTCCTCAAATTACGGTAATGATAGGGGCGCCCAGGTGGTTCGGTGGGTTGAGCGTCTGACTCCTGGTTTCAGCTCAGGTCGTGGTCTTAGGGTGGAGAGGCCTGTGTGGGGCTGTGTGCTCAGGGGTCTGTTTGAGATTTTTCTCCCTCTCCCTCTGCCCCTCCCCCGATTGCACACCCGCACTCTCTCTCTCAAATAAGTCAATCTTAAAAAAAAAACAGCTAGTGATAATACCTACCTCCCAGTGTCGTGAGGGACACAGACAATGCATGCACAGGGCTCTGCACACAGTAGGTGCATACTAGAGAGCTCTGGCAAGGTGTGGACATTGTAGTGATTCAAAGCATGGGCTCTGGAGAGAGAAAGACCTGGGTTCAAATCTTTCCATTTCCTGCTGTGTGACTTGGGGCAAGTGCCTTCACCACTCTGAGCTGTTTCCTCTTCTGCAAAGGAGAGGAGGTCCCTGCTGCCCCTCCGCACGGCCCAACTCACCCTTCCCCGGCAGAACTGCACACGCAGCCCCCCTGCAGGGGTGAAGGTGGCAGCCGCGGAATCCCAGTAAACCCACAGCCTGACAGGAAAACTGAGGCGGCCAGCAGGTCCATGGTGTTTCCAAGGCCACTCATCGAAGCGGACTCAGAGTGGGGAGTTCGACCTCAGACTCCCGCTCGCAGTTCTTCCCCTATCTCCACCCTGTGCCCTCAGAGCCCTGGTCCCCGCCCAACTGGGTCCTGAGCTTCAGCCAACTGGGCCAAGGGTCTCGGCCACCTGCTCCGGCCCGTCATCCCCCTCCCCTCTCACGCCGCTGGAGCCTCTCCCGCCCACCGGATCTGGAGGCCCCAGATCTGCGGGGCTCTCCTGGACGCCCTCCGCGTGGCACTCACCTGGGCGCGCGCAGCCACAGCCCGCAAGTGCGGCTGCGGACCCCAGACTCCGGCTCCAGTCTCCGCCCACCACTGGCCCCGCCCGCCTTATAGAGGCCCTGGGGGCGGGGCCTTCGGGGACTGACCAATGGGGAGGCACCGTGCGGAGGCGTGTCCGGGGGCGGGGACCCAGCCTACCCTCCCCGCCCCGCGCGCTTCCCTGGGGCTCGGGGTGCGGTGGGGGCCCGCGGTTGTCATAGTAACTTGAGGACGCGGGATGCCCCAGGACGGAGCCACTTCCGGTGGCCAGTTTTGGCCGCTTGTCACCCTGCCGTTGCCGCGGAGACAGTGGAGGCCTATGACAGCTCCCACCGCCTCCCCGAGGAGTGACCTTAGGCAAGTCCTCAAGGTCTTGTTATTTTTTAAAAATCTGCCATTTAACTTAGCCAGGATTCCGGGCTGGCCCATTCCCTTGGATCCCCATTTTACAGATGAGCAAACTGAGGGATCCGATTCAAACCCCGCTCTGCCAGACTCCAGGCCCCTCCCAGGCTTTCATCATCACGCCTGGAATGACCACCAATGTGGGCATGACCATTCTTCCAGGGAGCCCTCCCCCAAACACCCAGGGGTCCCCCCCAAATCCGACTCTGGGTCCCAGCATGCCCAGCACTGTGTCAGCAGGTGGCCCAAGGTTCTGAGTCGGAAGAACACAGGCTTCTATGTCTTCAGCTCCACCCAGCCTGCCCAGGCCTCCCCTGGGTGGGTGGCTATATCCCCCTGGGTTGTCACGGGCCAGCATGACAAATTGTTTGGAGACCTGAAGCAATCTGGTTTAATTTAAACCTTCCCCAGGACACAAGCTCTGGCAGGAATCCACCAGTAAAATGACACTCCGGGCAATGGTCAGTGTTTTATTTCCAGTTAAGTCCCGGATGGGGGGAGGGGGAGGAGGAGCCACAGGCCATCAGATCCCCACTGCCATCCCTTTGGAAGCTCATGTCCTGCGCCCCAGGCCCTGGGTCAGGCCTCTTTCCTTCTCCTTCCTCCTGGGGAGGACTAGGAAGTCAACCTGGGAGATGCTCGGAACACAGTGAATTTTTCTAGTATTCCAGTTCCATTCCACGGTTATTTCTTAAGCCCTCAGATCCGACCCCAAACTGAATGACGCTGGCTATGAGGGAACCCAGCCCCAGGCCCTGCATTCGGAGAGCACCCCAAAGTGGGAGAGGCAGAACCAGCTAGAGACAACCCTAACGTAGCCAAGGCTGGGCCAGAGGGAGGTCGAGCAGGCTGAGGGAGCCTGGAGACCTAGAGATCTGGAAAACAGGGGAAGACATTCTCTTTTCTTTTAAGTACGCTCCATGCCCACTGTGGGGCTTGAACTCACGACCCTGAGATTAAGAGTTGAGTACTCTACCGACTGAGCCTGCCAGGTGTCCCCAGGGAAAGACATTCTTGGAAGAGGGTGCAAGGAGGCTGGAGAGCCCCACCTGCACTTTAGGCAGCCTGGCCCAAGCGGGTCCTGGCAGCTCTGACAAGCTGAAGGTGAATTATTTGCTAAGTTGCATGCGGTATGCTGCCCGGCCTGTCTCCCCACCTCAGCCCCAGGCCTCAGTGGGACTTGGCTGCTTCCAGGAGCATCTGGCCCTTCGAGGCTTCAGGCCCAGCGCAGCGTGTGGCATTCTGGGAGAACATCTTGTCTTTGTTGGCCACGAGCCACCCATAGAGGTCCTCCAGTTTCCGATCACAGATCCAGGGGTTCCCAGAGATGTCAAAGCCGTCCTTCATGTCCCGGGTGGGCTGCCCTAGGGATGCCCAGAGCCCCTCGGGCACGCCGGTGAGCAAGTTGTTGGAGAGATCCAGCATATCCAGCTGCCGCAGGCCTCGGAAGGCGCCGGCGGCCACAGTGGCCAGCTTGTTGTCATTCAGGAAAAGGTAGCGCAGGTCTGGCTGGGGTGCCAAGAGCCCCTCTCCCAGCACCCGCAATCTGTTGCCCTCCAGATGCACCCTCTCCAACTGCAGGGGGCCCCTCAGAAGGTCAGGGGGCAAAGTCTTCAACTGGTTATTGCTGAGGTCAAGGATGCGCAGGGAGGTGAAGTTGGCCAACAGCCCAGGGGGCAGTGTCTGGAGGCGGTTCCCCGATAGGTCCAGATGCCCCAGGGCTTGGAGCCCCTGCAGCCACGAGGGCTCCAGGATTTCCAGCCGGTTCTCCTTCAGCACCAGCGTGTGGAGAGCGGCCGAGACCCGGAAGAGGCCGGGGGGCAGCTGGGTCAGGGCATTGCGGGTTAAGTCGAGCACCTTCAGCAGAGGCACCGGCAGCAGGAACTCGGGCGAGAGGCTGTCCAGCTGGTTGGTGGACAGGTGCAGCTCCTGGAGGTTAGAGGCGCCCTGGAGGGTGTCGGGCCGCAGCTGGGTGAGGTTGAAGAACTCCACCACCAGGTAGATGGTGTCCGCGGGGAAGCAGTGAGGCAGTTTGGCGGGAGGGTGGCAGGAGACAGAGCTGCCGTTGATCGACTGGAACACCAAGCAGGTGTCCCGGTTTGGGGTGACATCCTGGGCTGAGGCCACAGATAGCAGCAGCAGGAACAGTGTTCTAGAAAGATGGGAGCTCAGGCCTCCCGGGCTGCAGGCAATGACAGAAGATACACTGCGCTTGGTGAAAGGGTCCCCAGACTCCGCCAACTATTTCCTGTCTCCATCTCCAGCACCCTGGAGCATGCCCCCTCATCGCTCCCCTGGACTCGTGCAGTCACCCCCTGCTCTTCTCCTGGCTTCCACCCTCACCCCCCAAGAGCTGCCAGAAGTAGCTGCTGTTCCAGAGAACAGTCTAACTCTCCAAAAACTGAGTTTCTCCTTCTTCATGGCCAGCCCAGCCCCAACAGGCTGTTAATTATTTACAATCAAATTTGCTAATTTCTTGCTAGTTTCTTCTGATCTGGCTTGTTTTATGGGTCATTTCTTAGCTCCCTGGCTCCACATTTTGAAGGCAGGGCCAGTGAACTCCTACTTATCCTGCAAAGCCCCAACCCCAATGCCCCCTTTTCCATGAGGCTTTCTCTGACTTTCCCAAGGTTTCCCCTCTGGCCTCCTCCTCGTTCCATCCAAACAAGGTCATGTTTCTTTCTCTGATGGAGCCCCAGCTCCATCTCGCTCCAAAATGCTACCTACCACTCCAGAGGCAACTCGGAATGTGCAAAGCGCACCCTGCTTTGCGCAGATCTGGGACAGGAATTTGGCCTTGGGATGGGGTGGTGTCCAGTTAGCACCATGGTCCTTGGAGGGCTGGGACTTCTGCTCCTCCTTGGCTGGGGTGCCAAGAGCCCCTCTCCAAGCACCCTCAATCTATTGCCCTCCAACTGCAGGGGGCCCCTTAGAGAGTCAGAGTCCTTCCCGCAGGCCTCTGATGGGGTGTTGGTCAAGAGGTGTTGGTGGGTCTCCCAATATCTGTACGGCCCAGGGAGCACCTGGGACTTCTGTAGTGAGTGTGTGAATGAGAGCGTGTCTGTCTGTCTGTAATTATAGCCTGTCGGTCTATTCCAGCTTGCAGATCCACATCTAGCCCCGTGACTTCAGTACATCAGACAGAACTGTCTAGTATCCAGTTCTGCCCACCATGGGTGGGGTCCGGGCTTACCTCTGGTTTCGCTCTGGGCTCCAAGAGGACATGATGGCCTCTCTCTTTTCCATCTGTGTTCCCTTAGCCTGGTGAGGGAGCCTTTTACCTGCCTGGACTTGGGGCAGGGCCACCCACCCTAGGGAAGTCCTCACCCACATCCTGTTCCCGTTAGTGGCTGGACCTGAGCCAGGCAGGGGAAAGGGAGTGGTCAGAATTGCAAAATTGCTTCCTGGCAGGGGAAGGGCAGGAGGGGGGTTGCCTGCGCCCTTCTCTGCCTGCTTCTACCCAGTTTTTCATTCCTCTGAGTCCTGCTCTTGGGGAGTAGGCACCCGAGAATCTCTGGGGCCAAATCCCCACTTCCCCCAATCCAGGAATCTAGGGTCAGTTTCGCAAGGCGCCATTCCTGGGGGACAGGGACAGCTCTTTAAGTAAGAGATACTCTTTGCAATAAATTTGAGCAACCAGGAAGCTCGATAAATAAACAAAAGCACTTGTCTTGAATTCATGACATTTTGCTGTTGGCCTTTTTTTTTTTAATGAAATAATTTCTAGAAAATAGATTTCAAAAGTAAGCATTGCTCAAAGTCTTTGTGGTCTTTGAACAATGGCCTGGGAGGGACAAAACCTGGTCCTGGTTCCCAGCTTCACTAGGAATGGCTTTATTTTGTGATCTTGGGCAAGTGGCTTAACTTTTCTTGGCCTCGGTTTCCATATCCATGAAGTTGAACTCAGTCTCCAAGGGTCCCTTCTGCTCTTTCTTTCTTCATCTGAAGCTAATGTGCTATTTGTTTAGGATCTTTCTCATTTCCTAATAAATGCATTTGGAGGCTACAGATTTCCCTCTGAGAACTGCTTTGGCTGCATCTCACGGGTTTGGCTATTCAGTGCTTTCATTTTTGTCACGTTCTAAACATTCAGGTGTGGTGTGTTATTACCTGCACCCAGGACATCACTCACACCTGGCCATGGCCTCTTCTCCCTGGCACGATTTCTGAAGAGTTTTGTCTCTACTGAGCTGTGAGAATGAATATGAGTTCTGTCTTGTGGACACACAGGTTCAGAGACATACATGTAGGCTGACCATGACAGGCGTAAAGAAAGATAGATGGATAGCCTCATGAATCCACAGATATAGAGACAACCTAGAGACAGGTGAAAATACAAAGAACCACACAGAGACACGGACAAAGCAGGACATGTCAGACAGAATAACAGATCCATAGAGTTAGACACACAAAAAGAGATACCCACAAAATAGGCAAAGGACCTGAATAGACAGTTTTCCAAAGAAGACATCTAGATGGCCAACAGGTACATGGAAGGTGCTCAACATCACTTATCTTCAGGAAAATGCAAATCAAAACCCCCATGAGATATTACCTCACACTTGTCAGAATAACTAGAATCGCAAAACAAGAAATAACAAGTGTTGGCAAGGGTGTGGAAAGGAACCCTTGTGCACTGTTGGTGGGAAAGCCAATGGTTCAACCACTGTGGATAATAGTATGGAGTCCCCTCAAAACATTAAAAATAGGGACATATGATCCAACAATCCCACTCCTGAGTATTTAGCCAAAGAAAACATTAACTAGAAAAGTTACATGTATTCCTTTGTTGCAGTATTAGTCACAATAGCTAAGACATGGAACATCCTAGTGTTATTGACAAATGGATGGATAAAGAAGATATGATTAAAAAAAGAAAGAAAAGAAGGAAAGAAGGGGGGAGGGAGGGAGGGAAGGAAGGAAGGAAGGAAAAGAAAGAACAAAGGAAAGGAAGGAAGGGAGGGAGGGAGGAAGGAAAGAAAAAGAAAGAAAGAAGGAAAGGAAGGAAGGAGGGAGGGACGAAGGAGGGAAGGAGGAAGGAAGGAAGGAAGGGTGGGAGGGAGGAAGGAAGGAAGGAAGGAAGAAATCTCAACCCCTTACCCACCACAGAGAAAGTGTTTTTTCATTGCTTCTTTTACTCTCCCTTACACCACCCCTGTTCATCTACACGAACTGTTGACAGATGGCTAGAGAGCAAAGGGTCATGCAAGTCACATGTGCAGAGATTCTGAAAGTGGAAAGTCTGTCCTGTAAGAGAGGAGCAAAGTGCTGGCAGATGCCTGGAGACAAGAGGGAGTGAAGAACAGAGCTAGACTAGCAGAGGTCCTCCAGGGAAGCAGAAGGAAATGTTCGACAACCTCTGCCTGAGCGGCCATCATGTTNAGCGTCTGCCTTCAGCTCAGGTCCTGATCCTGGAGTCCCAGGATCAAGCCCCGCGTCAGGCTCCCTACTCAGTGGGGAGTCTGCTTCTCGCCCTGGCCCTCACCCTGCCCGTGTTCTCTCTCTCTTGCTCACTCCCTCAAATAAATAAAATCTTAAAGAGAAAGAATGTAATCGACACACACTGGAATATTATTCAAAAGTAAAAAAAAAGAAGAAAACGCTGTCATTTGCAACCATATTATTGAATCTTGACAGCATTACTGTAAGTGAGATAAGTCAGGCAGGGAAAGACAGATACTGTATAGTCTCACTCGTGTGTGGAGTTAAAAAAACCGAAACCGAGAGCAGGATGGTGGCTGCCGGGGCTGAGGGGTGCCGGAAACGGGGAGGTGTTGGGCTAGGGGCACAAACGGGCAGTTCTAAGAGGTTACATCAGGAGGTGTAATGTACCGCACGGTGACTAGAGTTATCATTACTATACACAGTAACGTTATATACTTGAAAATTGCTAAGAGAGTAGCTCTTAACTGTTCTCATCCCTTACACAGGGAACTAGGGAAGGGAACGGATTTATTGTGGTAATCCTTGCGCAATATCTGCACACATCAAATCACTGAGTTGCACCCCTGAAATTTACACAGGGCTGTACAGCAAACGTCTCCCGGTGAGGCTGAAGAAACGGACACACACAGGTTCAGGAGAAGCTAAGGGATGTCATCATGGGCCTTTGTGCTTCTTCGTGTACTGTGCTAACAATCTCCCCCACGACAAGGGGGAACCGGATCTGTCTCGTCCACTGCTCAGTCCCCAGAGCCCAGCACACAGCAGGTCCTTCATGGACACTGGTGGGAAGGAGGGAGTGGGAACCGCAAAGGCATAGCGCTGAAGACGTCTCTTAAAGTGAAATCAGATCCCGCCCCCTGCTTAAAATCCTCGGATGGTTCCCTGTCCCACTTCAAATAAAATCCATAAGGCTTGGAGGGGGGTAAGATGGGGAGTTAATGTTTAATGGGCACTGAGAGACGCAAAAGTTCCGGGCATGGATGGTGGGGATGGGTGCCCAACAGTGTAAGTGTGCTTCGCGCCACTGAACTGTGCGCTTAGAGTCGGTTCCAACGGTGCATTCGAAATTGTGTGGATTTACATGGATTGTACCCCAACAAAAAAAATTTTACACTCTGCACCCGTGAGGCCGTACCTGCCTGGAGCTCTGGCCCTCCTTTCCTTTCTCATCAGCAGCTGCTTCCGCCCAGCCCTCCTTCTGCTGCTGGGGGCCACTGTGACCGCTGCCTTGCCCCTCTCCCAGGTCTGGTCCCCCCCTCCAAGTGGGGGCTTGCACTGGCTGTTCTCTCTGCCTGCGCACCTCCCCACAGCTGCTTTCTCACAGGTCCCCTCCCAACTCAAGTGTCCCCTCCCCTACAGGCCCTCTTCGGCCACCCCCGCCCCCCCCCCCCACCC
>LNAC01000276.1:3173690-3198547 GCA_002007465.1 Ailurus styani
CTGTCGGGGCGGTCCCTGCGTCTGTCTGTCCGCCGGCTCCGTGGGGTCTCCCTGTCCCTTTCAGAGCCTGGCTGCCTGTCTCCGGGGTCTCCCTGCCTGCTGGGGTCTGTGTGTCCCCTCCCCAGGCTGGCCGTCGGCTTTGTGGCCGTTTCTTGGTCCCTCTCTGTCCCTCCGCGGCCACCCCTCCCAGAAGTGGGACCCCTGCCCCTCCAGTGCCCTGACCCAGGCCACCACCCCCAGTCCTCTCCCGTCTGGGCCTGGGCAGCAAAGGGCACTAGGAGAACCCTGGGGGTCCCCAGCCCCCCTGCCCTCCCCCGCTCCACTTACCCGTACAGTCCCCTAAGCCTGAGGTGCTGGCCCCGGACACGTCCTGCTCAAAGGTGGCTCTAGCAAGGGGGGGCGGGGGGGGAAGAAAGGCGGTCAGCAGAAACCTCTCTCACAGCCTGGTGGTCGCGTGGGTCGGACACCCTCCCCTGCACCCCCTGCCCGCAGTACCTGGTGCCGGGGCTGAGGAAGATGCAGGAACCATCAGGGGCCCACCCGCAGTAGGGGTCCTGACTGCCAATACAGTTCCTAGAGCAGACAAGTGACCCAGTGGGTCCATCAACCACAGTCCCTTACGAGGCACCTCTGACTGTCACTTCCGGGAGTCCGCGTGACAAATCTTTGCGCTAGGGGCCACTTATTCCCCGCTTTGTAGATACAGGTGGGGACAGTTCACGTTTGCCCAAGTGGCAGCCGCCGGGACGGGAGCCCAGGCATCGTCACTGCCGTGATGACGGGCTCAGGGAAGGATTTCTCCATGGGGAGGGCTCACGCTGAGCCTAGGAGCCTCCCAGAACTTCACACCTGACCTCGCCCCCCATTTTAAAGACAGGGAGATAGCTGTCTTCCTGGCCCCCAGCTTTTGTTCTTGCTGGTTTTAAAGAGTCAGTCAGATCTCATACCTTCCTGGCCCACAGCCCTCCAGGGCTCCAACCTCTGAAAGCCCAAGGCTCCCCCGCTGGCCCACAGGACCCTGCCCCTGCACAACTGCCCCACCCACCTCCCTCTCCTCCTCTCTTCCCTCTCTCCCCCTCGCACACTCTGCTCCAGCCACTCCGGCCTCCTTGCTGTTCTTCCAATACAAAAGGCCTGAACCTGCCCCAGGGCCTTTGCTCGGGCTGTGTCCTCTGTCTGGCTCATCTGCTCATTGTCCAGTGAGTCAGGAGGCTGTGGGGCCCTGGACTCGAACTTGGCTCTCGGGGCCTCCCGCGTTCATTTCCCCTCGCCTCGCCCTCACCTCCGCAGCCCGCCCCAAGGGGCACTCACTTCATGCAACCTGAGTACTGCTGGCAGCGGGCCACGGGCACGCGGACCACACAGCGGGGGAAGGCCGCCAGCAGGCCACCCGAGGCCGTGTCCAGCTCCAGGCTCAACAGCCGCCGCCCCGCCTCGCCGCCGCCCAACCGTCCGCACCTGCGGGTGAGCAGAGTGGGGAGACTCGAGGCCGAGCCCCATCTCCCCGCCCAGCGGCCCCACCTCCCGGCCGCGGCCCACTCCACCTGTCTGGCCGGTAGGTCTCAAACTCCTCCAGGAAGACACTGGGCCCAGTGGTGCCCGAGGTGCTGGCGTTGGGCCAGATGAGGAACTTGAGGACGGTGCCCACCTCGGAGCCCAGGAAGACAACGGTGTGGTTGCCCCAGGGGCCAGCGCCCACGTCCACAGCCACTCGCGTCAGCTGGTGCCTGGGGCCAGGGTGGGCAGGGGTGAGGCTGGTCCCAGAGCCCCTGCGGTGCCCTGGGCACGTGTAGAGGCACCACCCATGCCGGACAAGGTGGGCGTGGGAACATGGGTGCCCATCACAGAGAGACAGAACCCCAAGCTGGGCCCCAGCCTGCGCCTGTCTCCCCCTATACCTCCCTCCCCCCGTCCCCACCATGCGGCCATGGGTCGCTGCCTACTTAACTGTCTGGAGGGCCTGGTTGTAGGAGGATTGCTGTCCCCCTTGCCCTCGTGCCCACAGGTGGCTCCATTCTTCCTCCGCACCCGCCAGCCCGGCCTGGGCTCTCGTCAGCACCCACTGCCCCGCCCCCCGGTCCCTGGGACCCCAGCAGCACGTGGGGACTGACCGCATCAGAGTCCGCACGATCCAGGGCGCGTGGCCAAGAGAGGGCACCGCTTCATCCATCAGGGGGTGGGTCTTGACAAAGTTGAGGATCTCATCGGGGAAGGCGCTAGAGGCGTTGTATTGCATGCCGGGGGCTGCACAGCACCCGGGTCTAGGTGGGGAGGGAGTGGTGGTCAGGGTGGACTCGCCCATCCCTACACAGGGACTCTGATTTGCCGGGGGAACTGGCTGCCCTGCCCAAAGGGCCTCAGTTTTCTGCATCTGGGTAATGGGTACAGCTGAACTCAGCCACACACAACCATCTGGAAGTCCCAGCCCTTCGTCCTAGGGTCAGGACCCCCCCCCCCCCNCACCTGGTTCAGGATCAAGGGGGCTCTCACCGGGGCCGTGGCACCTGATCCTCCGGCACGGGCGTCCAGATGGACTCGGGGGACTTCTGTTCACGGAAGCGGCCTTCAAACACAGCGGCTACCTGAGTCATGTCAAAGGCGCAGACAGCCGAGCCGGGGATGCTGGGGGAGTTCGGTGAGAGACGGCGGTGAGCCTGGGGAAGGGCACCGCCTTGGACAAGCACGCCCGAGAGTCTTTGTCCTGGTGAAGCTGTCAGATGTTCTGTCCCCTGGGCCAGAGATGCCACCCGCCCAATCCAGTCACCTGCTGCCTCAACAGGGCTCAGACTGGACCACAGGCCGGCTCCTCCACGGCCCCCCATGTCCCTCCATGGCCACCCATCGTCACTTGCCTGGATGTCCAGTCTCCCAGATGCCTCTCTTGCACCCTCTCAACCCATGTCCCAGGGGGCTTTCCAAAAATGCACATCTGACCTCGTCTCTTGTCTGCTCCTCACTCTCCCTGGGCTCCCTAGAGCTCTCATGATACAGTCCAGGCTCCTCCCAGTGGCTCGTCACCTCTCTGCCCTCATATCCTCTACTCTCCCCCTTGCCCCCTCCTCTCTAGCCACAGGGGCCTCCTCCCTACTGTTTAAATATACCAAACTCACTGCAACCTCTGGGCCTTTGCACGTGCTACTCCTTCAACTTGGAATGTTCTTCCCTCTCCTGCCATCTCACACCCATTGGTGGCTCTTTCCAGTGTCTCCTCCTCCAGGAAGCCCTCCCTGACCCCCTCCTCTAAAGGCAGAGGATGAGGACATGCCCCATCTGGCGCTTTCTGACCAAAGGGCCATGGAGGGTCAGTAGCTGGCTCTGTCCCACGCCAGCCTGAGGCTGGTGCTGCTCGGGAGTCCAATCTGGTCCAGCCCAGGACCCAGGGAATATATGACGCATGCGGGAACTCTCCGATCCTGTCCCCCCATGCCCCAGTCTGCTCCCCTCGGGGCCCTCTGACCTGTTGCTGGGGGTGGAGAAAACAGCGAGGACCACGGGCCGGCCCCCCAGGCTGACCACACTCGTGACGGCCTGCAGCACGTTGAAGTAGAAGTGGGAGTCCCCAGGCACAGAGCAGTTGAGCCGCGCCTTCAGGAAGGACGTCCACTGCTTCTCCAGCACCCGAGGGGAGCCTCCCAGGTCATTCTTGCACACCCGGGCCACGCGGGACACCACCACCTGGTGCGGCAGCAGACAAAATGGGGGCCTGAGCCCCATGTCTGGGAAGGCTGCCCTCAGGCCACGCTGGGCATCACCGAGTCCGGGATGGAGGAGTCTGTCCCTGCCTCACTGTGCGACCCCAGACAGTCACCATACTCCTCTGAGCACCGTATTCCCCAGCGGAGACGCGGGGAGGTCAGGGACGGTCATGACAACCGTGGCTACCCCAATCCGAGTCTCATGTGTTTACAGATCACTCTCTATGTACCAGGGACATGATCTTCATCATCTCCTACATTCCTCCAAACTCTACAAAGGAGGGGACCGATATCCCCATTGTACAGATGGGGAAACTGAGGACCAGAGGAAGAGAAGTGACTGACCCAACGTCACGCTGGTACTAAATGGAAGAATTCACATTTAACTGCCCGGCTGCCTGCATGGAGTGAGGGATAGGATAGATGGGTAGGTGGAGGGATGGCAGGATGGATGGATGGATGGACTAGTAGATGGATGGACAGATGAATGAATTTGAAGGAGATAATGATGGATAGTGAGAAAAATAATGTAGAAGTTGATGGATGGGTGGATGGATGGATGGGTAGAAGGATGTGTGTATGGATGAATAGACAGATGGGAGATGAATGGGTGGGCGGGTGCATGGATGGGTGGGTAAGTGGATAAATGGGTGGTTGCATGGAAGAGGAATAGATGGATGGGCAGATGAAGAAGAACATAAGGACAGATCAATGGATGAATAGATCCATGAGTAGATAGATGAGTTGATGCATGGGTAGACGGATGAGCGGATGAATGTGTAAATGGATGAGCAGATGAATGGGTAGATGGATGAGTAGATGAATGGGTAGATGGATGAGCAGATGAATGGGTAGACAGAACATTAAATGGCATGGATGAATAAGTTATGGGGCGGTACAAGTAATTGGGTATACCAAAGGGTGGACAGAGAGATGAGGAGATGAATGAGCTAATGAAGAGGATAGATAAGTGGATGGTTAGGTATACAGATAGCTGGATAAATGTGCAAATAAGGAAATGAATGGGAGGTAGGGTAGATGAGCGGATGGATGGATGGATGGATGGATGGATGGATGGATGGATGGATGATGGTTGAGCGGATGGGTGGGCAGATGGGTAAATGGGTAGATGGATACATGAGTGGATGGAATTACGGGTGGGCTCAAGAACACATAGAGGAGTGAGTGAGAAGGTGGCTGAGTAGAAGGGTGAGTAGGCAGACAGACGGACCGTGGATGAAGGATGGATGAGTCGTTGAGAGGTGGGCGGATGGACAGGCACATAGCAACAACACCAGGACTGGAACCCAGAGATGTTACCTGCCTTCAAACCCATGAACCTCACCCGGGGCTACATGTGCCAAGGCCGCTCCATAAATGTCTTCTAGCCTCGGAGGCCCGGTCCTGGCTGGAGTGGAGGGTCTTGAGGACCAGAGGGGGAGGGTGGAAACTCTTGCCCCAGGTGGAGATTCATGGATCCACCTCTGCTCTCCACTTCCCATGACCAGAGCCTCTCAGCTGCGTGCCCCACCACCAGTGCCTCTAGGGACTGGGAGAGAGAGGACCTCACCTTCTCCAGGTAGTTAAACTCCATCGCGATCTCCCGGAAGAAGAAGTAGATGTGGCTGCCCCACTCCACCGCATGGACGAAGTAGGGCTCTGAAGGAGAGGAGGGGTCAGAACCCAGCCCCTGACATGAGAAACGGAGTTTCTGGGGCTGTGAACACATCATCTCGGGAGAATGCTTTTACAGTGAAGGGGGGACGTTGGCCGATTACCCAGGCAAAATAAAATAGACTCAAAGGTTTTGGTGGGGAGGGGGGTTGGGTGTCAGAATCCTCAAAATCACTCTCTACCCTCCACAAACAGCAATCTACTATTTCTGTTCCCTTCCTCCCTCATGTGTTGAAGAGCCAAGTTCCCGCTATACCCCCCTTGCAGTTCCATTTCAGGCTTCCAAACCACCCATTTCCAGCAAGTTCTACTTTAGATCCAACCGAAATCTTTTCTTTAGCTTTATCTTCAAAGAGGTCAGTAGGTTCCAAAGATGAGCTGGGGGTCCCCTCCCTGTCTCCTCTGGGACTCTTATTCTGGTGGGAGGATTTGATGAATGCCTGCCCCACCTTTGAACCACTTGGAGTCGTGTTTCACAGTTCGCAGAGTGGGCCGGTCCCCCAGGCTGCGGTAGATGACAGCATCGATGGCTAGGAAGTCTGTCACTGTGGCGGTGAAGAGCATCCCTTCTGGATGGGTGTGAGTTGGAGGAAGAAGGTGAGAAGTTACAACACAGAGCCCAGGGGCAGGGTGGGTCCAAACTTGATATTCCAAGACCGAGCCCAGAGCCCAAGCCAGCTCCTGTCCCCAGACTGAGCCCTGACCTTGGCTGAGTGCGGACCGTGGCCGAGATTCTCTGCTTCACAGAGTCACCTTCATCATAACCCAACCCCACGAGTGGAAAATGCCACACTGGTCAGAGCTGGGGGCACTCACCAGAGAAGAGGGCAACGTTGGCATGTTTGGGATCGTACGGGCAACGGGCCATGCCACTGATGTTGTCCCCAAGGGGCTGCAGTGTGTCCATCTGCGGGGGGGCGGGGGGCGAGGCCTGAGTGACAGAGCTCCTGGCCACCCCTGGCAGCCCCCCCACCTGTGAGGAATCCTGCCTCCACCTTGGACGCTGTGTGATTTGGTCAGCCACTTAATCTAGGGCTTAGTTTACTATTCTGTGAACAGGTCTAAGAGTCAGTTCCCGTTAATCCTATAACTGGCTTGTAGTGTAAGTAGCTGTGGCTTCCTGGATCTCCTCTGGAAGCCTCTCCCTCAGCTCAGGTGAGGGGCCGAGGAGGGCATATCCAGTGAGCCTTCCCGTAGGAGGTGAGGTGGTCTGGGGAAAGGGCTGGGCCAGCAGAGGGCAGGTGAGCCAAGACCAGGAGGTCGGACCTGGGGTATCAGGACTTGGACGGGCAGGGACTCACACTGTAGTTGGCACACACGGGGTTGAAGGCATTGGAACCGCACACAAAGAGGGTTGATTCGTCCCGAAGAAGCAGCACCTTTACAAAATTTCGACACTCGCCCTGGGGTTGGGGGGTTGGGGAAGACAGAAGCCATGGTGGGCGTGGCCCCGGGTGTGGGCGTGCCCAGTGTGGAGGGTTGGGGGAGCCTCCGGGGCGTGGCCGGGGACATGGGCGTGACCAGGACTGGGACCACATCAAGGGGCTGAAATGGGACTGGAGCTTCCGAGTGACTGAGGAACCCGCCAAGGCGCAGAAATATTCTGCATCGGCGGCCACTGAAGGGATGGAGTTCCGGCAAGAGCAAGGCTGTGGACGTGGCCATGCCTGAGGACCACTTGGGGGCGTGGCCAGGCTCCGGCCGTAGCCATGGCAACGCGAGGGTTCTGGCCATTTGTTGGGCCGGGTTGGGGCGTGGCTGGAGGCGTGGCCAGGGCCCACTCACCTCCTGTTTGCCCTTCATCCGACACACGTTGATGTCACTGGGGTTGGAGCGCCAGGTCAGTTTCTGAGAGCAGAGGGAGTGGTGAGGGGAGCGGGACCCCCGCCGCCCAATTCCTGCACCCCAGCACCGGGTCTGGGCCCCCCCGGCAGGAGCCTCGAGCGCTGCCCCCACCCCTCCCGCCTGGGCGCCGTCCTCACCCGCTGGTACCGCAGCTCCGTGGTCGTGGGGGGCTCCAGCTCCACGCGGTACAGGTTGTCTCTAGGGGAGAGGCGCAGCTGGTGAGGATGGGAGCCTCCAGCCCCCCGCCCCCGCTCTCCATTCTCCTGGTGCCAGGTGTGTCCCACACGTAACACGCAGGGGTGTGCCAGCGCCTCGGCCACCGGCGACTCCAACGCTGAACATGCCCGCGCGTGCGTGCGCGTGCCACCACACGCCTCCTCGGGCCCTATGGCCCACAGGTCCTAGCCCACCCCATACACCTTGACACGCCACGTCACGCTTACACGCCCCGTGGCCGTGGGGCCTACTCCCAACACGACGAACTGCCCCATGCCCTTCATCAGGTGCCATCGGGTGCCCCTCCCGCCACCTCTCAGTCTCCCCCAGGCTCTTCCCTCCGCCTCCCCCGCACCCCAGACACTGCCTTGGTAAAGGTGAAGTCCAGCAGTCACTTCTCTGTCCTCCTCGCCCTCACGCACTGTCTCACTGGCCCGGCCCCCCTCCTTGTCCTGGGAACCCCCGAGGGACCCGGCCCCCCTCCTGGGCAGCCTCGTCCACTCTTCCCCTCTCTTCATGGCGGGATGACACCCCCAGTTCTGTTTCCAGCCCGGCCCTCCCCTGAGCTCCAGACTCGGGGCTCCAGCTAATCCTGAAGGTCTCACAGCTCAGCCACGCTGTACCTGACCGTCGCCCACACCTGCTCCTGCCTTGTCTCTCATCTCACCTGAGGTCGCCCTGTCCTTCCAGGGGCGAAGATCACAACTTTGGAGATGCCCTCAACTTGCCGCTTCTGCTAGCCTCTCACACATCAGCCAATACTGTCAGCTCTGCCCGTAATGTCTACCGAGAATCTACCCACTTCTCACGCACTCCATGGCCTCCACTCGTCCACCCTGAACCTGGGCAGTCACCTTCGCCCTGCTCCAGCCCTCGGTCCATCCTTCCCGCAGCAGTCATCAGAAGGCACCCATGAGCACCTGAGTCAGGACCCCCTCCTCTGCCCACAGCCCTCCACGGCTCCGCCCTCTCTGGGTAAAAGCCCAAGTCCTCCCTGAGGCCCATAAGACCCTGCACAACTTGGCCGGTCCTCTCCCCGCCCTCCCCTCCTCTCCATCTCCCCCTTAACCACCCTGCCCTAGCCAATAGGGACTCCTCAATGTTCTTCCAACATGCCAGGCCGGATCCTGCCCCAGGACCTTTTCACAGATTGTGCTTTCTGCCCCCATTTCTTCCTCTCCCTCAAGATGTCCCCATGGCTGGCTCCTCATCGCTCAGGTTTCAACTCAAATGTCACCTTCTCGGAGAAGCCCTGGAGCCCCACATCAGCACCCTCTGCAGTAACCCAGGGGATTCTGACCAAGGAACTGTCCGCACCTGCAGACACACCATAGTGGACTCCGGGCTGTAACAAGTGGAATTCGGTCAGCACCCTTAATAAGTCCCACCCCAAAGATGCCGATTTGAACTCCAACCAAACAGTATGACCCATCAGGCAAACCTCCCCAAAATGCTGCTCCGGGCTCCCCACACCTCGCCCTGCACACTGACCCACGATCCCTCATACCTGTCCCCGATGAATAGGGTCCTGTTGACTCGCAGGACTCGCTGGATGTTGAGGTCGTCAGCACCCTCTGCGGGGGTCAGGCGGCCCGGCCCGCTGCCCACGAACACGGGGTAGTGGTTCAGGTCTGGGGGAGGGGTTGGGATGGCTGTGATCCAGGGTTGGGGTGAGCCTGGTCTGGGGGAAGTGGGCAGCAGACCCAGCTGGGTATGAGACCCTCCCTCAGGACTCCTGCTTCCCCCGGGGCCCCCACTCACAGTCCCTGGGGGCCACGCTAAGTGGCGGCGGCTCCTCGGGGAAGAGGCCGTTGGCTCCCCGCAGTAGCAGCAGTAGGAGCAGTGGGGCCGGGCGGGGAGGGGGCGCTCGCGGGGTCCGCATGGCGAGGTCCGGGCGACGAGAAATGAGACCTGCGGGCGAGGGGCCGGGCGGTGAGCGGCGCGGGCTGCACTCCCGCCCTCCGCCGCGAGATGGCGCACGCGAGCCGCAGCGGCCTGAACCTTCAAGCGCCAAAAACACTCCTCATGGGGTAAAAATAAAACATAACGCCAACCGCGGCAATAATAGTAACGCCAGCCCTTATTTAATTATCAGGACTTTCTGACCACTTCGCAGTGAGAACTCCGGAAACGGTTTCTAACCAAAAGCTAATAAGGACAATATTTAAACGACTTTGAAATGAAATATTAAATGATTTAAAAAACAACAAAAAATTCACAGTAATGATAAGATGTAGCACTTAACAACACCTACTTAAATAATTCAATCTCAAAACAGATATTCAAGAATTCTTACAATTAAATCACAACAATCCTGGGGCGCCCGGGCGGCTCAGTCGTTTAAGCGACTGACTCTTGATTTCTGCTCAGGTCGTGGTATCAGGGCGGTGAGTTCCAGCCCCGTGTGGGCCTCCCTGCTCAGCGCGGAGTCCGCGTGTCCCTCTCCCTCTGCTCCGCCAACCCCCCCCACCGCTTGCTCGCTCTACCAAATAAATTAATACATACATAAAATCTTTAAAAAATAAACCACAACAACATTAAAATGCAAGGCTCAAAAAAAAATTTCAGTCTCTCAGAATTTCATAAACCACAATCTGGGAATTGCCATACTTTAGAATCATAGAATGTTCCAGCTGGCCGGGGACCGCAGAGGGGCCCCGGTGAGTCTGACTTCCTTCCCAAGTCCAGCCTTCCTGGCCTCTGCTGGAATACCTCTGTGACAGGCACCTCACTACCTCTCGAGGGAGCTTGCTTCCCGCTCCCGTTCGAGGTAATTTGAAGAACCGGCCCGGTTGTGCAGCATCGAGACTCCCTCCGGGTGACGATCGGTTGGTGGAAGTGTGAGCAGAACTCACCCTCTGGAACCCAGCCCTCCACACCCCTACCAGCGGGGGTGCAGTCTTGGGGTCCTAAGTAAGAAATCTGCAGCCTTGTCTTTCCAGGGAGCCTCAGGCGAGCCCTGTGCCTCAGTTTCCCCGTCTGAGCAGCAGGGACATCGCCACGCCCTGTCCTGGCCTCAGAGCTCCAAGATTCTGAACCCCTGGAGGTGAAGGGGGTACGGGAACTTTGGCCCTGGAGTGCCTGCCTCTGAGGATTCAGGGCCAAAAAACAGGAAGGCTTTGCGTGGACCAGCAGAACTTCCTCTTCATGACCCCGAACTTCCAGGATTTGTGACTCAGCAGATGCCCGGATCCCACGTGTCCGTGGAACAGGCCTCTACTTCCTTAAGAGCTTCCTTCCCTGGCTCCTCCCATGCTCTGCAGCCTCCCATGGCTCCCAGTGACCCCTGTCCGGGTTCCAGTCACTGCATAGCGGCCAAGGTTCCCCGTGTGGCCTCCAGCCTGCTGCCACCAAGTCTCCCCTCAAGCCACTGCCCTCCCCCCCAGGCTCCTTCTCCACAACATCTGCCTGGGTCATCCCGGCCTCTCAGGTGCTCTGCCTTTTTTTTTAAATAAACATTTTTCTTTTTATATTGTGTTAAATATATATACCATCAATTTACCATCTTAACCATTTTTAAGTGCAGAGCTCAGTTGAGCACACTCACGCTGTCGTGCAAACATCCTCACCCTCCGTCCCCAGAACTTTCCATCTCCCCGCACGGAGACTCTGTCCCCACGAAGCACGGACTCCCCTCCCCCTGCCCCAGCCCCGGCTCCCACCCTCTCCTCTCTGTCTGTGCGGACGGGACTCCTCGGGGGCCCTCCTGGGAGTGGGGCCCTGTGGGAGGTGTCCTTCTGGGTCTGGCTCCTCTCGCTGAGCCTGGTGTCCTCGGGGTCCCTCCACGTCCTGGCAGGTGTCAGGGTCCCCTCCTTTCTAAGGCTGGATCCTATTAATATTTAACGTAAGAACCTTCCAAAGCTTCCATTCACTGGCCACACAGGGCTCCTGAGCCAGGCTGCAAGTGTTCCAATTCCAGCTCTGCCATTTTCCATTGACCCTGGACAGGTTCTGTCTCTGGGCCTCAGTTTCCTCATCTTAAAAAGGGGCATGGGAGTGGTCCCGATCTCACAGGCCTGGGGAGGGTATTAGCACAGAATCTGGCACAGCGCAGGTGCTCCGTGACTGCTGATTATTATGCTCCCTGTGATTGCTGTTGCCATGGTAAGTATCAGAAGGGGGCTGGGTGGTTTCCAGGAATTACTTCGCAGAGCCCCCCTCTGGCTCTAGGGGGAGTGGTTTAACAGTCAGCCCATTCTGCAGATGTGAAAACCGAGGGTCTGATTTGGGGGCTACGGTCCCACCGGAGAGGATGTGGCAGCTGGGTCGAACCAGGGCTCTCTGGTCCAGGAGTTTGCCCCTAGGTGTTGAGCACCCTAATGACCTCAACAAGATCAATAATCACCCAGCCCTTGCCCTTGACCCTCAACCCAGACAGGCTAGCAGTAACTTAATACCGAAGTTCACGGACAAGCAGGGTGAGGCCCCAGGTCAGGATGCGACCTCAAGACTAACTTTTTCTCCTGGTTTTCTTAACTTTGTGATGCAGCAGCTGGAGGCTGGGAAGGGGTTCTTTTGTGCCCTCTGTCCGCCTGCCCCACAGATCCATCCAAGGACCCCTGGGACCCACACTGGGCTGTTCTTGCCCGGACCTGTTTCTCCTACTTGTTCCTCGACTTAAGGACAGCCCCAGCATCCCTTAGCCAAAGAATGGGGTGTTGACCTCCCCATCCCCTCCCTGTCCCCCAAGTGCCCTGTAGCCCAACCCCCGCCTCCGACCTGGTCTCCTGGCCTTCAGCCCTCACCCTTCAGTTCCCTCCTCAAGGGAGCGAAGGACTCTCTAGAGCTCAAATCTCATCTGTTTTTCCTGCTCTAAACCAGGGTCTCTTGCCCTTGGCACTGCTGACATTCAGGGAGACCATTCTCTGGGGGGGCCGTGCTGGGTACTGTGGGGTGTTGAGCAACATCCCTGCACCCCCACTCGATGCCAGGAGAACCCCCAGTGTGACGACCACAGATTTCCCCAGACATTCATCCAGTATCCCCTGGGGGGGGCAAAACCAGCCCCAGCTGAGAACTTCGGCTCTAAACCCTTCTATGGCTCCCCACTGTCCTCAAAATGAAGTCCCAGCTCCTCCCCTCCATTCTATCACCACCTCTGGACATCTGCACATGCTGTTCCCTCTGCCTGGCACACCTTCCTCCTGCTCCCAGTAACCTGGTAAACTTGTTCTTCTCAGACACCTCCTCCAGGAAGCCTTCCCAGATCAGCCCAGATGGGCTTCCTTCAGGCTCCCACGTGCCTGTGTGCCCCCCGTTAGCACCCTGGTCACCCTACCTTCTAACTGCCTGTCTGTCTTTCCCACTAGACTGTGAGCCTCCTGAGAGGGCAAGACAGGGTCCTGGCCACCACTGTGTCCCCAGCACCCAGCACAGGGCCCTGCATACAGTGGGAGCACAATAAATAATAAAGGTAGCAGGGGCGCCTGACTGGCTCAGTGGGTTAAAGCCTCTGCCTTTAGCTCAGGTCATGATCTCAGGGTCCTGGGATCTACCCCACATCGGGCTCCCTGCTCAGTGGGAAGCCTGCTTCCTCCTCTCTCTGCCTGCCTCTCCGCCTACTTGTAATCTCTCTCTGTGTGTCAAATAAATAAATAAAATCTTAAAAAAAATAAAAATAAAAAAATAAAAAAATAATAAAGGTAGCAAACACCAAGCACCAAGCACTTACTATGGGCCAGGCATTGTAAAAACTCAAATTAACTCATTTAATCCACACAACACACCCAACAGGTGGGTGCTGGTAATATGTCCATTATACAGATAGGGAAACCGAGGCTTAGAGCTGCGACGTCATGGACAGAGGGGAGCTGAGGCTGACACCCGGTCAGTGAACATTAGTTATTTTGATTATAATACAGAACTGAACCCCACATGCTCTTTTTGGGGAGTCTGGGCCATGATGGAGCCAACTCCCCCTGGCCTCAGTTTGCCCCCTGACCTGGGGTTCCTGGAGGCCTCGGCCCCTCCCCTGCTCCCCTCCAGACCATCTGTTTCCCTTCATGAAATTCGAGGTGCTTCTATTGGCCGCCACCCGGCGCCCATCCGCCCGGATGAAGCGCCACCACCTGTCCAAGCACCTGGCCACCGGGAGCCCCCACCACGGCCAGATGGGGGAGCTGCATGGCCAGCCTGTGCACCCCGTGGTGTGGGGGCCTCCCTTCATCCACATGTTTGTCGGCCCATGGAAGGGGCATGCCTCCTGCCTGCAGCCCTGGTGACCCACGGAAGGAACGGTCAGAAGGCCACAGACTGCCCGCCCCCATCCAGGAGCCCCACGCGGTGGCAAGACCTCTCCGCAGGAACCCCGACCATCACTCCAACTCATGGCACACGGTCCCACTGTACAGATGAGAAGACTGAGGCAGAGGCAGAAATCCCTCTTTAAACCCTACTTTATACCTCCTTGGGTTCTCAGGGAGCCCCTAGACCAGACCAGCTTCCTGGCTTCCCCGCCCCTTAGTTACTGTAACTTTGACATATGTTCCAGTTTCCTTCTGGAATATTTCTCCCACCTGGCACTTCATCAAGCCAAGGTGTCTGGGCTACTGTTGGCCCAGGGACTTCGGTATACATTTTAGGATCAGCTGCTAAGTTCCAAACAACATAAAACGTAAAGCCTGTCGGGGTTTTCACCGGATCGGTGCTGAATGTATGGATGGAGCCGATCTGACTAGCAGCTGGTGCTCCCACCCCCAGAGGGTGCCTCCTCCTTCACCCCTGCCTCAGCCGATGGCTCGGGCCCCAGCTCCCCCCAATACCCGACCCCCAGCCTCATTGCCTCACCCTCGCGCCCAATGCCGGCAAGTCCCGTGGGCTCTGCCTTCAAGTTCATCCAGAATTCTCACTCCTGCGCAGTCTGTTCCTGGTCACCCCTCATCGTCGCCGGCCCAGACCCGCGCAACCCCCTCCACCCTGGTCTCAGGCTCCTGCCTTCATCCCCGCCTCCAACCCCACCGTCTGTCTTCCCCTCGGTGGCCACCAGAGGACGCCCGTGAGCAGTCGAGTCAGTAGGCTGTCCTCTGCCCACAGCCCTCCAGGGTTCCCTCCTTCCTGGCGGAAAGCCTCCTCCCTGCTGCCCCCAAGACCCACCAGGACCTGTCACCGGCCCTCTCCCCGCCCTCCCCTCCTCCCCATCGCCCTCTCGCCCACTCTGCTCCAGCCACACCGGCGCCCTCCAAAAGGGCAGGTGCGGTCTTGCCCCAGGGCCCCAGGGAAGGATAACTGTCCCTACTTCAGGTTCCCGCTGCAACGCCACATCCTCAGAGACAGCCTCCCCAACCCTACCCCCCTACCCTCCAGGAGCCTCTACCCTTTCCATGCACCCCTGGGCCCCTTCCCACCGGGTGTCACACTCTCAAAGGGTCCAATTTAGACCCTTTGCTCCTCTGAATGTGGGTCCTCAGACCAGCAGCACCACCTTCACTTGGAGCCCTTAGGCATGCGGAGCCCCCATGGGGCGCCTGGGGGGCTCACATGGTTGAGCTCCTGCCTTGGCTCAGGTTCTAGGTCCCGGGATCCAGCCCCACGTCCAGCCCCACGTTGTCATCAGGCTCCCAGCTCGGTGGAGGGTCTGCTTCTCCCTCTCCCTCTGCCTCTCCCCCTGCTTGTGCTCTCTCACTCTCTCAAAGGAATAAATAAAATCTGAAAGAAAGAAAGAAAGAAAGAAAGAAAGAAAGAAAGAAAGAAAGAAAGAAAGAAAGAAAGAAAGAAAGAAATGCAGAGCCTCAAGCCCCGCCCCATACCCCGACCAGAGCCCGCCCATAATAAGATCTCACAGGGATCAGCGTGCACAGCAATCTTTGTGCATCGGTATCCCCCCAAAAAGTAATCACCCACATATCAGCCTGTTCAGAGCCCATCTGCCCCCCACTGGACCGTGAGCCCTGTGACAGTAGTCTGGGCTGCATCTTGGTACACCCCTGGTGCTCAATAATGGCTTGTTGTAAGTAAATGACCTACGCATCAGCATCAGGATCGGACTCCAGATCTGCCCTCCTCCCTGGTTCCCCTTGGCCCGTGTCTACAGGTGTGTGGGTCCCCCCAAGTGTGTCCACAGGCCCCGACATCCACGGCGAGTAACAGCCTCTGTGCGTTCACACGTCCCCACAGATACAACCACAACACATGCCTGTGCCCCTGCCTTGGTGGGCCGCCTGCATGGGTGTGCACACGGCCGTGTGTCAGAGTTCACACACCCATCCCCCCGTGAAGTGGCTGCCTGCCACCCCATCTCAGTGGCTTTCTGGCCATCAGACAGTTTCCGAGGACCTTGGTCCACGGTGGACACAGGCCGGCCACCCCTGGGTCTAATCTTGTTGGTGGGTTGGGGAAACTGAGGCCCAGAATGCGGGCTGGACAGACAACACGGTTGGCTGAAGGTCTCCGGGTTTGCGGCGTGTTTCCAGCATCGCGCGGCCCAGGTTCAAATCCGGCTCTGCCCTCCGATGGTCCCCTCCCCCGCGTGGTGAGTACCCGTTCAAGCCAGCAACGTTGCCGATGGGAGGACACGGTGTAGACCAGCGCCATCAACAGAGAGCCGTGCCCACACGTGTCCTTTTCAATTTCCGGGCGGCCACACTCAAAAGAGGAAATTCATTTGAATAATATGTTTTATTTAACCCAATAGATCCAAAATACTGTTATTTCCCCCAGTAATCAATGTAAAAATGATTAACGAGACATTTCGACATGCCGTTTTTCGTATTTAATCTTTGGAATCCGGCATGGGTTTTACATTGAGAGCATAGCTCGATCCGGGCGAGCCACACGTGCTTCAACAGTCACGCGTGGACAGCGGCTGCTGCTGCTGACTGCCCAGCTCCAGAAATGAGCCCACAGCTAGGGAGGATTCCCCTATCCTCTCCGCCTTAGCGAGGAAGTTCTACTTTCGATCTATCTTAAATTCCTCTTGCTTCCAGAGGCTGCCAGAAGCTAAAAGCCTGGGGGCTGGAGTTTTGGTCCTTCCACAGGCCTGGGCATTTCCTGCTCGGGCTTTTGAGAATTTGGGCTTGAAGGGCAATGCCACCCTCCTCTCTGATCCTCCTCCCTCCAAGCAAATCTTCGCAAGTTCAGCCCACACCACGCTCCAAGGCTTGCAGTGGCTCCCTAGCACCCGACAGAAGAAAGAGCCAATTTCTGTGCGCTGACATTTAAGGACGCCTCCCGTCCTGGGAATGACCTTAACCTTCACTTGCCCTCGTCTCCTGCCAGGCATGCCCAGGACGCACCAGCCCCACATTCAGTTCTTTTCTAAGGCTGTCTCCTCTGCCCCGGGGGACGTCTTCAGCTTTCTCAAGGCCCAGCTGCTCCTCAGGACACCCTGCCTCCAATCACCCAGACACAGTCACCTCGCTTTTGCTCCTTGAAGCCCCCCAGCCAATTCCTGCTCGCCATCCGTATCAGCTACATGTGGATGTCCCCTTCTCCAGGAAGCCCTCCCTGACTGTGCGGGCTGAACCTCAGTGTTCCGGGGCTCCCCCAGCCACTGCCCCTCCTTCAGCTCCACCCAACCCCACCAACCTGGGAGCTTCTGTGTCCAGCTCGGGCTCCCTGTACCCTACACTGGGAGCTATTCATTCATTCCTCAGATGAGCAATTATTGTGTACCAGCTGTGTGCTAGGCACTGTTCCAGGCACGGGGATGCAGCAGTGACCAAGACAGTGGCAAAGCCCTGCCCTTGTGGGGTCCCCACTCCACGGGGAGACAGGGGGTACGCATGTTACCAAATGACGGTAAGAATGGCAGGGGGTGGCAAAGGGGCTGCTCAGGTGTGGGGTTGGGGGACCCCTGGGGGAGGGACATTCCAGCTGCGGCCTGGGGGTTGAGGGGGAACAGCGGTGAAGATGGGGGGAAGGGTGCTCGGCAAAGGCCTGGGGGCTGGAACTGTTCCAGGAGCAGGGGAAGGTCCCAGCGGGTGGAGGGACGCTGCCCTCTCTCTCTGGGATTGTCCCCCTTTCTCCAGACCAGACACTGCACCTCAATTTCCTCCTCGGTAAATTAAGGCCCCGCACCAGGGCCCGGTACGCAGGGGTTCGCTTGACGTGCGATGGCCTCGCTGGGCGGCCTTGGGCCGGCAGCTCACCCTCTCTGGGTCCCTCTGGGCCACCGCAGGGGACTCGGTGACTCTGGGCCAGGCTCGGACCCCTGTTTCTCCATCTGCCACGGCCAGGAGGGGGGCGGGATGCCTGTTTCCAGTTCCATAGAAGGAGCTGCTGTCAGCCTGCCGGCCCCAGGATTCCAGCTCCGGGGCCCGGTTCCCCGGGGGGATCGAGTGACCCAGCCCGGCAGCCGGGCCCCTGCGCCTTCCAGGTCTAGTTACCAGCTCTGCTTACAGCTGCCTCCTCCAGCTGCCTCCGTCGCCTCCTGTGGCCGCCCCGTCGGGCTTCGGGGCTGTCTAGGAACTTGGCAGAGCAGCCAGAGGGAGTCCCTGGGGCCCCGGCCATGGAGGGGCTGGGGAGAGAGGCCCCCTCGCCCTGCAAAGGCTGCTGGATGCCGGCTAACTCGTCCCTGGCCACCTGGGATGGGGGACGGGGTGCAGCAGCTGTCCTCTGCCCATCGGGGCCGCAAAGCCAGCTCCGGGGCGCACAGTAGGCTCCACGAATTCCAGCCCGACGAGCGTCCCCCGAACAGTCCCTACTTGCAAAAGAGCTGCAAGGATGTGTTCATTCCAGGCGTTCTGAGCACCTACTATGCGCCCCGGAGAGTGTGCCGTGATGGGGGTCGTGCATGTCAAGGGTTCGGCCCAGAGCAGGTGTTCAGCAAACCCTCAGCTCGCATTGAGCATCTCTTTCGAAGGCGACGGTGCTCAGGAGTCCCTGCGCCTCCTTCCGCGGGCAGCCCATGGCGGCCCAGCAGAGCAGGGATTTAAACTAAGATTTCACAAAGCCCAGTGCTGGGCCCCACAATCCATGTGTCTGAACTCACTTCCTGCCCACCCCAACCCAGCAAGGCGGAGACCAGCACCAGCATCTCCGTTTCGCGGGTGGAAAAACAGGCCCAGAGACGTGAAGCTGCCTGGCCAAGGTCACACAGCACGGAAGGGTGGGGCTGGAGTCCGAACGCAGGCCACTGGGTTATGCTGCCTCTTGCTGAGCGCCCGTGAGGCGCCATCTGTCTACAAGGCTGCACAGACCAAAATGCGCGTTTGTGTACAAGCAAGCGGAGACCCAGAGAGAGGCTCTCCTGTCCCCAGGCCACTGGAGAGCCAGCCAGGGTGGGGAACAGGTGGAAGAGACAGGACCTTAAGTGGGGGCCACGGACAGGCCCCCGGGGCTCCAGGCCCAGACGGGGGGTGGGGGGGCTCCTCGATAATTAATTTTAATCACTGTTTGGAAATTGGGCCGCCAGGAGGCAAGTCGGAAGCAGCAACTTGTAATTAGGAACCGGGAAGGGGGGGACTGCTTTCTCCACGATGCAGCGACCATTCTGAGAAAATTAAAGTGTCATTTATACCCAGCGGGTAATTAGAGGGCTCGGGAGGGGGCCGCCTGAGGGGGCTGGGGGCTCCTGGGGAATTCAGAGTGGGGCTGCGGGGGGCAGACCCCCACAGATTCCCAAGTGGGGAATTCTACATAGGCCTGGGGGCAGACGGACCCCATCCTCAGCCCCAAGTTGAAGGAAATGCAGAGGAGCTGGGCCCTGCTCTTGGGGCCCAGTTTTGGGGGACAGAGGGGAGTAGCGCTTGGCTCTAGTGGACTCCACTTCAGGGAGGACAGAGATCTGGTTCTTGCCCTTGGGGCCCAAAAAGATGGAGAACAGGGTCCTCCTTTCTTGGGATTCTTGGAGCCCTCTTCTCCTGCAGGTTGAGCCCTCCACCCAGATTCCTCCAGTCACTCTACCCCTCCCCCAGAGGCCCTGTGTGGGAAGCCACAGGGATCCCCAAGCGGGACAGGACCAGAAGGGCGGGCCTGTAAGGGAACACCCCGAAGAGATGCTGGGCGGGAAGTCGGCAGGGCTGTGCTAAGTGTTGTTGGGAATAGAAGACCTGGCAAATGAACTTGAAAAAGACAAAGGCGGGGGATATAGGTCCTGGGGGACAGCCCTGGGGTCAGAGTGGACCACAAGCCCTGGTGAGTCAGGGGTCAGGAATGGCAGAGATGCTGGCAGAGTGACGTGGGCTCTGCGGGATGGGGCGTGAGAACTGTGCATCAATGGAGAGAAGAGAGTGAGGGCCGGAGGACACCGTTTTCTGGGTGACCTCAGGGAATTTGCTACCCCAATCTGTGCCTCATTTCTCCCCAGAGCCTGGCGCTCAGACCTTCAAAAGGGGAATGACAGCAAACACTCAGAGGCATCTATTGCGTTCCAAGCCCTGTGCTGTGGGCCTTACAGAAAGGACTAGTGGGGTGGGAGGGGTTCTTCTTATCATTTAATGGTTGAAGAAACAGGCCCAGAGTGGGTGAGTGATAGGCCCAAGTTTGCACAGCTAGGAAATGGCCAAGCTGGGACTCGAACCCAAGCCATACAGTCTAGACAGTACACTCAACCCCAGTACTCCCTATGCCTTAGAGAAAGGGGCCCTGTTTCTCTCCATCTTTCTGTAAGCAAGTCCCAAATCTACTCCATCCACCCATCATCGCTCAGCTAGGCCGGCCCCAATCATCGCTCATCTGGACCAGCACGGAGGCCTCGGCCCTGGTCTCCCAGGTCTGGCCCTTGCTGCCCGCAGACTGTCCTCCCTACAGCAGCCATAAAAGGCTACGAGCCCTGGGTCAGATGTGGTCGTCTTGGCCCACAGCCCCCTGGGGTTCAAGCCTCACTGGGGGTAAAAGCCCAGGTCTTCCTCTGGGGCCCCCAAGGCACTGCCAGACTGGCCCCTCCTTCCCTCTCTCCCCCTCACTCACTATGCTCCAGCACACAGGCCTCCAATGCACCCAATGCACCCGGCAGGGTCCTGCCCCAGGGCCTTTGCACTGCCTATACCCTCTTCCTGGAATGCTCTTCCTCCAGATCTCTGCATGACTGGCTCCATCCCATTTCCCAGGTCTCAGCTCAGATGCCACCTCCTCAGAGACACGCTCTTTGACACCATCAGCTAAAACAGCCCCACCCTCCTCAGCTACATGGCCCTGGAAAACTTATTATACTTCATTTACTTTATTTCCCTGGTTGGTATCTGTGTCCCCACCTGGCTGTGAGTTCAACAAAGGCAGCGCCCAGTCTGCCTTGGTCATTGCTGGGTACCCAGCACCTCGCATCTAGTAGATAGATACTTATTAAATATCTGTCACCTCATGAAATAAGGGCGAAGACCACACAGCTGCAAATGAGACCAGGGCCAGAGGCCACAAAGTTTCTGCTTCTCAAAGTTATTCCTGTTCCAGAAAAAAAACAGGACTATGCCTAGCATGTTGCCTGTGTCCTCTTCCTTAAATGTTCAACCCTAAGGGACAGAGAATGGCCTCTGTGCTTTACAAATGGGTAAACTGAGTCTCGAAGCAGGGGCATGAGTGTGTGAGTGAATGACCAAAGACATGGACTCAAACCCAGGTAACTCTGATCCAAGTGGGCAATCTCTAAGGGCAGTAATTCAGCGAGGCTGTCTCAACTGCCCAGGGGTTCTGACTCCTTGGCCTCCAGGGAAGGGAGAAGGTTCTAAAACTATCAAAATATGTATGGGCGCCTGGGTGGCTCAGTGGGTTAAAGCCTCTGCCTTCGGCTCAGGTCATGATCTCAGGGTCCTGGGATTGAGGCCCGCATCGGGCTCCCTGCTCAGCGGGGAGCCTGCTTCCTCCTCTCCCTCTCTGCCTGCCTCTCTGCCTACTTATAACCTCTCTCTCTCTGTTAAATAAATAAATAAAATCTTCAAAATATGTAGCCACCCCCATTGCAAACTCCTACACATCCATCATTGCCCCAGCTTCGATGCCCCTTCTCTGTTCATCTTCTCTGATCCACTTGGGCAGAGATCAACTTTCCCCAGCCCCGTTTGCTCCTTGCGCCTGGGCTCTGACTCATGTAACAGAGAGGGCCAGGGTCTGCCTGGAAGCCCCTTGAGGGCCAACAGGTACTGGACCCCAGCATGGGGCATGGTACACAGCAGGGGGGCGGGGGGGGCACTAGGAGCTTCTGTTGAGTGACTGATCTCCCCAGCTGCCCCAGACCAGCTCTCCCCTAGGACCCCTCGGGAATCCATATTCCTCTTCTGGACTCCTGCATTTGGGAAGTTCTCCCCTAGGTCTGCCCTTGGAAGGCTGGCTCAGCCTGGGGCCAACGTGCATCCTGGGAAATGTAGTCCTCACTAGTCTGGGCCTCCCTCCCAGCAGGCCCTGGGGCGGCCACCAGTGAAGGGTCATGGAGGGGGGCTGGTGGGGCGCTGTATCGCTGCCCAAAGGAAAGGAAGAGGGGTCTCCGGCATCTCGAGTCACCTCTGTGGCACATTGTAATGCATGCCACTTTGCGTGGACGTCTCCAAAGGCTGGGTGACGAACAACCGTGATAATGAGAGTACACGGCTCAGGCCCAGACCCATCAGGCCGCACACTGAACCCTGGCTCTGGCAGCCCAAACCTGTGATGTGTCTGGGGGTGGGGGAGGGGGTAGGTCTGCAGCCACCCGTGGGTAATTCAACCACAGGATGTGGGGCAGGTGGCTGGGGCCTGAGTCTGGGGCTGCCTGGAGCCTCAATTTCCCTACTTCTGCTAAACGAGGCCACAATCACAGTCAGCCCTCGCCACTGCTGGGTCTTGGAGGAATCAGTCTGAGAATCCCCAACCCCTTAAATGGCATAGAGTTTCAAAATCACAGTATCTTAAACATTATAGTTCAAAAACCCCCACAGTACCCTGGAGATATAAAGGAAATTTGGAGGATCATCTGGGCCCCGACCAATATCAGAATTATTTTTCCAGGATTCTGGAAAGATGGCTATCGAACTCACTTGCCTGCCTCCCAGGACAGGCAACTCACTACCAATCCAAGTAGCTCACTGGGTTTCCAGGGGCCCATCTCCTGGTAGCTCTCCTTCCTTTGGGCTGCTCAAGGTCTAAAACGTTGCCCATTCCCTCCCCTGCTCTAAAACCTTCTGTGGCTCCTAACTGCCCTTGGGATAAAGTCCAAGCTCAACTCGGCATTCTTGGCCCCTATCCAGTTCTCAGGCCTAATTGCTCATTATCTCCCACCCTTAAAATAGTCCAGCCACTCAGGGCTCCCCCAACACATCCTGCCGTGGCTAGTCTTGCCACTCCCTCTACCTTGAATCCCTGTCCCCCTCTTCTGGCATCATCCTTCCCATCCCTCAAGTCCAATGCCAGCACCCCCTCCTCCAGGCAGTCTTTCCTGATTCCATCTGTCCTGACCCTGGCTGGCTGAGGCCTCTCTGGACCCCGAGCATATTCTGACAAAGGGCTGGGCAGGCAGGACAGTCCACACCCCGGGGCCAGCCAGGGATACCACCTTCCCAGGAGACGGAGCGACCGGCATGTCCTTCAGCCTCCAGGGACCCAGCTCACCTGTCCTGCGGGCTGACGTCAGGGTCACATTGCCAAGGGCAGTTTGATTTCTATCTTCCAGGTCCAGCCCCAGGTTAACTCCAGCAACTCCTGTCTCAAGCCCTGGGCAGCCACTGCAGAGGACAAACCTTCCTACAGCCTGTCTCCAGCACCTTCCTTGCCCGGTGGACAAAGGCGGACCCAAAACCTAGCAGAGGAGGGGCCCCTCCCGGATAAGCAATACCCCTGCTCAGAAACACCTTCTCACCTCAAAGCAGAGGAGGCGAGGGGACCCTGAGGACCCGTGGTTATTCAGCCCTGGTAGGCAGGACCTGGAGGCAGAGCGGAGAGGTACAGATCCAGGGCATTCTTGCGTGACCTCCCTTTGCGTCCTCTTCCTCTGCCTCCTCTCCCTCCACTCAGGCCTGAAACCCAAAGATCAGCTCCTGGGGAGACAGCAGCCCAGAGAGGGCTAGACACCTGTCTGAGGTCACACAGCTGTGCTCCTCCTCTTAGCTCCAGCTTTTTCCTCTACACCGAATTTTTTCTTTCGGAGAGGGCTGGCACTGGAAGCTCCAGGTCTCAATTTCCACACAGCTCAGAGTGGACAGGGGGTGGTGCATCCAGGGAAACTTTTGCGGGGTCTCCTGGGTTTCAGCTGATGCGGCAGCTCCTTTCCCCCTTAACCCTGTCTAGCAACCCCAGGAGAGGAGAGGTCTGGCTTCCCTCTTTGCCCACTCTGCCAATTTCTTGGGCCTCAGTTTCCCCGTCTACTTTTGGGAAAGGGCCAGTTCACATGACATTTAAATGAAGCTTTTGCCAGGCTGTCACCTATGCGTATTCAAGGGATCTCCAGGGGGCCACAGAGACCTCCCAGCCAACTTCCCAGAGAGCTCAGGACCCCCTCCCAGGCAGGCCCTGACCCCACCGGTGACCCCAGCCGTCTCCTCACTCACTGCACTCATTCTAAATAGAGTTTAGAACAACTGCCCAGGTACACCCCCAAATTCACCCCCGGAGGAAACCAACAGCGTCCACTAGGATGTGGGACAGAGGCTGGGTGGGGGGAGCCCGTGGAGGAGGGGATGATCCAACCAGGGGACTCCTTGAAAAGGTGGGGGAACCCAGAGAGACATGAAGAAATGCAGTTCTGTAAATGCGGTGTGGGGGGGTCTCCTCTCGGCCCAGCCACTGGCCATCCTCCCACTTGCCTCCTTAAGCCCAAACCCAGTTCCCCAAATCTTGAAGGCCTCTTCCTGTAACTCCAAGCTTCAGTTCCCCTCCAGTCTGCGGGTCAAAGATGACAACCCCGGGGGGTGGGGGGGGCACGAAGGGGCGGGGAGGGAAGGAGGCCAAAGACCTCAGCCAGAGCGGGCCAAATAAGGGCTGAGGGTCTCTGAATCGCCTCCAGCCCCAGGACTCTTGCAAATACTCCCAGCTCCAGCATCTACACGTCCGGGGCAGGGGTGGGGGTGGTTCCTCCAGCAGCGCCCCCTCTGGGAGGTGCCCTAAACTCGGAGGGCGCCCGCAGGCGGAGAGCAGGGCGGAGAGGGGGGGCACGTGACCCCCGCCCCGGGGACCAATCAGCGCCCGCAGGAGGGGGGCCACACTCGGCGCCCCCCACCTCTCCCGGCGCGCTCGGAGAGAGACGCTTTCTTTGTCCCTTTGTCAGCTCTTGGGGGGCCCCGAACCCCCAGGCCCCCACTGCAACGGGGGGATCCGGACCGGCTGGCTCTCTCCCCCCACCGCGGCCCCTCCCCCGCGGCCCCGGGCCCTGGACTCTCTCTGGGCCCGGCGTGCGGCAGGAGACGGCTCAGGGGCGCCCAAGGTGCGGCGGCTGGACCGCGGAGTGGGGTGGAGGGGCCTCCCCGGGCCAGGACCACCGCACCGGCCCCGGGTGCGCCTCGACTTGGCGCTCAGGGCTCCGCCCCCCAGCACCACCCCCCGCCCCCGGCCAGCAGGCCCCTGCGGGCCCTGAACCCCCCACCTGGGCCC
>LNAC01000276.1:3212256-3232802 GCA_002007465.1 Ailurus styani
CCCCGCGCATTGTCCCGGCTCCGGCTGCGGGCGCTGGGCGGGCAGGGGGCTTGCGCGCGCGGGGGGCTGGAGCCCGCCCGCCGCCCACCCGTCTCTGGGCAACGCTGGCAAAGCCCGAGCGATGCGGGCCCTTCGAGGCGGGACCCCGAGGCGGCGCGGCTCCCCGGGAGGGGCCGCAGCTGGGGAAGGGGGTCACAGGCAGCAGGCAGATCTCGGCCCCCGGGGTTGGAGAGGGGTTAGTGCGCGCGAGCCCTGGGAAACCTTCTCCCTGCGCGGTCCCCCCAACCCCTTTACCGTCCCTCCTTCCCCTTGAGACCCCACGCGGGTGCGGAGCACACCCGCTTCCGCGCGCCCCCCACAACCTCACCGTTGGATTCGGCAGCGAAGCCCCCCACCTCCACCCCTGGGGAAACCGGCCCAGGGGCGTTTGGGAGATCCGGTTCCGGGGCAGGGCCTAGGGTTGGAGCCCCAACGCTGCATTTCCCCCCAGCGCGGCCTCACCGCTCTCCTGAGCCTCCTTCCTCATCTGTGCAATGGGCGGGTAGCAGGGCCCTGCGGCTGGATTGTTCTGTGGAGCCCACGGCCCCCGCGTGGGAAATCAGACGCCCAGCACAGGCTGGTTCAAACTCAGGCTGCGGCTTACCAGCCCCACGACTGGCCGGGCCACATCCCCGCTCTGGGCCTTGGTTTCCCCATCCATAAAATGGGTATTATAACACATACCCGTGGTAGCTGTGACTTTAATTCTTTAGGTTACTTTTACTTTTATTTCCCTCTTAGTCTGGGTCTTTCTGAGGCTCAGAGGGGCTGTGTGTATGGGGGCGTCATATTCCCAGGGCCCCCCAGGCCCCCTCGCAGGGGTTGGAGTGTGTCTGGCTACCTCACCCCCCTCTCCTCCACCTGAACTGTGTGGATTACCCAGAGCCCCTGAAGTCGGAAGACCCCCCAACTCTGAACCTGTCTGAATAATCCCTTGACAGTGGGGAGCAAAGCCCCCACTCCCCCCCACCCTGGGTCCTGGGGGGCTGTGGGTTCCAGGACAGTGGGGTGATGGCAGCTTCTTTGTGCCGAGAAGGGGCCCAGCTGTCCCCTCCACCTGCCCGGCAGCCACCAACATGGGTGCTCTTGCCAGGGGCCACCTTCCCAGAGTGGATCTTCCTGGTGTGGGGGTCACGAGAGCCCCGCTGGGGCGGATTTGTGGGGAGGCTGGGGAACAGAGAAGGGAAAGTGGGAACCGTGAGTTGAGACAGACAACTCTCAGAATTTCTCGATAAAGAGCAGAAAAGTGGAGCGGTCACTGGAGAGGAATGTGGGATCAACAAAAGGGTTTTAAAAAGACGCCAAGTGTCTTGAACACTGGTAAATGCTCACCAAATGGACGCTGCTAAATATACTTTTATTAGATAATAATTAAAATCATTATCCTAATGACGGTTATTACCAGTTCCCGATGCTTTGGGTAAATCCCAAACGGCTCCAAAGTCTGCCATTCCCTTCAGCCCACAAAGGAAGGGCTAAAAGTGACGGCAGGCGCCTGGGGCTCAGAGCCCAGGGTCTAGACCCAAGGGTGTCCACGCGGAGGCGTCGTTTCTATCCTCATGCCTTGGGTGGCAAAGCCCAGGAGGCTGCAGATTCTTGCCTCTCAGGCCGAGTGGAGCCGTAATGAGGCTCTCCAGGGAGGATGAAACCTGGAACCAGCTTCTAGAAGCCAGTCAAGCGGGGACAGCCCCAGATCAAACCAAGGCGGGGAGTTGGGAGGTCCCCCAGCCTGGCTTCCCCCAGTGGCCAGTTTGCAGGTTATGTCTGGGAGGGGCTACATCCCAGAGTTGGGTCTGAATGCTGGTACTTTTCTGCCAATGCACATTTATTGAGTGCCTGCTGTGTGCCAGGCCTGTGTGGGGCTCTGGGAACTCACTGGGAAAGAAAAAAAGAAAGAAACTATTTTATGAAAATAACAAGTGAAAAAAAAAAAAAGAATCTTCCCAATACACTTGCAACTGTGCAAAGGTCCTGGGGCCACAAGCCCTGAACAAGCCCATTGTTTTCTTGTCTCAGAGCCTCGTTTAGCCCATCTGTGAGATGGAAATAACCAGACCCCCAGAGAGCTAACCTCTCCAGGTTGTGTGCGCAAGCGTTGCTGTTCCGGCTCGCTCCGACGTTGACTTCTTTATTAGGCTTTACTCCCCCCGCCCCCATCCAGGGGTCAGCTTGGCTAGGACAGGCATGTGTGCACGTCCTATTCACCGCTGTGACCGCTGGGCCTGGCATGCAGTCGGTGCTTTATCAGGACCTGCCAACTGCTTAAACAATAAGCATTTTAGAACACTGAGTAGGTGCCGGACTCTGTCTTAAGCGTTTTGTGTATATATATATATATTTAAGATTTTATTGTTTTTTTTTTTAAAGATTTTATTTATTTATTTGATACAGGGAGAGAGATTACAAGTAGGCAGAGAGGCAGGCAGAGAGAGAGGAGGAAGCAGGCTCCCTGCGGAGCAGAGAGCCCGATGTGGGCCTCGATCCCAGGACCCTGAGATCATGACCTGAGCCGAAAGCAGGGGCTTTAACCCACTGAGCCACCCAGGCGCCCAAGATTTTATTGTTAAGTCATCTCTACACCTGATCACCTGATGCGGGGCTCAAACTCACCCTGAGATCGGAAGGCGCCTGCTCTTCAGATGGACGCCCCGCGGGGTGGGACCCAGACACCCACCCCCATGCTACGCTTCCTCTCTGCCTGGATCTTGTGGGTTGGGGGGCTGTCGGCGTGTGTTCATGAGCCCGTGTGACTCTCTGTGTGCTCTTGGTGTAACTGAGTTTGTGAGGATCAGACATACCCGGGGCTCACAGAAGCTGGGGACGAAGGCCCTGGCTCTGCAGGTCAGTGGGCGCCCCAGTCCCGGGGGGCTGGAGAGGGGAGAGCAGGTAGGCACAAGGTCCAGCCCTCAGGCCTTTTTTTTTTCTCTCCTAGAGCAGGGGTCCCCCTCCCACCTGCCGTGGCCTGGCCCCCCGCCCAGCGGCCGACCTCGAGAACTCGAGTCCCCCTGGGGATGCAGGCAATCAATTAGAATTGGCGGCATGGCCTAAGTAAAAGGCTTCCTTTAATGAGGAGGCTGGAAGAGTTGCTGCGGGCTGCAGCCCCTGGGCTGAGCCAGGCCGGGCCTAGGCTACTGGGTCTGGGTGGAGTTGTGGCGGGGGGGAGGCACAGCAGGGGCAAGACGCACCCCTCTGCCCTGCCAGGGGCCTCCCAGTCCAATGGGAGTGACAGACATGACACTAGGTGACCCACACAGGGTGTTAACAGCTGCGATGGGAACGCTCAGGCAGCATCGGGGACCAGAAGGGGGGTACCAGACATCAGGGCAGGCTTCCCGGAGGAGGTGATCCGTAAGCTGAGATATGAAGGATGCATAGAAGTGAGTCCTGACGGGGGAAGGGAGCCAGCATACTGTGGCACGGTTAGGAGTTATTCCACGCATTCGGGTTGTCTAAAGCTGCGCAACCGACCTCGGACGACAGGCTGATGCTCCCGGGAGATGTCCGTGTCCCAACCGCGGGGGACCTGTGAATATCTTACCTACCATAGCAAAAGGAGCCTAGGCTGCAGATAGAATTAAGCCTGCAAACCAGTCGAGGTTAAAATGAAGAGATTATTTTGGATTATCTGCGTGAGCCCAGTGTAATCGCAGGAGTTCTTACAAAAGGGAAGCAAAGGAATGTGAGAAAGGCCCCCTGGGCCGCTGCTGCCTGTGAAGGCAGAGGAAGGGGGAGGAAGGGCACCAGTCCCGGAGCGCTGGCCTTCAGCATCTGGAAAAGGCTCCGACAGGTATCTCCCTGGAGCTTGGGGGGGATCAGCCCTGCCCACACCTGGGTTTTCGCCTGGGGAGACCTATGCCAGACTTCCAGCCACAGTCCTTGGAAACACTCACTGTGCATTGCTGGCGCCATAACTCCGAAGCAGACCTTGGGGGTCCTTGGCTTGTTGCTGCTCCGCCCCAGGATCTGTCCCTGTCGTCCCACTGCAGAACCTCTGTGTCTGAATCTTCCTTCCCTTTCCTGGACAAAGACACCACTCCGGGATCGTGGGGCCCGCCCTAAGTCTTGGATGACTCGTGTCTCGAGGTCCTCCTCCAGGGATACACGGATTACACCTGCAAGGAACCTCCTTCCAGAGAAGGTCTCGTTCTGAGGTTCCGGGTAGGGGGCAATGAACATGTATTTGATTTCTGGTCTGTGTCCTCCTGTGAAATGTCAACCCCAGCAGGGCAGGAAGTCTGCCCGTCTTGGATCTCACTGCGTCCCCTGTGCCAGGAATACTGCTTGGCATACAGTAGGTACTCAGTAAGTGTCCATTCATTTGGTAAGTGATTATGATGTGCCCGCTGTGTACAGGGCCTGCTGGGCACTGGGACTGGTCCTAGGGAGCAGGTTACTGGGCCTTGATCTTTCCAAACCTTCTCGGGAAAAGGAGAAAATGTCCGAGTCTTCACTGTTGCAAGGGCCCGAGGCTGAGATGGAAGTGTGGGGAGATTCTGAGCTCAGGTTCTTCTCTGTGTAATCCTGGGTACCAGCAGCCCTGATGGGGGATCTGGGGTGGGGGGATGCTGGTGGACATGGTGTTTCTGCAGGAGGAATGAGCCCCTCTGGGGGGATGAAATGGGGGATGTCTGTCCCACCAAGGCCTGAAATGAGAGGGGGAGACCACATTTATGATGCTCATACTGTTTGTAACCTGTACATTTTCCCTGCTTCTCTCCAATACCTTACCCAGAGTCTGTGCAGGAGGGTTTCACCCCATTTGATGGCAGTTGTGTGTGTGGGGGAATCCAAGGTCTAAAGATAGGGAGGGATTGTCGAGGGGTACAGGTCCAATCTCCCAGAAAACAGGAACTGAGTACCTATTATGTGCCAGGCCCTGTGCTGGGAGTTCTGGGTTCACTCCAGTGGCCCAGACTGTCTGGCAGCCCTGTCTCCATGGGGCTCCCAGTCCCGTAGGAGTGACGGACTCAACACCAGGGATTTACAACTTAGAATGATGAGGGTCATGATGGGGGACCCATAGGTATGTTGGGGATGCAGGCAAGGCACCTGGTCCAGTATGGGGATCAGGGAAAGGTGCCCAGAGCAGGGCCCATTGAAGTTGGGACCTGAAAGCTGAGTAGGAGTAGGGAGCGGGGAGAACATGGTGCAGGCAGGGGCACAGCATGTACAAAGGGCCTGGGGTGAGAACCAGAGAAAAGAGTCTTTGCAAGAACTGAAGAAGGGACTATGACAGACATGTTGGTAAGGCTCCACTCATGCAGCGGTGAGTCTGATTTATTATTCTGAGGTCTTTTGGGGAGGGTCATATTTGCCTGGTAAATCTTTTTCTATCCTTTGACTTTTAAGCTTATCTGCATTGTTTTTTTTTTTTCCAACATTTTATTATGGAAAATTTCAAACATATAAAAGTAGAGAAAATACTACAAGAATCCCCAGCTACCCATAATCAATGTCAACTTTTTCACTCTTTTGGTATTATTTTGATGAAAATTCTGGACACCATATAACTTCTCCATATGCAGATCAGTTTGGATCTCTAAAAAAACAAGGACACTTGGTTACCAATTTAACAATACTTCCATAAAATCATCAAATAGCCCATCACTCTTTAAATTTCCAATTATGTAAGAAATGTTACAGTTCTTTCCCCTACAGTAGGATCCAAATAAGATCCACATGCACAATTGGTTGATTTGCCTTTAAGTCCCTTTTGTTTGATAGATTCCCATCCATCTCTTTTTTCTCTGCAATTTACTTGTCGATGATGTAGCATTCTATTTTAGGTGCATGTCATCAAAAAAGCGTAAGAGATAGATTTTGTTTATTGTTGTTTCTATGTGTTCAGTCTGAGAGTCTGTGTCTTTCAAGTGGTAAGTTTAGTCCACTTACATTTATTGCATTTAGAGACATATGTGGATATATCTTCATCATCTTCTTCTGCTGTGTTTTCTGTTCAACGTGATTTTTTCTGTTGCTTCCTTTTTATCTCCTCTCCAACCTTCTGTTGAATTCGCTGGATTTTCTTTATTTCCTTTTGTATTCCCTCTAGTGTTTTTGGAAATTATTCATGCTCTTCCTGTCCTCTGGACAATCACCTTATACCTTTCAACCTGAATACTTAGCTTATCATAGCAGAAAGTGATCAATGTCTCTTTGTTTCTACCAACAAGAGCAAGTCTTGGGTTTGTGCACACCACAGACACAAGCACCTGCCTCCATTCTCCATGCCAGTCTTGAGTCTTACCAGGGACTACCCGGGGATGGAGAGGAGCATGGGGGGCCCGCCTGGGACATCAGTGCCTGCAGGGATGGCAGAAGAAGTGGAGATGGATTCCAGAGGCCCTAACTCTCTGTGTGACTTCAGACATGTCCTGCTTTGGATCTCAGTTTCTGCATCCGTAGGAAAGCATTATGGGTCCGTCTGGTACCGATATCTGGGCTTTGAGTCCCCCACTCTCTTCTTTGTCCCCACCACCCAGGCAAGAGACTGTGCAGGCAACTAGAGTGGAGGACTGTGATGAGGGGCTTCAGGAGCTGAAGGAGAATGCTAATGTCATTATTTACTTCACTGAGCTAAATAATCTCGGGAATTGCTCACCGGGGCCTGATGATTCGATTGGATTTCATGCACAATTAGGCCTTCAGAGCTGAGGCATTTGTACTCGAGTTCAGGGAAGAAGCCAGTCTCCCTCCCAGAGAGGCTCAAGGTGAGGGCGCAGCAGTGGGGTCCCCTCTGCGTGTTTTTCTCCTCATGTGAAAGAATTCAGAATGATCAACTTATTTATTTTTTAAAGACTATTTATTTACTTATTTGACACAGAGAGAGGGACAGCGAGGGAGGGAACACAAGCAGGGGGATTGGGAGAGGGAGAAGCAGGCTTCTCACTGGGAAGGAAGCCCAATGCGGGGTTCGATCCCAGGACCCTGGGATCATGACCTGAGCTGAAGGCAGATGCTCAATGACTGAGCCACCCAAGAGCCCCCGGAATGATCAATTTAAAATCTAAGTCAGATCCATTCCTCCTCTGCCCATAGCCCTCCAGAGCTCCCACCTCCCTGGGGGCAAAAGCTCAAGTCCCCCCTCCCCATGGCCCTTAGGGTCCTGCGGGACCCGCCCTTGTCCCCTCCCTGTCCTCCCATCCTCCTTCTCTCCCCCTCACTCATTCCCCTCCAGCCACATGGGCCTCCTTGCTGTTCCTCCAACATGCCAGGCCTTGTGTGCCCCAGGACCTTTGCAGACGGGGTTCCCTCTGTCTGGAAGGCCCTTCTCCTAATCTTTTCTTCCTAGTGATTGGTCATCTATCCGCCCTTTAGTGCCTCTGCCCCGAGCCCCTCTCCTGTGCGGCCCTAACCCTCCCACCCAAGTCAGAGCCTCCTCTCCCGTTCCCCTCTAGACACCCCCCCCAAAGCAGCTCCAGCTTCCTTCTGCCCCATCCTGGCCTCCAGGGCCAGAGAGTGTGGTCTATGGGGGAACCTCGTGGGCTCGAGGACCTGCCCTGGCAGCCAAAATAACTCTGAAAGAACACAGAACAGCAGACCAAACACATATGATATGCATGTTCCCGAGTCTCTAAGGCGGACCAGGGCTTTCCCAGATCTCCGTGCGTCTCTCTCCAGCACCCCCTATCTGTGAATATCTCTCAACCTATGTGCCTCTCTCTCCCCTCTGTCTCTGTTCCTCCCGTGGGGCAGCACCTGCTTCATTCACCGCCTCCCCCCACTGCCCTCCCTCACCTTCTTCCTCCTTGTCCCCCTCCCTGCCCGCTCTTTCCCTTTTCTGCCCTCCCCCACTCCCCCCTACACTTCTATCACTGGGTGTGGGTTGGGGATTGTGTGACCTTCCTCCAGTAGCACCCCTGCTCTCTCGTTGACTCTCCTCTCTCTGTTGACATTCTATTTTGGTCTTTGTTAGCAGGGATCTCAGATGTGCTGGGCACCTTCCCCCAGAACTGCCCATCTCTGAGTTCCACATTCCCCTTCTCTACTGAGGTGGGGCCCCCCTCTATTTCTGGGGCCCTCCATCTGCTCCCCGCCTCCCCAGGTACTCAGCTTAGAGCTAGGAGGCGGAATTGAAATGTATCCTGTGGCCTCACCTCCCTTTCTGGGGGAGTGGGGGTGGAGGGAACAGAGAGGGAAGGGAGCTTCCCCAAGGTCACACAGCATCTGGCCTGAAACACGCTGCAGCCTCAGGTGCTAGTCCCAGTGGCCCTGCTTGCTGTGTGACCCCCGCCAGTTGGGGGGACAGGAAGAGTGCCATCTCACTGGGTGACAATTAAATAAGCCGGTGCAGGGAAAGTGACTAGAGCATGTGAAAGATGGAGTCCTGGGGACCACTGTAGATGGGGATAGTCCCAGGAAGGGTGATTGGGGGTGTATGGGCTAGGTGCAGGCAGATGGGACGAGCTGATCTGTTCTACCCCAGAAGGGGGTGTGGACTGTGGGGGCTGGGGAAGTCAAGAGCACTGTGTTGCCTAGCAACGAGGATGAAGCTGACAGACAGATCAAGACTACTGATGTCCCAGAATCTGGGGTGGGGTGGACATCCAGCATTCTGCTGGGAGGGGCTGACATTAATCAAAGAGTGTGTGTGTGTGTGTGTGTGTGTGTGTGTGTGTGTGTGTGTGTGTAAATTCATTTCTCCCATCATCATTATTGAGCACCTACTGTGTGCTAGGTGATGGAAACACCAGAGTGAACAAAACAGACAAAAGTGTCTGCCCTATGGAGTTTATATTCCAGAGGGGGAGAGGAAGGGTTAACAAGGTCAAGTGGTGAGCTGTGCTGGGGGCAAGACAAAGTAGAGTGGGGGTCAGGGAGGGGGATTTTTATTTTAGACAGAGGGTGGTCAGGGAGGGCTTCTCTGAGGAGGTGATGTTTGAACATGGACCTGGAGGAGATGAAGGAGGGAGCCATGCAGAGATACAAAGGAAGAGCATTCTAAGCAGAGGGCAGAGTTTATGCAAAGGCTGAGACAGGACTGTTACTGGGTGATGAGGGGTGCTTACTCATATATATATATACACATGCATTTTTAACAGTAACAGGACAATATTTAAATCAAAACTCCACTAACACTTTTAACAGCTGAGTAGTATTCCACGGCATGAACATAAAGTGGTGTCCTTAATAAAGCTCCAGTTCTAGAATGACCCTCCAATGACCCCCACCTCCTGCTTTATCATGCCCCTGTGTAATCTCTTCCAGTTGGGTGTGAGTGGGGACTATGATTCACTTCTAACCAATGAAATATAGCAGAAGTGATGGAATGTTACTTCTGAAATGATATAGGTTACGTCAGAGTGTAACCTCTGTTTTGCTATTTCTCTCCCTCCCTCTCCCTCTTTGTCCTTCCCTCTCCCCCTCTGCCTTCCTCCCTCCTTCCCTCTCCCCTTCCCTCCCTTCTTCCTTCTCTCCCCTCCCTCTCTCTCCTTCCCTCTCCCTCCTCCTCCCTCCCTTCCTCTTTCCTTCTCCCCTCTCGCTCCATCCCTCTCCCCGCCTATCTCTCTCTTCCTGGCTCTTCCTACCTGCTCGCCCTGATGGAGAAGGCCACCTGGCAAGAAAGCAAATGTTGCCAACTTGGCACAGGGCCAGCTTGAAGCCAAGCCTACCCTGGTCATGCCTTCTGATGAGACCGAAACCCGGTTTCTCCTGGAACGTGGTCTTGTGAGACTCCGAAGCAGGACACTCAGTTAAACCACACCTGGGTTGTGGACCCGCAGAAACCATAATTAGTAACGTGTGTTGCTTAAAGCCTCTCATCGTGGGGTCATTTCTTACGCAGCCAGAGATGACTAAGACAACAGGCAGGATTTCTTCCTTGGGGTCTGTTTCTAGAAGGGGTGGGAGAGAGGCAGAGGGAAAGGCAGAGGCGGAGGCTTACAAGTGGGACAGGCGGGGAAGCAGTTGTCTGGGGCTCAGAGAGGGGAGTTTGGGCTTGGATCCCAGGGCAGTGGGAGCCACAGGCAGTTGTGGGATGGGATGAGTCTGGGTTTTGGATTGGCCACTCTGGTCAGGGCTGTGTGGGGACTGAGCTGTCGGGGTGAGAGCAGGACTAGAGCAGGTGGGAGCTCGTGTCTGGGACCCCCGGAGTCCCCTGTCCCAGCAGCCCCGACTCTGTGATTGTACTCCAGATTTAACATCTGCTGCACCCTCCAACTACTCCCAGATCGCCCTGCCCCGCTCCCTCTTCAGCCAGTGAAAGAGAATGGAATTGTATTTTTATAACTTCTTGTTTTTCCCTGAACCAAGTTCCATGTGCACTGGGCTAAATTTAAAATCGGATGGATGTAGGGTGATCATGCTCACTCTGGCTCCCCTTGGAATGAAATAAACGCCTCCATTCAGGTGCCGCATCTCTCAGGATGCTGGGCGAGGGGTGCTTTCTGGCTGAGGAGCACCAGGACTGAGTCTGGAAAATCCACACCCAGGTTCCAGCTGCCTCGTCCCTGAGGCCCGACCCTGGTCACCCTGCTCTGGAACCACCTGTCTGTATATTTGTCACCTCTGTGGGAGTTTCCTTTTGCTGTCCCCTCTCCCTGGCACAACTTCCCCACGCGTCACTAGGGCTGGCTCACCCTTCTGTCTCAGCTCCAGCATCACCTTCTCTGGGAAGCCCTCCCTGACCACCTCAGCTCAGAAAGCTGCCCACTCACTTTCTATGCCATCATCGTACATTTTCTTTATACATTTGCCATCTCCTGGAATCCTCTTAGGCTCATGATGTCAAGTCATTAAGTACAATTATGGGAAATGGACTTTGCCTGCCCATCCCTTTCAACATCATGGTCACCCTCCCCAGATAATTCATTTACCACTCAGTAAACATGTTTTAAGTGGCTACTGCACTAGACCGTGTATCTGATGATTCCCAACCCTGTGTGTATATTAGAATCAGCTGGGGAGCTTTTAACTCCAACCACCACCTTCCATCCTGCACATTCCCTACAACGTGGGAGATTCTGAATAACTGCGTCTGGAGCTGGGGGCTGGGTACGTGATCTGAATGTGCCCCCACAGGGTGGAAGGTTCCAGGCTTCCTCATGCCCCACAGGGCTGTGCTCACTGCTGCCACCAAGGTCTTTGCCGAAGCTGGGCCTATGCCCGAAATACCCTCCCACTTCTGCCCCACCTATTTAAATCCTCCAAGACTTTCTCTCTTCATTATAATTTATCTTTAATGTTTGAAAAAGGTAAAAAAGATGCAAAGATGAATTTAGCAAACACCTGTGTATCTTCCAGCCAGGACTGACAATGAAGGGTTAACACCTGTCCTATTTGCCGCAGGTCCTTTTCATCTTGCAAGAAGCAAACAAAACATCAGAACTAAGGAGGAGGTCTCCTTTGAGTCCCATTTCCTTTTAAACAGTCCCATATGCTCACGTGCGCACTCTCACACGTACAGCCGTGAGCAGTGAATAGACTTATTTTGTGCATTAAAAATATGCATTAATGTACTCACGCGGTGAACAGAATTCTGCAACTTGATTTTCTTTCTCCTCAAAAAAATTTTTTTAAAGATTTTATTTATTTATTTAGAGAGAGTGCGTGAGCAGGGGGAGGGGCAGAGGAAGAGGGACAGAGAGAATCTCAAAGCAGACTCCACGCTGAGCGTGGAGCCCACTGTGGGGCTTGATCTCTCGACCCTGAGATCATGACCTGAGCCAAAAAAATCAAGAGTCAGATGCTTAACCGGCCGCGCCACATTTTATTTTTGACTGGCTGGGTCCCAACTGAAAGTCTCCCCACATGCAGCTCTGTGACCTTGGGAGAGTGACTTAACCTCTCTGTGCCTCAGTTCCCTCCTCTAATATAGGGGTTACCTGTTGCTGAATAACACAACACTCCTTAACTTAATGGTTTAAAAAGATGAACCTGGGGTGTTTGGCTGGCTCTGCTGGTAGAACTTGAGACTCTTGATCTCTGGGTCGTGGGTTTGAGCCCCACCTGGGGCGTAGAGATGACTCAAAAATAAAATATTTTAAAAAACGAAATAAATAAAACCTCAAATGCCTGGCAGCCTTGGGGGCGGAGAGGAGCTGCTTCTGCAGTGGTCTGCCCACATGGTGGTTGGTGGGCGGGCCCTCTTCACCACCTGGTGGCTGGCTTCCCCTCCCCCACTGAGGTCCAAGAACAAGAGAGCCTGAGTACCTTCCTGCCCTAGCCTTCGGAGACACTCACTGTCACTTCTGCCTTATTGTGTGCATTAAAGCAAGCCACCAAGCCCAGCCTGCCCTCAAGGAGAGGAAAATTAGGTTCTGTCTCTTGAAGAAACTGAAGAAACCATGGGCCTATTTTCAAGCTCCTGCAAGCAGAAAACGCAGACACTAATATTCCCTGCATTTTCGAGTGGCTTTCTAGGAGAAGTTCTATGTCATCATGTCTAAAACGCTTAGCATGGCACCTGGCATGTAGTAGGTGCTCAATTAAGGTCAGACGTTATCATTGTATAGATCTAATTAATCCGTTGTTGACTGCTCTACCCTGTTCCATCACATGAACGTGCCTTTTTATTTACATGTTCTCCTCTTGACAGACTTTTAGGTTAATTCTTGGTTTTAATAGTCCAGACAGTGCTGCTGAGAACAGCCTTTACACATCCTGCTAGGTGCTTGCCGAAGTATTTCCCTAAGGACGATGACTAAAGATGGATTCTCTGGGGCATTGCCTGTGTGCGCTCAGTGAGCAGCAAATGCCAACCCTCTCCGTCTCCATCCGTCCCCCAAACAGCAGCTCACCAGAGTTAGCGCCTCAGGGCCTTTGCACGCACTGTTGTTCTGTCTGCGCTTCCTGCAGATACCCATGTGGCTCCCTACTCACCTCCTTCAGCTCCCTGCTCGAATGTCACCTCCTCAGAGATGCCTTCTGTGAACACTCCGTCCCTCTGGTAACCTGTTTCCTGTTTGGTCAGGGAACTTATCCCCTGCCATTCTATTATGCACTTTATTAGATTGTTTCTTGTGTCTTCCCCCACTGGAACGTCGGCTCCACGAGGACAGGGACTTTGGTCTGCTTTCTGCTCTGCTGCATCCCCGGCGCCCAGAATAGCGCAGGTACGCAGCGGGCACCTAACAGACGCTGAGCGGACATCAGGCTCGGAGGTGGCTCTCCAGGGTTCTGAGACTTCTCTTTCCCGCGGGTTCCATCCTGAGCTCGCCTAAGCTCACATCAAGGCTCTAGGTGAGAACCCACTTCCTTGCTCTTTCCAGCTTCTAGAAGTTTCCTGCACTCCTTGGCCCATGGCCTTCCTCTCCACCTTCAAAGCCAGCAAGGGCTGGTCAAGTCTTTCTCAGACTGCGTCAGTGGGGTCCTTTGCTTCTGCTATCATCGCTCTTATTCCAGCCCTTGGGATGGCGGCAGGCTCACCCGCTGACCCAGGATCCCCTCCCCATCTCAGGACTCTCGATTCCATCCCATCTGCAGAGTCCTTTTTGCCGACACAAGGTGACATAGGCACAGGCTCTGGGGATTAGGATAGGGACATCATTTGGGGCGGGGGATTGTCATTCTGCCAACCACAAGAAGATGCGGACACGGATACCTTTGTTCATGCTGTAAACGCTTATTGAGCGCCTCCTGTATGCCAAGCTGTCCAAGGTGCCGGAGACCCAGCAGGGAACAAGGCAGACCGTCACTCTGGCCTTCGCGGAGCCCAAATTCCAGTGAGAGACACGGACAGGAAATGTGATCAGGGAGGCAGAGTGTCTGGTGCGGGCTGGCAGGGGGGTCTGCCTGAGAGACCGTGTCAGCTCTTGGCCCCGGAATCTCGTGGCCAGCCTTGCCCAGAGTGCTGCATGGCCCTTGTCACACCTAGCGTGACTTCCGGGGTGCTCGGCAGGGTAGGAAAGAGCCTCAAAGTCCATCTGCGAGGGTTCCACTTATATGTCGTCTCCAATCTTCTCAAGTCTCTGTTGGGTCTAGGCTGCGGGGAGCGGGGAGGGGTCTTCCACCTGCTGCCCCCGCCACGTGCCGCGGGCTGGTGTTTCTGCCGCCTGCTGTAACCAGTGAGATCCAAGTCACTTGTGTTTTCAGTCGCCTTCCATCTATGACGAGGAGGCTGATTTTTCTTTCACCTCTGTGACTGAAAAAGAAAGAAAGAAAGAAAGAAAGAAAGAAAGAAAGAAAGAAAGAAAGAAAGAAACAAAAGACGTTTAGAAACCAATACATGTATTGATGTTCTGAATGTGAGTGGGTTTTGGAGAAAATACGAATTAAAGCATCACGGATAGAGGGAAATTTGAGATGGAAGAAACCATCGGCACCAATTTGGAAAATGGGACCTGTCCATTTTACTGATGGGGAAACTGATGCCCAGGAAAGGGAAGGACTTCCCACTCGTGGGCTGAAGCTCTTTCTCCAGGAGGGGAGGAGATGATGGGGAGCAGACAGTATTCTGTCCTCTCCACCCCCTTCCTAATCTGTGAACAGGAGTCTCCCCCAACCTCCTCACACCCTCAGCGAATGAGAAGATGATGCTCTATGAGGCTTTCCAGGAAACTGCGTCCCAGACAGACGACGCAGCTCATGCAAAGGCCCTGGGGCAGAACCTGCCTGCCATGATGGAGGAACAGTGAGGTGACCCTTGTGGCTGGAGCAGAGTGAGCGAGGGGGGAGAGAGAGGAGGGGAGGGCAAGGAGGCGACACAGCACATCGGCGCAGGGCCTTGGGGACAATGGGGAAGGACTTAGGTTTTTACCCCTAGGAAGGTGGGAGCTCTGGAGGGCCTTGGGCAGAAGAGTGCGGGACCTGACTTGGGTGCTCACGGCGTCCTCTGGTGGCCGCCGGGAGAATGCACTGAATGCACTGAATGCACCGAGCAATGGTTGAAGGGAGACCAGTCCAGCTCTGTCTTTCCCTCGCTGTGTGTCCCCAGGCAAGGGAATTCCCTCTCTGTGGGTTCAGTTTTCTTGCCTGGTAAAGAAGGACCTTAAAAACGCCTTCCTCCAGGGGCCGTGCCGGGACTCTGAGATAATGAGCAGAAGGTGCTTATTGCCCCAGATTCTGGCTGGGCGCAGGGCTGCTGAGTTATTATTTTATAGTGTTAGGGTTCCGCTCACACACCCTCCTCAAGGTGGGAAGTTGAGGTCAGGCGCACTCCCAACTCAGGCCCCGATGAAGTCACTTAGTCAGAGGGGTGGGTGTGAGGACGGTGATAAAAATAGATTTCCCACCTGTGCCCTGTGCCTCCAGGAGAGGATAGGATGAGCAAACAACGGGAACGTCACACATCCCAGGCTGACAGGCACAATACCCGGCACACCTGGCTACCCAGGAGCTCCCTCCTACAGGAAGCCCTCCCAGATTGCCTTGACCCTTTGGGGTTTTGCAGGCAGCCCTTGGGGGAGGATCTCAGGGAAATAGTGAGGATCCCAGAGAGGCTGGCCAGACCAAGTTATGAGAGGGGAAGATGGTCAGAGAGGACAGCAGGAGTGCCCCGGGGGGACAGGAACCCCCTGAGCTGGGCAGGAAGTCCCACGGGCGTGGGTCTGACTTCTGGCTCAGATTCTCACTTGCTTTGTGATTCCGGAGAAGTCCTTTCTGGGCTCCATTTTCTCAGCCACAAAGTGGGGAAACAAGTCTCCTTAAGGTGCTTAACAAGTATTTAGTGAGTATCAGGGACACAGCAGTGAGCAAGGTAGAACCAACCCTGGGGCCCCCCAGCCAGTGGCGGAGATGGACATGTCATGGGGTTTCTAGAATACAGGTTGATCATGGATTTTGGTGAAGGGCACCTGGGGCCCTGAGAACCCCAGAAGAGGCCCTCATTCAGCTTGGCGGGGCGGGGGGGACAGTGGGTCAGGGAGAAGCTGCCTTCTCAGATGACCCTTGGGGAGTAAATGGTTCTCCAGGAAGAGAAGGGAGGGCAAGGAGGTGAGGAAGAGGGGCTGGCAGCAGAGGCTCAGCCGGGACAAAGGTCTGGAGGGGAGCGCGAAGATGTGAGAGGAGCTCTGGGTGACGGGGTTTGGAACGCACCACTCCCTGGAGGAGAGCGCCCGATGGGTTGTCCCGGGTCATGGGGCAGATTACACAAGAAATCCCTCCCACGGGGCCTGGCTCACAGCAGCAGTCCCGACTGCTAGGCGGTGAGCTTGCTGAGGGCAGGAACCATCCTCAGCTGCACAGCCCCTAGCACACAGTGGGTGCTCATTTTCCAGATGACAAAGTTGCAGCTCAGAGAGCGCAAGTCATTTGTCTAGAGGAACACAGCAGGCAACTGGCAGAGTAGGGATTTGAACCCCCATCTAGTCAAATCTTACTAAGTGATTATGGATTCCTAGGAGGGCTCTATGTCCACTAGAACTCCTTTGTGGTTGGGTTTTGTACTGGGTTGGGACTCGGGTCCTGATTTTCATAGTCCCTTCAGATCCTCTGACCCAGGGTCCATCTCTCGCCTGCCCACCAGCTCCAACCAACCCAGTCATTGTGAGCTTATCGCTGTTTTCATACCTCTAAGCCTTTGCCTGTGCTATTCCCTCTTCTTGAAACACTGTCCTTCTTGTTGCCAGACTACTTCCTCCCAGAAAACTCCTATTCAGCCATCAAAACCCAATGTCCCTCTTATATGTAGCTTACTGGGACTCTCATAGGTCAATTCCTTCTCCCGTCTGCTCCTTGAGCTCTGGGACCTCCCTTTGCTGGGAGCATCTGTGTAGAGCTCTGTTTCTCCAAGCCTTGAGGCCCAGCTCTGGACGATGAGACTGCAATGGGTCCCTGATCTCCCAGCACAAACCTGGCTCCCAGCACGAGCTGGGCACTCAAAGGGATGGGAACCGGCTTTGAGGTTTTTATTCTGGAGGTCTGTGAGGCTATGGAACTTCTTTCCTGACTCATAGCCCCTGCCATCCATATACATAACCCCTGCATACCTGCTGTGAAGGGCTATGGAGGAGATGTCCTTGCTGGATTCACAAGTACCAGAAGCTAGAAAGTCTGGGGACTTCAGGCACAGCTTGATCAAAGAGCCTCGGAACTCACTCTCCATCTATGACTCAGCTCTGCTGCTGTCCCCTACTGGCATCTGGGTCGAGGGGACCCGCCTGTCCAGCTGGCCCTTGGCAGATCCTAGCTGGTGTTTCCCATCTCCAGACTCCTTTCCTGTAATCCCAAGTCAAGTCGCAGGGCTGGCTCCCCTTGGCTCACACTGAGTCACAGGGTAGCAGGTGTTCGCAGGGACCCCTATCTCCGTGGCTCTCGCAAACACTTACAGTGCTCCGCATCGGGGCTCTCTCTGTGCCTGAAGCCCACGTTCCTGGGAGCAGCCCTCAGCCAATCTGCTAGAGAGTTGGAGGAACACCCCAGGTCCCTTGCTCTTGGGCTTGGACTGGAGCAATGCTGGGGCATAGTCTACACTGCCTCCTCGAGGTCCTCAGCAAGACTGAACCGCAGGTGCCTTAGGTGACAGCTGCCCTGCCTGCGACACCCCGCATACTGGCCGCCTCCCCTTCCCGGCTAGCTTTCCACCCTCCTCCCGGTGCTAAGCAGACCTCGAGGAGAGTTTTTGGCTGCAAATAGTTCGTCTGGGAGGTTGCAGTGGGTTTAAAATAGGCGCACAAATTCTGCGACACTCCTCCTTTCAAGAAGTGAAGTCTAATTCCCATCCTCTGGCATGTGGGCTGGACGGAGTGACTCACTTCTAACAGACAGAATGTGGCAGAAGTGACAGCGTGTGACTTCTGAGATGGAGACGTCCGGACATACGGCGTCCTCCTTGCGCTGGGCGCTCTCGCGCTCATGGCCCATTCTGGGGCGGGCCAGCCACCATGTTGGAAGGACACTCAAGCAGCCCATGGGGAGGCCCATGTGACAAAGGGCTGAGCCCCCGCCCCCATCGACAGCCACGTGTGGGAGCCGGCTGGGAAGTTCAGCACAGACGCAGACAGGTACGCGCACGCCAGCCGCCTGATACACCTCACAGGGACACACAGGCCACATCCAGCCACCTGCCATGCCAAGGGCTCTGGCCACATCATCCTTCCTTCCACTGGATCCTTGCACACCCCATGTTCTACTTCACCACAGGACCTTTGCACATCCCCCTCCCCTGCCCCGGGAACTCTCCTCCTGCTTCACCTCCCCTCTCCGAACCCACACATCTGATGAATCTCGGCTTTAATGCTGTCTTCCCTCAACACCTGTCTCCTCGTCCCCACCTACGCCAGCTCTCCCTGTCAAGAGCCCTCGCAATTCCTCATTCTTCACCATTTTTCTCTCTCTTTTGGCATAATTTTATTTTTATTTTTTTATTAACATACAATGCATAATTTTAGATTTATGGAAAAGTCACACAGGCAGCACAGAGAACTCTCCGCTCTTCACCCAGCTTCCCCTAACGTTAGAACCTTACACAACCACAGTGTGTCTGCCCAGATTAAGAAACCAACCCCGGGCACCATCTTGAACTAAAATTCCAGAGCTCATCGGGATTTCTCCCATTGGTCCACTAACACCCTTTTTTCTGTTCCAGGGTCCAGCATGGGACCCAACACGGCCCGAGCCCTTGCTGCCCTTGGGAACTGCATTGTTATAACTCATAAATAATTGCAGCGGTCCTGTTTCGTGCCCCCATCATGAAGGCAGCGAATTTTGGCCATTTTGCTCCCTGGTGGGACCAAGCATGTGCTCAGTAAACCTGTGTGCAATGCATGAAGGCCCCAGGCGGTGCCCAGGGGAGGAGAGCTGGGAGCCCCTGCTTCTCTGTTGGGGTTCCCATGGACACCTGGTGACTTTCTATAGGGTATGGGAACCGTCCACATGGGTGGACCTGGGCAGTCCCCCGATTCTGCACAATTCAGCGTTGGGGGGACCTTGATAGCCCCAGCTGATGGAGAGAAGGAACAGATGGACAGACAGACGGAGTCCCTTGGCCCGAGACTGAAACGGTGTTGGGTGTATGTGACTCGGGAGCGGAATCCGCTCCTTTATGGAGCCGTCTTGCCACTAAGTTGAGGAGGGCGGGGTGGGTTCTGCCGATGGAGGGGCTGGAGGAGGTGAAGGTGTGGCAGTGCCTCCTTGAGAACCTAGGAGAACACTTTTGCAGGGTGGGGGAGGGGAGGTCAGGCACAGGGCACCCCGCGTGGGTCTGGGGGACCCTGTTGGAACCCGTGCAGATTTTGGAGCAGACGCTGGTCTGAGCAAGGGGCTGGGACCTTGGGGGTTTCCCAGCCTCTCTCCCTGAGCGGGGTCAGTCTGGGCCCTGGGGAGGGCAGCTCCTTTGGCGGGGGAGAGGGTGGTGACACAGCCCTGCAGGGAAGCAGGTGGCCTGAGGGGACCTGTCCGCAGAGACAAGGCTGTGGGATCCCTGGGGCCCGGGGTGAGAAGGGAGCTGGGGGAGTCACAGCCAAATCTGGCTCAACACCAGCTGGGTCCCCAACTCTGACCTTGAACTTTCTTTGCCCTTAACTTGTCCTCGACTCTGGCCATCTCCCCAAAGTGCTAGTTTCCATATCTTCCCAGTGAACCCCACAACCACCTCCACCCCCATGACCTCCCCTAGGGAAAGGCTACTCAGCCAGGTCCTCCACACCCTGGTTCTGCCTGTGGTCTACCCTTCTCAGAATGCCCAACATCTCCTGCTCCAGCCTATGGGGTACAATTAGGGCAGGGCACCACAGGGTACCCCCTCTTTCCCTACACTCCCTCCTCCCTGGCCTACCAGCTCCAGTCTTGCCCACTGCTGTCTACCCCACGCTGGCTACTAGATGAATTTCCCAAAACCCTAATTTCTCTTGGACTCTAACACCCTCCAAGGCTCCCCATTGCCCTCAGGATGAAGTCCAGAATTTTATACCCAGCCTTTGATGTCCTAAGGGTCCCTGTGGTCTGATCAGGAGACACACTTTCCTGTCCGCCTCCAGAACTTCCCAACCTCAGTACCCTTGCTCGGGAGACTTCCCTTTCTGGAATGCCTTCCATCCTTTTCCACAATGTCCTCATGCCTCCCTTCTGGCAGCCTGGGAGCTGTGGGCCGGAGCTAAACCCCTCCCCCACATAATAATAGCTGTCCTCATGCTGGGCACGCAGGGTGGGTTAGGCACTCTCCTGCATCCTCTCCTGCACCCAAAAAGATGGGTGTCATGGCTCTGACTTACAGATGGGGAAACAGAGGCTCAGAGAGGACCTGCGATTTGCCCACAGTCTACAAGCCAAGACTGAAAAGGGCGCTCCTTCCTGCCTCTGCTGGTGGCGAACTCCCGCCCCTTCTTAAAGGCTTAGCTCTCTTGTCACCTCCCCCTGGAAGCCTCCCCAGATCTCCAGTGGGGTCAGGTGACCAGGGTGGGCTCCCCCAGCGGCCTGTGTGCTCCCCGTCAGAGCCGTGGCGCTGCAGCCCGGCCTCTTGCGGAGGCGGTCGGGATGTGCACCGGTGTCGGTGTCGGGGGCTCCGCGGAGCAGCCACACGGTGTCCTCCGAGTTTTACAAATCTCTGAATCTGACGCTGCCACTGCGCCCATCTTCCAGATGAAGCCCCCGAGGCCCAGAGGGCTGAAGTTTCCTCCCGCCGGGAAGGGCGG
>LNAC01000276.1:3237904-3257256 GCA_002007465.1 Ailurus styani
GGGGCCGCGTCGGGGGCGGGGCGATGGGAGGGCGTGGCCGAGCTTCCCGCCCCGCCCCGTCCAGTCCCATCTCAGTCCTCCCGCGCGAGTCCCGCGGCAGCCGCAACGACCCCTCGGAGGCGGCTGTACGGAGCCCCGACGGTCGGACCGACGGACAGGCCCCAGAGAGCAGGTGAGGGAGCGATGCCGGGGCGCCTCCGCATCTCGGCGCCCCTCGGGGGCCACCCCGACGCCCCTGTCTCTCTCGCCCCATGCCCTCGCACCCGCTGCCTGTCGGTATTCCTGCCCGACGGTCCCTCTGTTTCTCCCTTTCCCTCTGTGTCCCCGTCACTCTCCTGCTGTATGGGTTAGGGGAAGACAGACTGGGTCTGAACTGTCCTCCCAAGCGTGGGGCTGTGCTCTGGGACCAGCGTCCCCCCACCCCCATGGGGACTCTGATGGACTCTGCCCCTTTCGCCGAGCAGGGTGCCAGGTGCTAGGGCCGGATTCCCAGATTCCAAAGTCGGGAGGGCATTCCAGGTGGTGGGCAGCCTGGCCAAAGGTGTGGTGATGGGAATGTGTGTGGCTTCTGGCTAGTCCCGGCGGCAGGAGAGCCATGGCCACGGCCACCCAGACTGGCCACCTGGGAGCTCAGTTGGCCTCAGTTTTGTCAGCTGTGAATTGGGGCTGTAGCTGCAGAGGTAACTGGCAAGTGACCTGACCTAGATCTGCAAGCATCACCACCTCCTTTATCCTGGGGGCTCTCCCGGAGGAGGGATAGCCCCAGCTGTAAACAGGCCTCCAAGGTTGCTTCCTGAGCATATCTGGGGCCAGCTGGGGGAGCTGGATGCCCTGGGGGCGGGGCACGGAGAAGTGCGGGCAGTTCAGCCTAGTGGGTGTGGAGTTCGGGCCCTGGAATCAGACCAAGAGGCTCCTGTTCTGCCACTCACCATGCTACCCAAAACAAGTGATTATATTCTCTGAGCCTCAGTTTTCTGTCTGTAGAATGGGAAGGGACAGAAGTCCCTGGGGGAGAGGGCTGCTTCCAGGTTAAATGCAGGAATGTGGACCTTGGTGTCTCCTCCTGGCTCTCCCTCTCTCCCCCTCACTCACCAACCTCCACGTTCCTCCAACGTGCCAGACACGGTCCTGCGCCAGGGCCTCTGCATGGGCTGTTCCTTCAACTGCCATGCCGGGTTCATGGGCACTGACTTTAAAACATAACAAGTTGCCTAGATGGGCTGGGCCAAGGGAAGGCCAGGCAAGGGCTGGGCGACTGGGAGGAGCGGAGAAGGGCCGGCCCCGGACGCCGTAGCTATGGAAACCAGAACAAGAGTTGTTGCCCCAGCCACACAAACACCTGGGCTGTGTTTCTCCCACTTGGCAGGGCCTGGGATTCTGGTAGTAGGTGAGTGCCCAGACCACTGCGGGGCTGGTAGTGGGGGCTTGAACCCCGCTCTGATGAGGGTGGGAACTGAACCCCGCTCATCCCCAAGCGAATAGATGAGTCAGACAGGTGCAGATTGGGAGCCCTAAGTGTCCCCTCCTGCTGTGTGGCCTTGGGCAGGTCAGATGCTCTCTGAACCTGTTTCCTCATCTGGTGCCTGGGTAGGACAGGGGCCTTTTGGTTGCTTGGTGATCTGATGTGGTGGGTTTAAAAGGCTTCAGTGTCCCTGTCCGTCAGAAGGGGCCAGGAGACGGTGCGTGGGTATAGACCTCCAGCTCTTGTGGCCGAAACGTCCAGAGTCAGATGCTGAATAATGTCTGAGGCTCATCCAGGTACAGCCCCAGGTGTTAGAGATGTAGAGGTGGGGGTCCACGGCCCCAGGTGTTAGAGATGGGGGTGTCGACGGCCCCAGGTGTTAGAGACGGGGGGTGTCGATGGCCCCAGGTGTTAGAGATGTAGAGGTGGGGGTCCACAGCCCCAGGTGTTAGAGACAGGGGATGTCCACGGCCCCAGGTGTTAGAGACAGGGGGGTGTCCACGGCCCCAGGTGTTAGAGACTTAGAGGTGGGGGGTCCATAGCTCCAGGTGTTAGAGACGGGGGTGTCCATGGCCCCACGTTTTAGAGACAAGGGGGTGTCCACGGCCCCAGGTGTTAGAGACTTAGAGGTGGGTGTCCACAGCCCCAGGTGTTAGAAATGTAGAGGCAGGGGAGGGGGGTCCTCGAGATGGGCAGGCCTGGGCCAGTGACACAGCATGTGCACCACCCCTGGGGAGCCCTGACCCCCACCCCTCCACCACTAGACAGCTCTGGGAACTCCTCACCCCCCCCCACCCCAAGCTTTCCCAGAAGTTCCTCTGGTTCAGTCCTTGGGATCCTCTAAGACTGTTCTCCAGGCCTCAACTTCCACTTCTGTCCAGTGGGGTAGTGGAAGTTGGGGACCACTTACCTGGGAGAGCCCCCACTCCAGAGGAGCTTACGTGGCACTCCAATGTGACCTTGGACTATCTCTGTCTCTCTCTGGGCCTCAGTTTCCCAAGCTGGACAGTGGGGCCTTTGGATGAGCTCTCCGACCCTAGGCCCCTCTGGTGCTGGGAGGTCTTTTATTCACTCAACAGGTTCTGAGCCCCTGCTGTGAGCCGGAGCCTGGTGCAGGGCACCTCCAACACGGCACTGACCAAGGCCGAGCCGGTGCCCTCCCTCGCTTGGCTTGCAGATCAGACTTGGGGAACACAGGTAATCATCCAGGAATATTCTGCTTAATTATAACTGCGTGAACACGATGGAGAGACGGATGTGGAAGTTTATTTTATTTTATTTTTTTAAAGATTTTATTTGTTTATTTGACACAGAGAGAGAGATCACAAGTAGGCAGAGAGGCAGGCAGAGAGACAGCGAGAGGAGGAAGCAGGCTCCCTGCTGAGCAGAGAGCCCGATGCGGGCCTCGATCCCAGGACGCTGAGATCATGACCTGAGCCGAAAGCAGAGGCTCCAACCCACTGAGCCACCCAGGCGCCCGGATGTGGAAGTTTAGATGGAGATCTGGGAGGGACCCCTGAGGAGGTGGCATTTGAGCTGAGGCCTGAATACCAAGAAAAAACAGCCACGTGGAGACCTGAGAGGAAGGACATTCCAGTCAGAGGACGCAACCCATGCAAAGGCCCTGGGGTGGGCCCCGGGCCTGGAGTTTTGGAGGAATAGTGAGGAGACCCATGTGACTGGAATAGAGTGAGGGAGGGGAAGAGAGGGAGGTGGGGGGGGCATAGTCCTGTGGGCAATGGGGAGAATTTGGGCTTTTACCCTCGAAAAGGGGAGCTGTGGAGGGCTGTGGGCAGAGTAAGTGGGTCCTGACTCGGGTGCTCACTGGCGCCCTCTGGTGGCCTCTTTGGGGAGGACGGATGGGGAGGTGTGTGAGCTGGAGCCGGGAGGAGGGCCCAGGGCTCAGGGGACTAGGACCAGGCAGTGGAGAGGGAAGAGGTGGGTGGAGCTGGGACCCCCACCCCCACCCCAGGGGCTGCATCCACACTGCTGCCCCATGAGGGCCTCCTCCACTTGCTGTGAAACATCTTTTGCTCAGCCTCACGCCCAGCCTGGCCTGGTCTGTTCAGTAGGGGGTCTCCTGTCATTCCTGCTTGGCACCCAAGCTCTGCTTCAGTGGACGTCTGACCATGGCTGGCAGTGTCCCAGCTTCCCCTGCTGCCCAGCAGGTGGCCAGACCCAGCTCGTCCTTGGGGTGGCCCCACAGGGGCCCTGGAGAACCCTGTTTGAGAACCACTGAGGCCCCAAGCCCCTCAGACGGGCAGATTCCTGGCTTCTTTTTGCCAGATCCAAACTGGGCACCGACTGGGAGGTCTGAGTGGTGGCTGGTAACAGCCCGACCCGTGGGGGCCCTGGTGTCGGCAGAGGGTCTCGTGTGGGAATAAGGACGGTGGGGGCATTTGCTGCTGTGGACGGAGGCCCCCCTGGGCCACCGCAGCCAGGGCTCAGAGGAGAGATGGAGAGGCCGGCCTGGCCCTGCTGAGCTGGCCCATCAATTATTGACGCCCTTTGTGTGAGACATGAAGAATTCATGCGGCAGGGACCGGCTGCCCATGGCCCCGGGGCCTGCTGTCGCCGGCCCAGCCCGGCTCACAAGAGCCCCTTGCTGTCTCATCAGGAATTTTTACGGCTGGGTTGTTAAACAGAGCCATTATTAAAAATGACAGACTATGAGCTTACATTATATTTAAAACGAGGGTATAGAATATTATTTGGCCATAAAAAGGAGGGAAGCATTGACAGGCGCTGCCCCGGGGACGGACCCCGAGCCCACGACGCTCAGGGAGGGAACCAGACACAGGAGGCCCCACGGGGTGTGAGTCCACGCGTGTGGCACGCCCAGAACAGGCTCCTCCAAGGATGGGAAGGGGGTTCGTGGGGGCCGGGGGCTGGGGAAAGGGACTGCTGATGGGACGGGGTTGCTTTTTGGGGTGACAGAATGTTCTGGAACTAGATAATGGCGTTAGTTGCACAATTCTGAATATATAAAAACCACTGACTTGTACACTTTAAAAGGAGGTTGATAAAACTCATAAAAAAGCAAATGTCATAAATAGCCAAAAATCGTAACTTCCTAATGATTCTACCATATTTTACTACGACCTGTACTCTTGAGGTCATTTTCATCCCTCACATGTGGTTGGCGGAAATGGTGAGCAGCTCTTCCCAGCTCCACCTTCGCTGACATCAAGTTGGAAGCTTGAAGTTGGCCATTGTGGGAACACGTACACCATAGAAATTGGCAACTCCTATGCTTACACGTTGGGGTTTGCTTTATTGTCCTGTTGATTGTCTAGACCAGGGGTTGTCAAGGGTTTTCTACGAAGGGCCCGAGAATAAGTATTTTCAGCTCTGGAAGCCATCCGGGTCTCTGGGCCGTCTACCCCAGGGTGCTGTTATGGTGTGGAAACGGCCGTAGGTGGTATGGAAGCGAATGGCTGTGGCCGTGTGCCAATAAAACTTTATTTACAAAAACAAGCAGTGGGCCATGGTTTGCTGACTCCTGGTAGAACTCAAGAAAATGATGAAGAGAATGCCATGATGAGAATTAAACTCAACAGTGTGTTGGGTCCACAGCAGTGTCCTTGTGAAAAGCACAAGAGACCCGAGGAGGCGCTCTCCAGTCCCAGGGACACCTGCCGTAAGGTTTGGCGTGGACCGTTGCTCTCGTTGCTGATGAGCGCAGTTCTTATTCTCCGTATTTCACGTTTGCCTGGTGTGTTCCTGTGAAGGAGAATGTTAGGTGACATCCCGTGCCCAGAACTGCATGTGTTTGTCAACCACATCTGCAGGCCCAGCGATCGATCCCAGTTTGGCGAAACTTACTGAGAGTGTTTGGCGAGAATCGATTTGGCCATGGGGACTTGACACGGGGTTGCGTGTGCTCAGCCTCTGTGGGATGGGGGAGGGCCAGAAGGAGTCTCCCCACCCCCAACCTCCAGGGCCTCCCAACAAACAGGGCCCGGGCAGCTTTCCAACCTCATTTCCCGCCCGCATTACCTGTGCCTCGATTTGCATTCAGTAATCGATTAGTCATTCAACAATCCTCTAGTGATGATCCATTGCCTGCCCAGGGCTGGGTACTGGGGACCCCGTCAGGACTAAGACGGACCCACTGCCCGTCTTCATGGCCTTGAGCCTGGCATAGGAACCCCATGTCCTGAATCAAGAGGCCAATACAATGACTTGTCACAAATAAGGGGGTGAGGTGGAGGAGACTGGGGTCAAATGATTTGGGGTATCAGGGAAAGCCTCTCCAAGTAGGGAGACCCTTATGCTGAGAAGGCCTCCTGCTCCCCACCCCTGGTAGAAGCATAGCGCGTGCAACAAGGGGATGGGTAAAGCTGGATCCCACTGAGCAACAGAGAGACTGACAGAGGGGTGTTGTGGCTATAATGGGGTAGAGACCAGCCTGGCTCCAGGGTTTGGGAACTGAAGGGACTGGAAGGAACAGGGTCCACTGGGAGGGTTCCCTGGTGTGTGCCCTTCACTTCTCAGGGGAGGCTCAGGGACAGTCCTGCCTGCCGTCTTTGCCTCTGCAGGTAAGGGATGTTAGAGCAGCCCAGAGGTTCGAGGTTAGGGTCTGTGGCTAGTTTGCAGGCCGTTTGGGAGCTGGAGTGTCCCCAGTTTGGGGACAAGGACAAAGTTCCAAGTCCAAAAGACAAAGTGGGGTTGGCAGAAGAGATGTGGACTGGGCTCCACAGTCCTGGGGAAGGATATGGACCAAGGACTCTGTACTTGGTCACCCATTTCATAGATGGAAAAGCTCTCCCAAGGGCATGGGGCCTGTCTGGGGTTCCTGTGGGGGGAGATATCAGGGCTGTGGGAGGACCCGGACAGTGGCCTTCACTTTCCTTGCTGCTCCTCTAACCCACCAGGCACAGTCCTGCCCCAGGGCCTTTTTACCAGCCATTTCCTCTGCCTGGCTCACCTTTCCGCCAGACCTTGTCTTTCCAGTCCCAGCTCCGGCAGCTCCACCTCAGAGAGGCCTTCCTGACCATCCTGGCCAAGGTCACCTGCTGTCCCTGGCTGTCACTGCCCCGTCCTCCTTGGCTCCTATCTCTCCCCCCAAATTTCCCGTTTTGTTTTTGTGTTCACTGGTTTCTGGTGTCTCCTCCTTCCAGCAAGGAAGATGCCTCTTAGGGAACTATTTTGGAAATTTGGAGGGCTTTCTTTTTGCTTGTGGTGATAACAGGATGTTCTGTTCTGGCTTTGGGGGGCAGGGAGCAGGGACACGAGGCATCCAGCCACGTACCTTCAGTAGCCCCCTGGCGCTCACAACTTCCTAATGTTCTGCCGGAAACAGACCACTGAGTGGGCCTTTGCACGGTTTTAATACTCAGTGACTGTTCCCAAAATGCCGCTGCTGGGTAAATTGAGGGGAAGATGGAGCTCTTTTCAATAGGACTCTGTAGCTACAAGTTCACTGCCATGCGCCATAAGCAGATTTCCGGGAGATGTGCTCTACCCTCAAGTGTGACGGGCCTGAGCTTCTAAGGTGGGAAATTCTTTTTGATCAGCCCTGTATTATTAGACGCCTACCGTGTACCTGGCAAAGTGGAAGTGATTTACAAGTCTCAACTTGTGAGATCCTTTTATTCCTGTTTGTACTACACTATGGGCCAAATCCTGATTTTTTGAATGTTGACTTTATTTAACATTTTAAGTATGAGACATAAAACATGTATAGTAGGGGGCAGAGACGTATAAAATATAAACACCTAATATACATAGTAAGTATTCAGCTTGGTGAGGTCTAACCCACATACTGTAAAATCCACCACTTTAACATGTTCAACTTCCAGAACATTCCCTCTCCTCAAAAAGAAACTCTGTCTCATCAGTAGTCAACCCTCCCGCCCCGCCAATGGCCCACCTCCAGCCCCGGCCCCCACGAGCCCCCTACCTGTCTGTGGAGGAGCCTGTTCTGGGCATGTCACACACGTGGACTCATACCCCGTGCAGCCTTCTGTGTCTGGTTCCCTCCCTGAGCGTCATGGGCTTGGGATCCGTCCCGGGGCCGTGCGTGGGGGCGCCTCGCTCCTGCTCGCGGCCAAGGGACGTGCACGTGGGGGGTGCACACGCTGTGTGTTCCTTCACCCATCGAAGAACGTGTGGTTGATCCCACTGTTTGGCCATATGAACCACACTTCTGTGCACAGGTGTGTGCAAGCTTGTGTGTAGACGTACGTTCTCATTTCTTTTGGGGTCGCTACCTAGGAGCAGAATTGCTGGGTCACGTGGTAAGTCTGTGTTTGTCTGAGGAAAGGCCAACACACGGGTTTTCACAGCAGCTGCCCCATTTCTCATTGCCCCCAGTCTCAGTTTCTCATGACGGCCTGTGGCTGTAATCTCAGCCTCCCGGTGGGGGGTGAGGGCAGGGTGTTAGGATTTTGACCCGTACCTCCCTAGCAGCCAATGAGGTTGAGCAACTTTTCTAGCCGCTTGTTGGCGGTTGATGTTTCTTCTCCTTCTCCTTCTTCTTCTTCTTCTTCTTTTTTTAAGATCCTATTTATTTGACAGAGAGAGACACAGTCAGAGAGGGAACACAAGCAGGGGGAGTGGGAGAGGGAAAAGCAGACTCCCCGCTGAGCAGGGAGCCTGATGTGGGCTCGATCCCAGGACCCTGAGATCATGACCTGAGCTGAAGGCATATGCTCAATGACTGAGCCACCCTGCACCCCTCTTCTTTGGAGTAAGACTAGATTTTTCTTTTTATCGAGATATAAATTCACATTCCATAAATCCATCCCTGGAAAGTGTACAATTTGCTGGGTTTTAGCATAATCACACAGTTTTACAACCATCTAGCTTGACAGCTTTTTACATTTGTACAGATCCAGACAGAGACACAACACATGGGATGTCCTAGACCCCTTCCCCGATCAGTCTGCCTCCGACTACCACCTTTGTACCATCTGTTTATGTTTTTAAAGATTTAATTTTTTAAAGATATTTTTAATTTTTGACAGAGAGGGTGCACATGAGTTGGGGGGAAGGGCAGAGGGAGAGGGAGAAGCAGACTCCCCACTGAGCAAGGAGCCTGATGCGGGGCTCGATCCCAGGACCCTGAGCTGAAGTCAGACGCCAGCCAGGCGCCCCCTATTTTGTTTTTAAGCTGGTGGGTGCAGGTAGACAGTGGTGTCCACAGATTCCATTTCAGGGAAATGGGGGACCCGAATTATTTTGTAATAAGGTGGCCTGGGTCTAGAAGGCTGGAATCCCCCAGAAAGCAGGGACAGGATCTCTTTTGGCCATTTCAATACCCCAGTGCCTGGCACACAGCTGGTGCTCTATAAATGCTCACTAGCGACCGAATGAGTGTTCCAGCCAAGCCCTCAATCCTTTAGCAGGCTTTTTTAGCTTTGATGTTAATGGGACACTCGGGCACTCGGTGGGCAGGGACAAGGGACGCTGACCATCTGGCCCCTGAGTCCCTCAGCAGTTCCTGGGAAGGCTTTGCCCCAGAAAAGACGATGTGGCGCAGCCTGGCCACCTCCTGGCTAGCCCGCCCTCAGACCTGGGGGAGTGTGCAGGAAGGAAGGAAGGCCGGGGTTTATTTTCGTCCATGGCCTGCTCCCCGGGGATGGTAGTCATCTCCTTGTCTGCCTCCTTGGCTCGGGGGTTTCTGGCAGAACAATGGGTCAGGGAGGAGGGGGGAGGAGGGGGTCACGCAGCTGGGCTGGCCCAGGTGTTAGCAGGTCTGGGGGCAGGCTGGAGGGGTTAGGAGTGTGGAGGCCCGGAGGGAGGCTGCAGCTGCCTCTGCCCACCCCCTTTTCCTTCTGGGCTTAGGAGGGAGGTCCTGCTCGGGCCCAGCGACCCTCCAGAACCAACACACTCAACCAGCACGTGCAGGTCGGACCAGAGAGGGCCAGAGCCCCACCACCCTGCCCCCGAGGGTCGTACAGTGACCGAGATGGGCAGCAAGACCTGGGCTCCGGGGCCCTTGGGGTCCAGGCACCTGGGCCTCCTCCCTGGACGCAGGGAAAGTCCTTTCCCTCTCTGAGCCTGTTTGTCCATCGGTAAGGTGGGGAGACTGAACCCAGGGCCCTGGGGGTACCTTCTGTTTTCTGATGTTTGTGGACATCCTTTCCCTCATGCATTCAGTATACACTTATGGGGTGCCTGCTGTGTACCAGGGCCTGGGCTGAGCACTGGAGGCACTGTGTGAACAAGGGAGCCCCAGGCCCTGGCTGCACTGTCAGGCCAGGGAGATAAACAGTGAAATCAAGGTGTGCAAGGCCAAAATGGGAGCATGCCTGGGGCGCCATGGAAGGCTTCCAGGAGGAGGTGACTGCGACAAGGAGACTTGGATGAGCAGTTTACAGGATGAGTAACAGGGAGAGGAGGGGTCCCGGTACAGGGAATGGAATAGAACATTCTAGAGAAACTGTTGGGAAGGCATCCTGGAGCCACAGGTACTCCTTCAGCAGCCTGAAGCTGCTGCTGCCCTTTTCCCAGAGAATCTCAGAGACAAGTAGGACTACGCCTTCAGGGAGCTCAGTGGCAGAATTCCAGGCCGTCAGGCTGTGGCTTCCAGGCCCTTGCCCAGGGAAAGCTCACAGCCTGGGGAGCACTGGCGCTGGCCACAAGCTTCTGCCCTAGGACAGAGTTAGTTCGATCTTCCCCATTTTACAGATGGGGAAACTGAGGCACAGGGCAGTTATGTTGCTTGACTACGCAGTCAGATCCAGGGGCAGGTCCTAAATAATGGGGCTGGATTTGTCCCTGAAACAGCTCCTAGCCCTTGAAAACTCGAAGTGATCTGCAGGCACCAAGTGGGGAAGGTGGAGAGAGTAGGCCTGCAGAGGTGGTCAGTCGCTGTATTGCTTTGTGGCCTCGGGGAAGTGGCTCAGCCTCTCCGAGCCTGTGTAATTTCTTCAGCAAACTGGCAACCGGCCTACTACCTGGCGGAAATGATGAAATGGGCACATGCTGCCAGCTCAGGGCCCGCCACGTGGTGCTGAGTCAGCAGCACCCCTGCTCTGGTCCAGGCCCGCGTAGCCCCACACGCTGAGGACGCTGTGGGGGGCAGGGAAGGCAGTGCTGCCATTCCCCGTGGCCACCCTGACCTCTGAGGGCAGGCGAGGGGGCAGCCCAGAGGGCGGGACTTCTCTCGGGGCGTGAGCTCACACAAAGACGGGCTTTGTGGGGGCTCTGGGGGCTGAGCGGGCACCCACACGGCCTTCCTGCTCTGGCCGGCCTGGGGCCGGGATGGGGGTGGATTCTACCAGGGCCTGGGGCAGTGGGTGAGGGCTGGGGGTGGGTGAGGGCTCGCCTCATTCATTTTTCTGGCGTCTCCAGAGACCCAGCGGGTAAGGAAGCAGGCCCCTCGCCTCCCCTGTGGGCAGGGGTGAGGCCGGGAGCTGGGGAGGGAAGGCGGGCGGGGGGAGGGGAAGGGCAGTGTTGGGGGGTGCCTGGCGCACTGCGTGGCCCAGAGGAGGTGCCTCATTGTCAGTCTGGTGGTTTGGGGATGGCTTCCTAGAAGAGGTAGTATCCAAGCTGAGCTGAGGGATGGAACTTCGAGAAGAGGCAGGGGCCCAGGAGCCAGGGCTCTGGTGAATAGGAGTTCACCGGGGAGGATGCAGGCACCAGAATGAGGCGTGGGGCCGAGTCCCCAGAGCCGTGGGAGCTGCCAGCTGGTCCTCAGAAGGAAAGGGTCTGGCCCTGCCGGAAGGAGGTGGTTGGAAGGGTGGCTTCAGAGCTCGGGGCATCTGGAGTTGGCCGTGGGGACAGGTGTGAGGAACAGACAGGGACTGCGGTCGGAGGCCTGGTCGCTATGCCTCCAGAGCTGGCCTGCCGTTGCCCTCGGCTGCTGTCCCAGCCCTTTCCTGGGCAGGAGTGGTCACAAGTCAGTGTGTCCAGATCAGAGGTGTCCCTGGAACAATGTGTTTCTAGAAGTCTCACACATGCTCGGGCCCCACAGCCCAGACTGCTGTCCACCTGACTCATTCCTCGCCCGAGGAGGGCCTCGGGGCTGCCTGCCGTAAACACGCCGGGACAGTAAGGCTGCGGAATTGGTTGTAACTGGGCTCCTCCACCCTAAAGAGCCCTGGGCCTGGGGCCTGGGACCCCCATCCTACTGAACTGCGGGATCGGGTGGCCAATGATGAGCTGGACTGGGGGGTACGGGGTGGAATCCGCCCGTGATAACTCACCTTGAGCCTCTCTTCAGCCCACAGAGAGGATAGGGTGGGCCTGGGGGACTGGAGAACATCCTGCCCAGATTTTACTATTATGCATTCACTCTTTTGACTTTACTCTTCCTCCCTCCCTCTCCCTACCTCTCATCCTTCCTTCCTTCCTTCCTTCCTTCCTTCCTTTATTTATTTATTTATTTATATTTTTAAGATTTTATTTATTTGAGAGAGAGAGAATGAGAGAGAAAGAGAGCACAAGCAGGGGGAAGGGCAGAGGGAGAAGCAGACTCCCGGAAGAGCAGGGAGCCCTATGCGGGGCTTGATCCCAGGACTCTGGGATCATGACCCAAGTCGAAGGCAGACACCTAACCATCAGAGCCACCCAGGCATCCCTCTTTCTTTTTTTTTAAAGCGAGTTCCCTTAGATCCCTTAGGGTCCCCTGGGTCCCCATCTTTTCAGTGACTGCTTGATTCACAGGACTTCCTGCGTAGGTATCCAGCCCTGTTTTTGTGCTCTGTGCTCTAGCTCCTCTGGGCCACAGAGTGTGAAGTCTGTCAGCCTGGCACGTGCCCCTCTGCCCACCTTCTTACCTGTTCCTCCCCCCAGGAGGCCTGCTGGCACCCCTGCCTGTCGGGGGTGCCCCCATGATGGCATCTTGTAGCTCCTGAGGGTGGCACGGGCCATGTGTCCCTGACACGCCTCCGCCCTGCCCCCAGCCCCCATGCCTGGCAAGTGCTTCCTGGGAGGTGTGTGGAACCGCAGGTGTGTGGAACCGCAGGCTCCTGTGGGTGGGGCTCCCTTGGGGCTGGGCTGCTGGTATGTGCCCATTTCATGGACTGGCATGCCACGGCAGCAAACGCAAGGGGCTGGCCAGGAAGGTTCCTGGAGGGCCCGGGGCATGGGGACTGAAGCCTGTGTGCCTTTCCTCCCAGCAGGGCTGATGGATGCCTTCAGCACCAAGAGCCTGGCCCTGCAGGCCCAGAAGAAGCTCCTGAGCAAGATGGCGTCCAAGGCCACGGTGGCCGTGTTCATCGACGACACGAGCAGCGAGGTGCTGGATGAGCTGTACCGCGCCACCAAGGAGTTCACCCGCAGCCGCAAGGAGGCCCAGAAGGTGCTCAAGAACCTCGTCAAGGTGGCGGTGAAGCTGGGTGTCCTGTTGCGCGGCGGCCACCTGGATGGCGAGGAGCTGGCGCTGCTGCAGCGCTTCCGCCAGAGGGCGCGCCGCCTGGCCATGACCGCCGTCAGCTTCCACCAGGTGGACTTCACCTTTGACCGGCGCGTGCTGGCCGCCGCCCTGCACGAGTGCAGGGACCTGCTGCACCAGGCCGTGGGCGCGCACCTGACCGCCAAGTCCCATGGCCGCATCAACCACGTCTTCGGCCACTTGGCCGACTGCGACTTCCTGGCGGCGCTCTACGGCCCCGCGGAGCCCTACCGCTCGCACCTGCACCGCATCTGCGAGGGCCTCGCCAGGATGCTGGACGAGGACAGCATCTGACCTCCGGCCGGCGGGGTGTCCTGCGGGGGCGGGGGGCGGGACGGCGCCAGAACCTTTTTTCTCCCAGCTGAGCCCATCCCCTTGGAGAGGATGCTAATCCGCCGGACGCAGTGGTTTTAAGGACCCTTGTTGCCTCTCCCTCCGCCCCATCTCCAGAGAAGAGCTCAGCCTGCCGGCCAGCGACACTCCCCCACCCCCGGGCACCTCAAGACTGCTGCCTGCTCAGGCCTGACCCACAGCACCCCTCCGGCCACCAGATGCTCCTGGAAGCTGGCACTCACCACTTAATGATGTGAAGGGTCGTGGGGAACCGGAAAAAAGGGAGTGTTATGGGGTGAGCTGTGTCTCCCCAAATTCTTTGAAATTCTAGCCTCCAGGACCTCTGAATGTGACCTTCTTGGGGAATAGGATCGTTGCCTCTGTCATTAGTTAAGATGAGGTCATGCTAGTATAGGGCTGGTCCCCCGGTCCTTGTAGGAAGGGGACCTTGTGAATCTGGGGGAGCCGCCTGCCACAGCCCAGCTAACATCCTGACCACAGGCTTCTGTCCTCTAGAACAAGAGGGAACACCTTTCTGTTGCTGCCTCCGCAGGGCCGGGGGCACTCGGTTCCAGCAGCCCCAGGGCAGAAGCGCCGGGAGCCCAGGCCAGCGCTGGGGAGGCTGCCGTCAGCAAGGATGCCTCGAAGGGGCTGGAATCACAGCCCTGACTCCCACGTGGCGGGGGGACAGTGTGCGCCCCAACCCGGAGCTCCAGGGTAGACCCATGTGCGATGCATGCCCATATGAAGACGATTATCTTATGTGTGTTTGGCAGACCAACAACGACTGCTGTGATGAGACCTTAGAAAGCAACACCCAACCAATTTTGGCTTTAGCAACACCCAGAGGACGCAGTGATGCTCGGCTCAGGGCACAGATGGACCCAGGGGGCCTGGGAGTGCAGTTGTGTTCTAGTGGGGACATAATGCTGTGGCAGGTGCGCCCCGGCAGGGGTGGGAAGGTTGTTCGGGGCACCTGTGGGGCGGGGGAGGGGGGACGAGGTTTCCTGACTAGCTGTGCAGGACCAGGTCTGTGGGGCAAAGCTTGCAGACAGGAGGCCTGTGGGCCCTTGTAGGCGAGAAAAGACGGGTGTGGTGGGCCCCATCCGTTGTTCGAGACACCGGGCATTAGTCAAGGGAATTGCACATAACCATCTAGACATGGGGTTTTCCTCAGACACGTGCCTGAGCCTGCACTGGCCGCTGGTGCTGCTGCGGCTGCGTCGACCTCGCGCCTCCGGCCGCTACAGTCCCCACCCCGCCCTTTCGCCTCCCCCTGGCCCACTGCACTGGATGACAGGGCACTATTGCCCCAGATGCACGATGGCCTTTCTCTGGTTGAGTGTCTGCTTCCCTGAGAAAGCCAAGGTTCTCCTGCCTGAGAGCCAGCTGTTCCCACCCCCGCCCCGCCTCGATAAGGCAAACCAGCCCTCCCACCTTCCGCTCAAGACCAAATGTGCGCCCCCAACACCCGAGAAGCCCCAGAGGAAAGCAAGCCTTTGTCCTGGGCTTTGCACACTGAAAGCACCAATGGGCACACTGCTTTGTGACCGGTGCCCTGCTGGGCTGCCCAGCCTGTCCTCTTTGTAAATTTGAGATTTAATTTAGAAAAACCAAAGAGCACTACAGAACTATTTCAATAAAAGCACACATCTTCCATTTGCATTACGTGGGACTAGCAATTAAATTGCTGGTGCCAGCTGACAGCTTTCTCTTGCTCTCCTGGGGCTCCTGCCTTTCAAATGGAGCTTGCATGTAACGTCAAACGCCCGTGGTCCTCTCTGAGAGGTTCAAGTTCCGCTCCTCCGGGTGCTGGCACGTGGACGCGAAGGCCTGCAGGACTCGGTTTGTGCGCACCCAATTGAGGGTTCGGCTTAGCTCATCATGACCAGAGACCCCAGGGCCAGGGTGGGTTCCTTTTTGAGTTTACTGGAAAGATCTAGAAAGATGCCTGGAAATGGCTGGTGGAGGCAAGGGCGACAAGTCTGCAACCAGATGTCCTGTTTTGTCCCAGGACACAAGAGCCATGGGCCCTGCATCCTTGATGACCCCCAGGGATTCAGAAGTGGTCAGTGAGTCCAGGTTGACCACCGACACATCCATCCCTCCCGCCGGGGCCGGGCTCACATGCCCCGCAGTGGCCCCGGGTGCCACATCACTCCCGCCAGTTTCCTGCTGCCTTGTTTCTGCAGGGGGCCCTGGGCAGCCATCCATCACCGGGGTGCTATGGTGACGCACCCTTGGTTTTTGCATCCACTGAATCCCAAAGCCAGAGCAGCAAAGGCTCCCGGCCCTCCCTGAGGTCCCCATGCCCACCAGACCTCAAAGTGCATCCCTTCTTGACTGAAGTGAATCCCCTGTGGACGTGTGTGCCCTTGAGAACTCTCACAAGCAGCGTGGCACACATGTGCTGGACAGCGAGGAATGGGGGGGTCCATCCCCCCCGAGTATCTCCGGGGTTTGCGGGGGGCCCCTGCAGTTGCTGTATGCCGTGAGAACTATTCTTCACGCTCCCGTGCCAGTCTATACACGCTGCGGGTGTGGACAGGGGAGAGTCCCACTCCACTTCCTACAGGTGTGCAATCTGGGGCAGGAACCCTCATGCCTGCTTCTCTGGCAAGTGGGGTCATGGCCATGCCCAGGTATGACACAGGGAGGCCAGGTGAGTGAAAGGGGAGGAGAGCTCTCCATCGAACCCGCACGGTGATTCCAATGAGCAGGATTCCACTCATCCTCATGAGCAGAAACAGCCCGCGGTTTCTTTTCCGTTCGTTTGCTCATGAGAAGGCCCGGTCGAAGGGCAGGCTGAAGGGCAAGCTGGGGTCAGACTCCCAGGCTCCACTGCTGGGAGAGCAGGACCTTCTGAGTGGCTAGGGCACTTAGGGATTTTATTTATTTGTTTGCCTGTGGGTGTTTGTGGTTGCTGTTGTTTTAAGTCACGACATGCAGTCCGGCTTCAAAAGGGAATCAAAGCCAAGCAACCAGCTGCAGGAGGGGTCTGCCTTGAGTGCTCCCTGCCCACGTGGGAGGTGGCCAGCAGGGTGTGACGGGGCCTGCCCCAGAGCTCAGGGAGATCCAGCTTCACAGCCGATCACCTTGGGATCCAGTGCTTTTGCATCTGCAGAGGAATCGGGCCTGGAGATTCCAGGTGCCCGTGGTGAGTCAGGTCGCCCGTCTCCAGCAGGGCAGGCGGGTGCAGGCAGTCAGACCCTGCTGCTGCCCCTGGGCCCCCGGCCCCAAGCGCCCAGACAGGCCGGCACCAGTGCCAGTTGCCAATGTGGTTGCTTTTCAACCATCTTATTTATTTAAATATGAAAGAACATTTCATTTCTTCCCAGTTGGTCTGAAAGAAGGTCCCCTGGGAAAATTGTGAGAAAACAGTCGGCTCGGGCTCAGGGCAGCAGGATGGCTCTCCCAGGCTCGATCCAGAGCCTGGCCTGATCCACGGGGAGACCCACACTGGCTTCAGAAAAGTCGCGATTTCCCCAGGAGCCCCCTTCGAGTCCCCCAGTGCCTCTTTTGATAAGAAAGATGGGCAGTGGGTCCCAGACCCCTGCTCCGTGTTCAGAGGATATCAACCAACAGTCCCCCTTAGAAAACCAGTGATGCGCCAGCTCTCCCAGAGCCCGGCTCCTTCAGCGGAGACAAGGAAAAGCCGCCCCCCGATGGGGCTCCTGGTCACAGCTCACTGCGGGATGCCTTGGCCACAATCACCAGCTTGGACAGCTCAGCCTTGAAAGCCCCGGGCCTGTGGGACACTGCAAGAGAAGCAGCATGTGGTCAAGCCCCTGCCACTCCAGATGCTCTGCGTCCTGGGCAGGGTAGGGAAGCAGCCCCCGAAGCGGACTCAACATGGAAAGGCCCCCAGCCCTGAAAGTCTTATGGGTGAGAAACCAGAGAAAGGAGAGACTGGTGGGCCCGTCCTGAGGGCAGCAGGAGGCCTCAAGAACATTCAGGGTGGGAAGAGCCATGGTCATTTCTGCCATGGCGAGGATGGACGGGGGCAGGGGCGGACTGCGTCACCTCCAGCCTGCGCTGGCAAACCTATCTGAGGCCCAACAGCGTCTTTCCAGCAGAACCTGGGACGGTGGCCTCCACCTGCTCACCCCCAGTGGCTCAGCCTGCCCTTTTGCTTTGCGCCCTGAGGTCAAGGTTCTGCTGGCCGCCCCATCTCCTGTCCTGGACCTCTGCCGGAACAGGCCCCACACCCTCGTGGACCTGCAGGTGGGGCGGGGCTCCTGCCAGACCCAAGGCCCCTCCTCCCAAAAGCCTTGCTCAGTGCACAGCCCCCACACCACTCCCATGCCTGATGATGCCCACAACCACAAGGCTCCTTCGCCTCCCCTCTTGGGTCTCTCAGGACCTTTAAGGGCTCCCTACAACATGGCTCCACTCCTGTGTCCGTCGTCACCATCACTCACCCCGCTCCTTCTCATGCACAGAGCCCCAGCTCTGGAGCTTCCCGCCCCTCTTTCTGCTCGGCATCTGCCCCAAAGGGCTGAACACAGCTCAGGACACCAGGGTCCCCCAGGCCTTCGGGGTTCGTAACCCTGCTGCCCAAGCACTGGAGCTGTTCCTCGGCCTGGAACCCATGAGAGCCAGGCTGTGAGGGTGTCACGGGCGCCCCCTTCTGGGCAGCAACCCCGCTGACTGTCCCCAAAGGGCCCCACAGATTTTCGGGCCCTCAGGTCCCTAGCAGGGCTCCGCCTGTGCCAGGAGCTAAGAGTGGTTTTTACGCTTTACATAGCTTTAGCCAAAGTCAAAAGGCAAGTGGTATTCTGTGATATGTAATTCACACTTCTGTGTTCACAAAATCGAGTTTTGTCAGGACTCAGCCGTGCCCGTTCGGTGCCTTGTGGCTCACGGTTTTGCTCTCCCGGGTTGAGTCGTCTTGGCAGAGCCTGTCAGCCCCACAAAGCCGAAAATACTTACCAGGGGCCCTTTACAGAAACAGCTTGCAGCTGTCGGCCCCGTCCCTCTGATGGGGGTGCTGTCCCCCCCTTCTGTGCCTGAGAACCTGGGGTCCATGTCCACAATCCATCCTTACATACCTGCCGTTTTGGTCACTTCAAATTCCTCGCTTTTCAGGGGGACGTCGCTTTCTCTCTCAAACGCAGCTTTCGACTGAAAGAGAACACGCGGAAAGGTCCCTGGCCAAGGAAGAGCGGAACGGGGCAGCGCCTCTGGCTCCCGGGGCAGCTCGGCTAAAGCCGCCCGCCCGCTCCGACTACAGGGGCGCGGCCAGCAGAAGCAGGGCTTAATCCACTTAAGAGACTGTCAACTGGCTTAAAACTTCACGCCTGTGCTGCCGATCCCCGAGGAAGGTATTTTCCCCTTCGCTGAACATATGGAAATGACAGAAGCAGGGAAGTCTCCTGAATGCAATTTTTAGCAATCAGAACGGTGTCTCTTTCAAATCGGCTAAATGTGAGTTTTCCAGTCGGACAGGAGCGCGGAGCGCAGGGAGCAGCGGTGCGGGGGGCCGTGGTGGGATGGCTGGGAGCAGCCACACTCGCCGGGCCGCGAACCACGAGTCCCGGGAGCCGCAGGACACGGGGCCCTCCCCGACACCAGTGCGCACGCTGCCTGCCCTCTGGGCCCGCTCCTGCCCTTGATGTCCCCCCCCAGGGTCCTGGGGCCCCTCCCCCCGGCTTCCGGGCCCTGCCAGCAGGGGGCACTGGCGGGAGATGGCAGCGGGTAGGAGAGGGAGGCCAGGTGTCCGGTTCCTGCTCTACCCGCCGGGTCTCTAGGGGTCAGCGGGGTCCTGCTCTGGGCCCAGCACCACCTCCCTGGCACCTCCTGGCCCGGAGTCTGCGTGGTGTCCCATATCTAAGGGCTCGTGTCTGTCTCCTCACTTCCCACGCCTGCCCAAAGTCGAGGCGCCCCGCACTCACGTAGGCCATGCCGTATTCGATCTCGGCGCCCCGCACCTCTGCCCTGAACTGGGTGAAGTACAAGTAGGACTTGCCCTGGGGCCTGCAAAGGAAGAGCAGGCAAGAGGGTCAGCCTCAGCCTCCTTAACATCATCTCTTCTTTCCTGTGTACTAGAACATTCTTTTGGCTCCTTTACTGACAAGTCTGTTTCTCCTTCTGGGTCCAAGCTGTTTTAGGACAGAGACCGAACGCTTTTTCATCGAGCACCAAAGACATTCCAGGTAACTGTACGAGGAACCAGGGAATGACAACATCCCGGGGGCGGGGGGGGGGCGG
>LNAC01000276.1:3257671-3291551 GCA_002007465.1 Ailurus styani
GGGGGGCGGGGGGGCGGGCAGGAGGGCGGCGGGGATGGTTCAGGGAGCCTCCCGGACCCTCTAAGCCCCAGCGGCTCCACCGGGCCTGCTCAGCCAACGTGTGAAGCTGGGAGAACAGTCGGCTCAGGCAGGAGCTCTCGCCGAACGGGCAGCCCCGCAGTCAGGGCAGCTCTGGGGCCGAGCATGACCGCAGGCCTGTGTGGCCCGGCGCTGGTGCTCACACACCCTCATCGGGACGGCCGCCGGGGCCCCTCTGCCTGCTGCCCACGGGGGCCGGTCCACAGAGCGGGTGAGACTGTCCTCAGCACAGCCCAGTAACCCTCTGTCTAGACAGCGGCAGGCAGGCAACTGTGGGCTGGTGCCTGCGAGCAAGATTCCAACACGGGTGTCCTGCCACGGGCCTCCACGTGATCTGTCCCCCTCTGCCCACCCCCCGAGGGTGGGACCAGGGCTTGGAAGTCTGTGTGTCCCCCGAAATGCCTGCACGGTACCAGACCCACAAGCAACACTGCAAGAACCGGATCCAGGCCGCAGAACCCCGGGGAGCAGGGCCAGGATGTGACACGGCTCCGGCACCCTCCCCCACTGGGCTGAGCACCCCGTGCCCTCTGTCCCTTCTCGGGCCACCACTCACTCACGCCGCGCTGCAGGGCGGGGAGACGGAGGGGGACGGTGCGGGGGAGCCCAGCTCCCCACTCCCCCACCCACTCTGGGCCCTGGTGTCCATGCGTCTTCCCTGGGGAGCCCTCCCCAGCAGAGTGTCACCCCTCCCCTCCCGCCTGCACGTGGGTGCGCCCACGCCCGCAGGGGTGCCGGGTCCTGCTGCCTGGAGGCACTGCAGGCACCCGCCCCCGGCAGCCCCAGCGGAGGGCCTCCTGCAGGGGCAAACCCCGCCTCCCCGCTGCTGGGACCCCGGGCTCACCTCCAGATGGTGCAGGTGAAGTGCTGGTGGTCTTCACTGGTCCCCAGGCTCATCTGCCACTTCTGGGGAGAGAGGGAAGACACAGGTCAGCCCAGGACGCCCTCCAGTTCTGCAAAGACAGTGAACCTTCCCTGGGCCTCCCAGCTGCAGCCTGGCTCGGGGGCGGGGACACGCCTACGGCCGAGACCACAGTGGTGGGCCCGTGTCCTCATGCGTCCGTCCACACCCACGGAAGGTGCAGCACTGAGACTGAGCCAAACTGCCAGCTACGGGCTTGCAGTGGCCGCAGCGTGGCCGCGTGGGCTCAGCGAGAGTCATAAGCGTCCCGTTCTTGGTGGCGGCCATCAATGACGGGGGAGGCCGTGGGGGGGGGACCCGGGGGTGTATCAAAATCTGTGCCTTGTGCTCACTTTTGCTGTGAACCTAAAACGGCTCTAAAAAATAAAGCCTACCAAGAAAAACACTAAAATAAAAGGAGACCCTACATTCGTGCTTGTTGGATCGGCACCAAGTCCTCGGAGCAGACACGAGGCCGCAATGCTCGCGGTTACAGGGAGGACTGGGGTGGGGCCCGGGGAGGGAAGGCACCAGAAAGCTTTTTATGTGTTCTTCTTTCGGAAAGATGTGAACGATGTTAGCTTTTTTAAAAAAAATCAAATGAGTAGATTAAGAGTCAGATGCTCAGCAGACTGACCCCACCGCCCCTGAAGATTAAAACTTTCAAATGACTCCCCAACACACCACTACCAGCCTCTCCTAATTTTCATGGTCCCTGCAAACCTGGAGGTGGACACGGACAGTCACTGTGGGTTCTGGGGTGCCTAAGGCATCTGTACGTTTCGCTATGAAATGCAACTTTACGGCCCCCTGCCTGGAGTAATATCCTCCCAGTACCGCTACTCCCGGTTCAACATCAGAGTTTCTTCATGAGCAAACACAAGGCCATTTTTAGGTTCATCACGATGGGAGTAAACGGTCACCCAGATGCTGTCCGCCCACAGCAGGGAAGTGGGAACCAGGGACTCTGGCTCGACAAAGGGACGGCTGCAGGCCACGCCTATGGACTTGGCGATTTTTCTCCTTCCCTATCTAAGAACACCTGTCCGTGGTCTGTGAGCACCTGCGAACGGCTTTATGCAATGAGACAGAACTGAGAGGTTTCCCACGGCTCTGAAAAGGCTCTTGAAGAAGAGGCAAATGTTGAAATACCGTTTAAAAAATTATGAATGCAAACAAATTTAACACTGAGAGTTTCTTAGCAAGAGAGTCAACATCCCTCTGAGCGGCCTCCCGGTTATGTGAGCTTGACCGCAGTCTTGCGGCTGCGGGGCGTGGTGCACAGATGGTGAAGCTCAGGTTTGGGCATCAGACATTCCTGTGAGTGCGTGTTCTGGGGACAGCCTGAGCCCCTGGGGAATTCAGCACAGGACTGGCCGGGCCCGACAGAGGACACATATTTGGCAGCCACGACTAGTTTTTATTAAGATATAAATGACAGATGGGGAAATGCGCCCCTTTTGGTGACAGTTCTAGAAGCTCCGACAAATGCTTGTAGCTCCGTGTCTACTACCCAATCAAGATACAGACTAGATCTATGTCCCTGGGTTCCCGGCCCCTTCCCTGTGCAGTTAACCCGTTTCTGCAAATTCCTGGTAACTGCTGACCCCATCTCGGAGTTGTGCCTTTGCAAGACTGTCCCCAGACTGGAACTGGGCAGTGTTCAGTCTTGTGTGGTTTCACTTAGCGTGGGGCACTGCAGAATCATCCTCACTGCTGGCTGCGTCCACAGGTCATTTATCCAATAGCTTGACTGCGAAATATTGACACGCTACACAATTCACGCTTGTATGGTGTACGATTCTGTGTTTTCTAGCATATGCAGAGATCTGCAACCATCACCACGATCTAGTTCCAGAACATTCCATCACCCCAGAAAGAAGCTCCATCCCTTCCCCGCCCGCATGAGTCCCCTTCCCATCCGTGGATGAGCCTCTTCTGGACATATCTCATGTGCGGACTCAGGGTCTGTCCCTGGGGCGGCGTGTGGGCACCGCGCCCTTGTTCACAGCAGTGATGCTCCCACGCACGGTGGACACTTCGTGTGTCTCCGTTTACCCACTGACGGTCACCAAGGTTGTTTCCGCCTGTTGGCCACCGAGAACGATGCTGCTGTGAAGGGTCACGTACATTCTTTTCCATGGGTGAGTTTTCGTTCCTAGTGGGAGGACAGCTCGCAGTGGGAGTGCAGGGTTATACGGTGAGCATACGTCTAACTTTGTAAGAAACGGCCGAGCTCCCCGGCTGCTCCGTGTCCTGGTGGGCACGGAGATGAATGAACCTGTACTGTCACCTGACAGCACAGCCCTGGCCTCCCAGGTGGCCCTCTGCAGAAGCCAGCCGTCATTGAAGGAGCAGGCACGGGCTGTGGTCCCTTTGGGGCCCCGGCTCCGAGCCCCGGCACCCCTCCACACCCCTCCACACCCCCACCCCTGGCCACGGGTCCTCCCGGGTGCCGACCGGATGCTGGGGCTGCTTCTCTCGGATGATGCCTCTGCAGGAACGCCCCCGGGGGCCTCTCGGACTTCCACTCCGGCTGTTCCAAGGGGCATCTCTGCGGTGCTCCCCTGTCCATCGCCAGGCAGAAGCCACAGAACGTCAAACCATCCTGCGCATTCACTGAGAATGTGGCCGCCGTTTGCTTGGGAGGTGGCCGCAGGGCAGCCACCAAAGAGCCCACCCAGCCGGCTCACGCGGTGGCTCACGCAGCACCACCCGCCCGGGTGCCGGCTTCCTGCAGTCGTCACCACTCTGCGGCTGCGGCTGGGACAAGTCCGGGCCACGACGCGTCTGCTCGGCTTAGAGGTGATTTCCTTCAGGATGCACCCCCTCTTCCAAACCAAACGAATCCACCTGAATGCTGGAAGTAGTTTGTGACCCAAATGCTACTCTAGGACAAGGCTCTGGTCTGTGGCCACCCGGCCAGTGTGCGTGAACGGGGCTCTCTCCACCCGACGCGGCGGCGAGCTGTCCACTGCTAAGAGTTTAAGCTTAGTCGGGGGGGTGGGGGGTGGGGTGTGTGTGCGTGTGTGTGTGTGCGCGCGCGCGCACGCTCTCTCTTCCAAGATGCTGGTGACCCTGGGTCAGGAGCACAGAGCAGTGCGCAGGGGTCTGTGCCCCAGGGCCCTCGGTCACTTCCCAGCCTGGGCTTCCGTGTCCTCGAGTGTGAAGCAGGGTAACGCCAGAGCAGTGTGGCCTCCTGGGGTGCTGGGGAGGAAGAAATGAGATGTGCGCGTGGCACCCGATAAGCGCCACGGTACAGCTGCTGCTTCGGTTCATTGTCCCGTAAGTCAACTGTCCACACACATCCAAAAGGCTGCCACGTGCAAGAGGGCGCGCTGGAAGCGGTTCTGAGTGCCTGGGGGTAGGCTGGACTGCAGGCTTTGGCTCACGATTAGGAGGAATGTTCCACCACTTGGCTTCATCCCACAGTGGACAGGGCCATCTGGAGATGCAGTGAGGCCTGGGAGTGAGGCAGGAAGGGGCGGACGAGCGCAGGAAGCCCGGTGGCAGGGGGTCACCGCTTGTTTGCTGCATTTTGTTAAAATAATGTCACCAGAATCATTTACTGACAAACAAGACATATCTAGAATGACAGAAGTCACTCTTGCCCAGTGGTTTCCAACGAGGGATCATTCTATCCTTCAGGGAACACTGGCAATGTCTGGGGATGTTTCTGGAAGTCAGGACTGGGGACTGGGATCCTCCTAGCCCTGAGTGGGTGGGGCCAGGGACAGCTCCCTCAGAGAACGTCCTGGCCTGAATCCCGGACGCCGGCGGTGAAGGAGAGAGAGCCGCTCTTGCCCATTTCAACGAGCTGTCCCGGGTGGGAGGAGAAAGGGGCTGAGAACCGGCTGGCGGGAGTGTCAGGCACAAGGGCGGCTCCCAAGCAGCCCTCATCCCTACGACTCTACAGTTAGGCAACACAGTGCCACACACTGTTCTGAAACGGGAGTATTTCCTAAAGTCTGGTTGTTGGGGAAGAAAGCACAGTCAGGGGCAAAAAGATGGGGCGGGGGGTGCCTGGGTGGCTCAGTTAAGTATCTGCCTTCAGCTCAGGTCATGATCCTGGGGTCCCGGGATCGAGCCCCGCATCGGGCTCCCCTCTCAACGGGGAACCTGCTTCTCCCTCTGCCTCTCAACCCTGCTCGTGCTCTTTCTCTCTCTAATAAATGGACCACATCTCAAAAAAAAAAAAAAAAGATGGTTTTTACTGATTTTTATAGTGATGATGAATTCTTTCTTTTCATTTTTCCTTTATTCTTTCTAATGATGCTGAGCAGAAAGTCTTGTCTTCCGAACACCTGGGGCTCTCCCTCCAGGTACGACCGAGCACTCCACGCCAGCGCTTTATGCTCGGAGTACCTTGTAACGTTGCGTCGCTGCTAGTCCGCGGCCATGGGCACCGCTGCACCCCAACTTGTTCCCTTACAACCACTACCATTTCTTCTCTCCCAGTTCTGGAGGCCAAAAGTCCAAATCAAGGTGTCCCTGGGCTGGGCTCCCTCGGAAGGCTCTGCGGCAGGATCCTTCCTGCCTCTTCCGGTTTCTGGTGGCTCCAGCTGTCCCTTGGCTTGTGGCCGCGCCCCTCCATCTCTGCCTCCGCCTTCGCACGGCCTTTTCCTCTGTGTGTCTTCTCTTCTATGAAATCTCCCCGAGTGTCTCTTGTGAGAGGAGCTGTCATTGGACTGAGGGCCCATCTGGATAACCCAGGATGATCTCTTCATTGCAAAATCCTGAACTTATGTCTGCAAGTATTTTGTTCTGAGTAAGGGTATGTTCACGGGTTCCAGGAATTAGCATGTGAACATATCTTTTGGAGGGGGGGGAATTCAAGTCACTGCCTTGAGTGATAAATGGCCACAAATTTAACAGCTTAACTGCACTGCCCACTGATCAGCTCGCAGTCCCCGAGGCAGAAGCTGGCGACGGCGGGCCCTCTGCTCAGAATCTCACTAGACTGGACTCAAGGTGTCAGCAGACTGTACCCCTGTCTGAGGCTCAGAGTCCTCTTCAAACTCACGTGTTCACGGCAGAATTCGGTTCCCGCAGTGGTATAACTGAAGTCATGCCATCAGCCAGGGGCTGTCCTCGGCTCCTAGGGGCCGCCTGCGCTCCCTGCCCTGTGCTCCCCTCACCGCCAGCAATGGTGAGTCACATTCTTCTTATGCTTCAGATCTCTCTTATTGCCTCTCTGCCACCAGCTGCTGGAGAAAACAGCCACCAAGAAATGGGGACCTCAGTCCTACATGGCAAGGAACTGAATTCTACCGACAACTTGAACGAGCCTATAGATGAGAACCCTGCCACTTGACAACTTGATTTGGGCTTTATGAAGCACCCAGCTGAGCCGACCGTGGCGTGGCTTCTGACCTCCAGGACTGTGAGATATTAAATGGGTGTTGTTTTAAGCTGCTAGGTTTGTCATGATTTGTCACACAGCACAGAAAGCAAATAAAATACTTCTAAGAGAGGCTCACAGGCGCCACACATCCCTATCTCACGAGCCTCTTTCCATCCAGACGTTTGTTCACTCTGTGGAATTACAGGGGGAATCTGCCATCCCTTGTTACCTTGAACATTATCTTTTAATGGTGAGACAAGAACAGTTCAATGAGTTTAAGTTAATTAAGGCATTACCCAACTCTACTGCATGCTGGACAGCATCTCACCACGACAGTGGGTACTGCCATGCAAAACTACGTGGAATTTTGAACAACTCACCTCGTTGGTCCCTCCTTGAGAAGCGTAGGTGAATGCACAAGTGTATTTGTCCTGGAGAAGGTGGAAAAAAGCTTGTTAGGAGGTGATCCTTAATGCTTACGGTGGAAGGTCTCAGGATGTCCTTCTGAGATCCAAAATCAAGAAGATCCAGCTTTTGAGCCTCTGCACTAAGGGGAAGAGCCAGAGCAAGATTCCTGGCTGATGTCCCTGGAGGCCGGCCCCACAAGGCCTCCCAGTCTACTGACTTAGAATTCCCCTCTCCGCCCCCTGCTGGTGGGCTCCTGAGTCAGGACAAACAACTCAGGTGGCTTCTGGGGGATGAAGTACAGGAAGAGGGGAAGAGGGAGGTCCTACACCCTCCAAGCACCCACCCATCTAGGCTCACGGACTTTGGAAGCAGGATACGGACACCAGAAGACCCATCTCTGCTCTGCTGTGGGCCTCAGACAAGTGAAAACTTTTCCGAGCCTGTTTTCCTCATCTGGAAAATGGTCCTAGCAAATCAAGCACTTGGCACAGTATCTGGCTATAAGGAAGTACTCAGTAAATAGCACCTACGGACAGCCCTTACAGACAGGGGACACGAAGGTGGGAGGGGAAGGACTTCTCCAACAAGCTGGGGACAGGGCTGGGCTAGACCCAGGCTTGCTGATCTCCGGGTGAGAGGGGCCCTGCCTCACTCCTCAATGAAAGAGAGAGAGGGCCTCGTGCAACGGAGAAAAAGAGCAACGTCCGACCACTTCCTCCCTCGTCAGAGCTGCAGCGGGGCTGACCTTCCGCAGGCCAACTACCCCTCGGCCTCCTCTCTCCCCGCCTCTGGGCCGGCTCAGCCCGTGGCCGGGGAATCGCCTGGTCTGGGAGCGAGGGCTGCTGGGGCACCGGGGGCACGTGAGAGGAAACCGGCACTGAGGCTGGTGACCCGCCGCCTCCGGGTCCCCGGACCCCAGGGCGCCCGGCTCCTGGAAGCTCAAGTCGCACCTCAGTGAGGACCGCGCCGCCCAGAGCCCCTTCCCGCCTCAGTCCCCGCCCCCGACCGTCCGCGCCCCCTTCCCAGGACCCGCCCCCACCGGCGCCACCGCTCGAGCCTCTGGGGCGGCTGCGATACGTACCCCCGGGCCCACGTTCTGGGAAAAGGAGTGCACGACGCCGCCAGGTCGCACGTCAAACGCGACCGTCGTGGGCTCGGACACCGCCTCCGCCGGCCTCAAGGCCACGGCCGCCAGCAGCAACGCGGCCCACAAGCTCGCGCCTCCGCCGTCCCTCCTTTCCCTGGGCGCCGCCATCTTGGGATCGGGTCCGCAGGGCTGGGGCGGCGACGGGACGCGGCGAGGGACACGTGGGGCGTCCGCTCGAGGCCACGTCGGCGGCGGCGCGGTCACGTGACCTGGCACGCCCGCCGCCTCCTCCGCGGCCGGGGCCGCCATGTTGGGGCGGGGCTTGGACTTCCGGGGGGAGTCCCTGGGATGAGCGGTCCAGGAGTCCCACCGTGCTGCAATTGCTAACGCTGTGCCGGAGCCCACAGCTTTTCCAGTTAGTACATGTAGTAAACTGCGTCTGGATTGAGGGAAATGGACGAGGACCATTGGGCAACTACCTCAGTTGCAGCCAAGATCCCTGGATGGATCTAAAAATTAATAAGGGGAACCCTCGATTAGAGTGGAGTGGAGAGCCGGCAGGGAAAACTGCACCCTATGCCTTCTGGTCAATTGCAGACCCAACAGGAAGGCCAGCACCTTGCAAGTCCATAGTGTGTTAGCCACTACTTCACTGCACTAGCAGGAGGAAGGAAATTTTCCCCTGCCCTGGCAACAGCCCAGCCAATGAGAGACAGCCAATGAGAGATCATCACAGCACAGCTAGAGAAAGACGACCAGAGCCTAGCCAATGAGAGATAGTGACAGTACAGCCAATGAGAGGTGGCCACAGCCCAGACAATTAGAGTCACAGAGCAGCCCAGCCAATGAGAGATGGCCACAGCCCAGCCAAAGGGACGCAGCCACAGCCCAGCCAGTGAAATAAAGTTACACCCCAGCCAGAGAGAGTCCCCCCACATCCAGTGAGGGATCGCCATAGCCCAGCCAATGAGAGATAGTCAAAACACAGCCCAGCCAATGACAGATACCACAGCCCAGCCAATGAGACACAGCGCCAGCCCAGCCAATGAGAGGCAGGCATAGGCCAGCCAATGAGAGATAGTCAAAGCCCAGCCAATGAGAGACAGCCACAGGCCAGCTAATAAGAAGTCACCACACCTGGCTCTGAGGGCAGTGGACTTTTTGATTACAGCAGCCCCTTCCGACTTTTTCTTCTATAAAAGAGTAGTAGTCTCCCTTCTTCTGCAGATTTACCTCCCGTTTTTGCTGTAGCTTGTTGGTCCTGGGTTGCAATTCTCTGCTATTCCTGAATAAACCTATTTTTACTGGTAAAATAACTGGCAGTTTTAGTTTTGAAGGTTAACAGATCTAAAAATCGGCGGGGGAGAGTATGATGAGAAACAGGGTATTTCTATAGGCTCAAAGTATTTCCCCCCAAGATGCTTATTAGTTATAAAGGGGAAAATAGTCATTTTATAATGAAGACACCATCTTTAGCCCAATGTCACCAATGAGACTTCAACGACAACCGAGAAAGACATTTTCAGCGGCATTTCTAGACTTCCTACCCCAAGCGCATGACTTCAATCTAATTATAAGCAAATACCCTACAAGATCCCAAGCTGAGGGACATCCCACAAGGTAACAGGGCAGTACTCTTCAAAAGCATCATGAGGGCGCCTGGGTGGCTCAGTGGCTTAAAGCCTCTGCCTTCGGCTCAGGTCATGATCTCAGGGTCCTGGGATCGAGGCCCGCATCGGGCTCCCTGCTCGGCCGGGAGTCTGCTTCTCCCTCTCTCTCTGCCTGCCTCTCTGCCTACTTGTGATCTCTCTCTGTGTCAAATAAATAAATAAAATCTTTAAAAAAAAAAAAAGCATCATGAAAGACAAAGGCTTGAGGCACCATCACAGAGTGAAGAGACAGTGTGGGATCCTGGATGGGCTCCTTGTCTGAGTTCAGTCTGTTGTAACAGAAATGCCGCAGACCGGGAGGCTTAGAAACAAACACACGTTTATTTCTCACAGTTCTAGAGGCTGGAAGTTCAAGATCTAGGTGAGGCATCTAGTGAGGCCTGGTGTCTACAGGCAGCACTATGCTCCTATTTCCACCGTCATCACAGGATGGAAGGGCAGAGAGCCCTCTGGGTCCTCTCTCATGAGGGTGCTCCTTCCATTCATGGGGGCTGCGCCCTCATGATCAAACCCCCTCCCAAAGGCACCGCCTCCCCATGCCATCACATTGGGTGTTAGCTTTCACCATACGAATTTTGGAGGGCTGTGTTCAGTCAGTAAAAATCCTGGACCAGAAAAATGGCCTCTACGCATTAGATAATAGGATTGTATTGATGCTGACTTCCTGGCTTTGTTAACCTGATTGCCCCGTGGTTAGGTGATGAGGTGAACATTAGGGGAAGCTGGGTGAAGGGTCTCCAGGAACTCCATACTATTTCTGCAGCTTTCTGTCAGCCTAAAATTATTTCAAAATAAGCTAAAAGGAAAATAATCCCTACCTCAGGGGGTTGTAAGGAAAATTAACGGAGGAAATGCAGGTGCAATTTGCACAAATAAGAATTCTTAATACAAGCTTTCCCCCTCCCCTGCCTTTTTTTTTTTGTCATAAATTGCTTAAGTTTTCAAGAACACACCAATGGCGAGGTCTTCAGTGTCCAGAATTATGCTTGTTTTCCTAGTCCTTCTTGACTTGAAACAACAGAATCCAGAAAGAAAATGGCATAGGTAACCCGTAAGCAGGGTTCTATTGAAAAGCCTTTCAGGATCTCACATCCCTCTAACCCCCTCCGACACAGAGGATGAAGGTCAACTTCAGGGAGGTCAGGAGGATCCCCCAGCATGCTAACAGCTCGGCAGATAACCCGAACTCCAATACTGATGTCCTTCTGGTATGAGCAGCCTGTCCTAAATTGGGGTATCTGCTCACATTACAAAATTTCTTTCTCCTTGCAACTGCCTGCTCTGGACCCATTAGAAATTGGCTCCATAAACTGGATGATCACAGTCTTTTTCTGTGTTTCACACAGCATGGTCCTGTTGATGTCTTTCCCATTACCTCACCTGCTGTGTTTGACCTTCAGTCCATCACTCTGAAGGATTCAATTAGTGGCCAAGTGTTGTTGCTAACAAGATATTTCGATCGTGAGCTGTTTGAATCTCCCACTGAAGATAGGGAGGTTTGTGTGTGTATGTTTTCTTTTCAGAAAGATGGAGCTCAAACCTCTTGTTTTTCCTTTTGCCTCAAAAAAAAAAAAATCATGCTGGAGAGAGTAAAAGTAAAAAGAAAAAAACCCCCATCATTCCAAAGACCCTGCTTTTTCATCATGACATGACATCTAGCAGTCCTTAAGGAAACCATTCAGTGACACAAATATCCATGGACATCTCTTTGTGTTTTGGACGCCATAAGTGGGAGAAGTGTAGATATAACAGGATTGCATGGAGGAACTCCTTTCTTGAGTATAAACCGTTCCATATTATGACTGTGGTGTTGGTTACAGGAATCTATACAGGTGACAAAATGGAATAGACACACACTCACCAGCGAGCACACGTAAACGCTGATAAAACCCATATAAGGTATAGAGTCTAGTTAATTGCATTGCACTCGTGTCAGTTTCCTGATATTGACAGTGTACTGTGGTTAGGTAAGATGTAAGCAGGCTGAAGAGTCCGTGGGACTCTGTACTATTTTTGCAACATCCTATGTGTCCACAGTTTTTGTTTGTGTTGAAATACCATACACGTTTGATAGACAAATGCCAGAGCAGGAAGCCTCTGCATCCAATATGACACAGGCTTTTATGTCCATCACATATATGGGTTCTTGCCGATTAGGGAAGAGATGAGCTTTTCCAAAAGGGAGACATAGGCCCACGCAGTCTCAAACAGTGAGGGAGAACCCCGCTGACATCAGATTTTTCCCCCCACCAGTGGTGAAAAGCAGCCCACATAACAGCCGGGAAGAAGCAAATGTCTCTACCTGCCACCTCTGAGACCTTGACCTTCTGCCAATGGACACTTGTTCTTTTGTAGCTGCCCATCACCCATCCTCCTTCCTGTTGGCACCCCACTTCCATTTCCCGGTCTCCTCGTCAGGTAGCGAAGTTAATGACTGAAGTTAAGCCAACGGAGGCTGTTTCATGGCAATCTGAGTACCGACTGAGTGAGGCAGGAGTAGAAGGTTCTGAGGAAGAGTTCCTGCTTGGAGACAAATGCAGGTTTCCAGCTGCCCAGGCTCCTGGAGCAAGCCCAGTGCCCTTTGCCACCAGTTTCTGTCCTGTGACTTGTGACCAGTCCCCTCCTCCACTTGATCTCACAGAAGTTTAAGTGAAAGACATCTTATTCTCAAGACTGGGATTTTAAACGTTTCATTGGCTGAGCTCCCTACCCGTAAAACACATTGAGACTGACAACATACATGGTTCGGTTTGCAATATGGATGACAAGGGACTGATTTCCTTCCCATATGAAGAGAGTCCACAAATCAATGAGGCCAACAGATCAAAAGAAAGGTAGGCCAATGATTACTAATCAACAAGTGTCTTAAAACATGAAAATATCCCCCATGTTTCACCCCTAAGATTGGAAAAGATAAAAATATCTGATAGCAGGTAGTACTGGTGAAGGAATGGGGAAACAGGCACACTTTGCCCTTCTTGGAGCAGTTTACATTGAGGTGTTCTCTTTGGAAGGCAATCTGGCAGTACTCTGTCGAACTAAAAACGAGTATGCCTTTTGATAATTCTGGGAATTTACCCTATAAACTGAAACATATGCCCAAAATATGTGCAAGACGATTTGTTGCAGTATCACTTATACCGGGGGTTAGTCAATTACAGCCTGTGGGTTAGTTCTGGCCGGCTGCCTGGTTTTGTAAATAAAGTTTTATTGGCACCCAGCCAAACACTCATTTACATATCATCCGAGGCTGCTTTTGAACTAGGAGGGCCCAGTTGAGTAGCTGTACCCCAGGCTGTCTGGCCCACAAGGCCTAAAATCTTTACTCTCTGGCCTTTTGCAGAGTAAGTGCGCTGACCCCTGATTTATACTGATTTAAACAGAAAAGCCCAGAATAACCGGTTATCCCTTGACAGGTGCCTGGCAAGATAAAGTCTGGCACCTTCGGAGGGAGGAAGAGCATTTGAGTGTTAAAAATAGAGACTGGGCGCGCACCTGGGTGGCTCAGTGGGTTAAAGCCCCTGCTTTCGGCTCAGGTCATGATCTCAGCGTCCTGGGATCGAGGCCCGCATCGGGCTCTCTGCTCAGCAGGGAGCCTGCTTCCTCCTCTCCCTGTCTCTCTGCCTGCCTCTCTGCCTACTTGTAATCTCTCTCTGTGTCAAATAAATAAATAAAATCTTTAAAAAAAAAAAATAGAGACTGGGAGGTGATCACCTCTCTGGAGGGAAGGTGTATCCTTCCGCACTGCGGTTTTATTTGTTAAGACATTAAAAATAAAAGCGGGACTTCCCCCAAGTCTGGAGAGGGGGGAGGTCCCTGCTGTTAGGAATTCAAGGCACCAGAGCGCCAACCACGCAGGCGGCCTCCGGTCTCCCTAGGTCTCAGCTGCTGGGACGATCGGGAAGAGGGGAACGGCCCGCCCTCCTTGGTGGGCGATTCCTGACCCCCGAACCACCGAGTCCAGCCTCTGGTCAAGCACAAAGTCAGTGAAGGCATCCAGGGCAGGAAGGCTATGCACCTTGGCTGAAGCCGTTACCCTGAGGAAGCCTGTGGGCTGGACGGACCAGGCCGTCCAGGACATCCCGGGCTGGGTCCCTGTGGGGACACACAGGACCTGCATCAGGACCCCCGGAACGGTCCTCCCTGGGGCCGTCTGACGAGGGGCGGGGCATCTGCCAACCCCGGCGCCTCCCAGGACCCCCGGCCCCAGGACCCCCGGCCGGTGGAGGAACCCCCAGCCCCAGGCTCGGAAGGAACCTCAGGCAGGCCGCCGCGCTTCCATCTGGAATCGTTTACTGAGTCCACTTCTCACACGCATAATTATAAAAGAATAAGAATTGACAAAAATATTTTCTTTCCATAATATGTAGAGGTGGTTCGTTTCCGGTGGGGTGTTTTTTTGTTTGTTTTGTTTTGTGTTTGCTTTTCTCGGTTTTTCTCTTTGCCCGCCCCCGGCAGAACGCGTGGCAGGGAGGAAGAGGCAGGAGTTAGGGTAACCCTGAGGCGGGGAAGGGTCCACCCCCGAGGCCGGAGCCCCGGGGGGCGGGGCGGGGGTGCCGGGCGCTCCAGAGCCGGCCTGAACGCTCCGGGGAGGGCGGGGGGCTGGCGGCCCGCTGCGCAGCGCCCCCCGCCGGGCTGGGAAGAAGGCCCCCTCCCCCGGGTGCTGGCTGGCTGGCTGGCACTCCGCCGGCCAGCTGCGGACCCCATTCTGGATTTAGGCCCCCCTCTGCTTTGTCTTTTAAATAATCACCAAAAACGCCCCCTAAAGAAAACACACTCGGGAGGGTGCGGGTCGGGGAGGAAAGGCGAACGCATGCTTCCGAGCGGGCCCCTGTGCTGCTGCGGGGCGGGGAGGAGGCCCGGCCCCCCGGGGCTTCCCGGCGGCGGACTGAGGCTCCGGCTCCCCCACAGCGTGCAGGGGAGGGGGGCGGCCTGAGGAAGTGCCTCTGGGATGCGGGCCTCGTCTCTCCGTCCTGGCGACCGAGAAGCACCGCCAAAAACCCCAGGAGCATTACGGAAAGGAGAAAAGGCGTGGAGGCAGCGAAGGCGGAGGCTTGGGGGTGGGCTGTCCAGCGGAGGCGGCGGGAGGAGGCGCCGCGCCGGGGTCTGCGGGGGGGGGGCCCCTCGGGCCCTCCCGCCGGCTCCCCCAGTGGCGGCGGCGGCGAAGCCATTGTGCTCTGAATGTGCAGGCCCCGGGCGGCGGGGGCTCAGAGGTATTCCTGTAGAAAGTGCAGCAGCGTGACTTCATAGTGCTCGCCAGACTCGGGGCAGCGGATGCTGTGTCTCTCGTTGGGGTAGATCTGGGTGGACAGAGAAGGCAGGGCTGGTGACACAGAGGGACCCTGCCCCAGGCGCTGGCCGCTGGCATCCTGTGTCTACCCCCCTCCCCCAAACCCCCCGGCTCAGGGCGGCTCCTGGGGGGCTATGGAAAGAGCAGGCACCCTGGACTGAGGGACCTGGGTTCCACACCCCCTCTGCTCTCTGGATTCGCTTGCTGTGCACTCTGGGCGAGTGACAGCCTCCCTGACCGCAGCCACCAGCCTGGAAAACTGGATGAAGAATGTGGACCTCTCCAGGGCTTTTCCAGGGCTGGCCAAGCTAGTCTCCCAAACACAGCCCAGGGACGTTCAGAATGGCGCATCCGAGACCCCGCCTCTCTGCCCCTGAGCTAGGAGCTGTCCCCGAACCTGGGGAGGTAAAATGAACCCACGTCAGTGGTGGTGGGGGTGGGGGTGGGTGCATCAGATCTTTGGGACGCTTGGCGCTGTTCACTGGAGACACTTGCATTTGACCAAAAGGCCATACAAGGACTGCACCTGCCGTGGCTCCCACGACAGGCCTCCCAGCCCAGGCTCTGTCAAGTGTTTTCTGGGTTCTCCCTCACCACCTGAGGGGACATTATCCCCAGAGAGGAGCCAGGACTTGACGCCAAGGGCCACCCCCAAGGAATCACACAGTCCCCGAGACCTGGCTGAGCTGATGTCCAGGCCCTTGGGTGACAGTGACAGGAGCTTATTAGGTCTTGCGTCTGACCATGAAACGAGGGCTCTGGCACCCTAGCAGGCCTCAGGGGGCCTGTGGGACAGGCCTGAAACCTGCTCCACACTCTCCTACAGTACCTGACCCTCCTCTCAAGCTGGGTGGGACTGGCTGGTACCAAGGCCACAGGGCCCGTTCCTCACCTCTCCCTGCCTGCAAGATGGGTTTGTGAACTAAACCACTCCTTCCTCTCCAGGCCCACGGCCACTGCTCCAGTTCACTACTGTGGAATACATCCAAGTGCCCAGAGGTCTCTCCTCCTCCTCCCTTGCCTTCTTTAATCCATCCCTGGATGAAGCACAAGTCTAATCATACTGTCCCCAGCTCAGAGTTCTGCAAGGACTTGCCAGTCTGGCATCAGGACCCTGTCTCCTGGGTCCAGCTGTCCTGCAGCCTCCCGGGCCTCACTCCCCCCCGCCTCAGGCACCAGCACTGCCTGGGACAGACCCTTCACAGCACCCTGGGTCTGCCTGCCTGGTTACTTCTTCCTCCTTTTGGCTGTGAGGGCAGGGAGAGGGTGTGTGCGGTTCTCTGCTCAGGCCTCAGGCCAGGGTCTGGTCTACAACAAGTGTGATGTGTGAACAAGGAGGACCCGGGACCACCAGCCTCCCAGTCCATCCGTTCCAGGGTACCTGAAACCGAAGGCGGGGTCTGCCCCACCGCCCTCACACGGTGCCCTGCTCCCACCCCCAACGGGAGATCTCATCTCACCTCCAACTTCTCATAGGGAGGCAGGGGCACAGGACTCCCGTTCCACCCTGTGTGCTTAGACGCTCTCCCAAGTGAACCCTTAGTTTCCCCCCCTGTTGGATGGCACTCCCCTGAGGACAGCGTGGGGAGGCTTCTGGGAGTCAGACGCACTGGGGATGGCAGCATGTGATAAAATCTGTCCCTCTCGCCCCTCCTGCTTGGCCGGTCCCTTTCCTGCTAGGACGACTGAATATGACTCACATCCCACTGGATCCCGTGGGCCCCTGTCTAGAGAGGGTTCCAAAAGGGAGGCGGACCCAGACACCTCCCCCTCTGAAGAAAGTCCAGCCGAGGCCCCGCCCCTCCGCCAAGGCACGCCCCCACCACGGAGGCCCTGCCCTCCGTCACCAACGCCCCGCCCCTCACCTCCAAGCCCTGCCCTCTTCCGAGCCCGGCTCATCACCAAGGCCCCACTTCTCACGGGCAAGCCCCGCCCCATTATGGCAGAAGCCCCGCCCCCTGTCCAACGCCCCGCCCCTCGCCCGAGGCGGCGCCCGGGCCCCCAACTCCATCCACCCTGGTCTCCAGTCCCAGGAGAGGCCTCCGCCGCTTTCCCGTGCCTGGTGTCGAACCCCCCGGCCTCCCCCACCCGGGATGAGCTGGGTACCCCACTCCCGTCCAGCGTCCTTCAAGGCCACCTTCTCAGGGAGCTCCTCTCTGATCCCAGTCACCCTGAGATGCGGGCAGAGCCCTGCACGGTTCCTTCCAGGCAAATCTCTCGGGTTAAGGCAAGACGGTGTGGGCGCGATAATTTCCCTAACGCGGACCTCCTTCCACCAGGCTGAGCTGGGCGGGGGGCGGGTGCTGCCGTATCCCCAGTGTGCCCGGCGTTGAGGGGACCACCAGTGACCGCTACATGATCGCTGGCTGGATGTGGGGACATGAGGGGGGGGGAGCCCTGCCCTGCGGGCCAGCGCCACGGCAGGTGACTCCGCCCCGCGCCCCCTGCGGGCTCCTGGGGAGGTGACACCCACCTGGAGCTGGTAAGGTTTTCCTGCCCGGATCAGCTGGGAGACGAGGAAGTTTGTGTGGAAAAAGTGCACGTTCTCATCCAGGAAGCCGTGCAGGATGAGCAGGCGGTTGGGCCTGGAAGACAAGGCTGGGTGAGGGTCTGAGGTGGGACCCTCTGCTCGCGCCCAGGCTCAGCAGCAGCGGGGACAGGGTGGCAGCTCAGCAATGCGCCACGGCAGACCCGAAAGCCTCTAAGCTGGGGGTGCGACAAGCAGGGCTGGAGACGCCCTCACTTCCTTCCAGGCAAGGAGAGGAGCGGCGCAGGGAAGCCTCTAGAGCAGCGCCGCCCCACAGCTCTGCGGGATGATGGAAGGTTCTAGACCTGCCCTAGCCAGCTCTGCGGGATGATGGAAGGTTCTAGACCTGCCCTAGCCAGTGCAGTCATCACCACCATCCCCACATGTGGCTACAGAGCACTTAAAATGTGGCAGGAGTGGCCGAGGAACCGTCGTTTTAAAAATCAGATTTTTTTTTTTTTAAGAGAGAGAGTGCACTTGTGGGCGCGGAGGCAGAGGGGCTGAGGGAGAGAGACCCTTGAGCGGGCTCTACGTTCGCCCAGTGCGGAGCCCCACGCGGGGGTCGATCTCACGACCCTGAGGATCATGACCTGAGCTGAAATCAAGAGTCGGACACTTAATGCACCCCTGAAAGTTTGATTTTTAAACATAGTTTACTGAGGTGAAATTCGCATAACCTAAAAATCCCTCGTTTCAAACTGAACACTTCAGGGGCATCTGGTGGATTCACAGTGTTGTGGACCATGAGCCCCCTGACGTTAACAGCCTCCCCCGACCCCCTGACAACCACCAGACCGTCTGTGTCTGTCTCGGTGGGGTTACTGTGTCAGTGGCTGTGAACCAATGTGAACTGAAATTCAGGGGCCACACAGGCCCAGAGCATCGGGTTTTTGAGCTCGGCTGCCGCAGGCATCCCCAGAGAGCCCGGGCCACACTCCGGACCATGGAGAGCAGCCCCACCAGGAGAGGGGCAGAGAGGCCTGGACGGGGTGGGCTGCCCCGAGAGCCCAGCACGAAAGGCGTGGGCGCAGGGAAGTCCTTCACCACGTGGAGCCACACCATTCTTCCCTTCAGAGAAAGAGGCCGACAGCGAAGCATGACACGGTGTGCCTCAGCTGGTCCCACGGCCCCATGGACACATGGACCCATGGCCCAAACCACTGCATGTCAAATCCCACAACACTGAGGCTGATCAGGTTCAAGACCCACCCACGGCCCCGCGGCTGGCCACGTGCTTGGGAGGGAGGGAGGGCTGCGTGCGCAAAGCAGTGCGACTCTAGGACCTCCTTTCTATCATTCTGACGGCAGGGCCCAGGGCCGAGCCCGCCTCCCTCCCAGGGCACCTGCTCCGGGGAGGAGCGGTGAGGGGGGAAGGCCTCAAGGGGGTGTTAGGCCGCCGCAGAGAGGGAGGCCCGGCCCCCGCAGGGTCCAGCGGCGATGCGGGAGGGGCCGCGGACGCCCAGCCTCGCAGACGGCCGGCCCGGGGGGCATCGTGGCCCCAGAAACGGCAGGGGCCAGGCAGGGCTGGCGGGAGGGAAATGGGGGCCTTGGCGGCCCGCCAGGCTGGGGCGGGTGGGGGCCTTACTCATTGGGCAGCTTCTCCACGTGCAGAGCTACGGAACCCGCCTCGTAGCCCAGCTGGTTGTTCTCCGGGACGTCCATGTAGCGCTCGGTGTACCCTGTGTCGTAGGCCATCCACACGGTGACCGGCGCGCCCGCGATGGCCACCTGAGGGCCACAGTGGACAGAGCGGGGTCAGGGAGACGGAGACAGAGACAGAGAGAAGCGGAGGGAGCGGAGCGGAGAGGAGAGGAGAGAGAGACGCACACGGGTCAGGGCTCCGGAGCCCCCGCTCGCCTGCCGGCGGTCCCGGGGCCTCCCCCGAAGGACGTGAGGAGCGGGCATGCACACGGGGGGCTGGCGGGGGGGGGGCCCTCAGACCGTGTGTCCCCCGCGGATCGTGCGCTGGCGAGGGAGGGCGGGTGAGCTGAACGAGTGCGTTCAGGCCGGGATCGGCCCCTCCCTGGTCCCACTGCCTTCCTGCCTCCTCCTCCTCATCGCCGCCCCGCGGTGCCCTGACAGTGCCGCCGGCCTGGGGGCCCTCCCCCGACGCTCTTCACACCATGCCCCACCTCTGCCCATCCGAGGCCGGGGTCCCGGGCTCAGCCTCCCACAGAGAGCTGCTGGCGGGGTTTTGTGCAGCCGGATGCCATCCTGGGGTCAGCAGTGGCGGGCAATGAGGAGGGGGGCTCGGCCCCATGGGGCTGCTGCGGGGAGAAACAGCCACGTGGCAAGGCCCCTGCCGAGACGCCTCTCCGGGGGGGCGGGCTCCGAGGGGCACAGGAGGGTGCCCGCAACCAGGAGGGGGACGGGGCGGGACGCACCTTGAACACTTGGGGCTTGTGGATCAGCCCCATGAGCGAGAGGAAGCCTCCGTACGACCACCCGTGGATGGCAACTCGGCTCAGGTCGATGAAGCCGTACTTCTCGGCCACGAACTGTAAGCCCTCCACCTGGTCCTCGATCTCCACCTGGCCCTGAGGGACGAGGCCGGCACCTCTCAGAGGCCCCATTCCGTGTGTGCGCCCGACGGTCCCGCCTCTGTCTCCTGTGCTCGGGCAGCAGCCTCTGGAAGCTCCTCCTCTCCCCAGACCCTGTCCCGACCCGTTCTCCAGCCCCGCCATGCCACCTCCTGGCTGATCTGGAGAAAGTCCCAACGCCCCTCCTGGGCCTCGGTTCCCTCATCCCTACAACAGGATGTGAACATGACTAGGACCACTCTGCAGGGGGCGTGAGGAGCAAATGAGGTGGCGAGGGTCCCGCGCTCCAAGGCCTTGAACACGGGAAGGCTCGACGGACAGCGGCTGTCATCACTGTCATCATCCTCGTCACCACGACTGCCATCCTCACCACTGTCACCACCCTCCACCGTCGTCTCCATCCTCACCACCACCGCCACCCTCAGCCTCCACCACCACCACCATCGTTCCCACCATTGCCATCCTCATCTCCATCCTCACTATTCCCACCATCACCACCATCACCATTCTCACCACCATTACTACCATCATTGCTGTTATCACCACTGTCTCCACTCTCGTCACATCCACCACCATCCTCCACCATCATCTCCATCCTCACCACCACCATCACCATTGTTCCCATCACCATCCTCACCTCCATCCTCACCGCCATCATTCCCACTATCACCACCATCATCTCTATCTTCATCACCACCACCACTATTCCCACCATAAGCACCATCAGCTCCAACCTCCTCACCTCTGCCACCATCACCACCATTGTCTCCATCCTCATCACCACAACCACCATCATTCCCGTCATCACCACCATCTCCATTCTCATCACCTCCACCACCATCCTCCACCATCATCTCCATCCTCACCACCACCACCATCATTCCCATCCACACTACTGTCTCCATTTTCCTCTCCACCATCAATCCCATCACCATCATCTCTTCTTATCACCTCCACCATCATTCCCACCATCACCATCCTCATCTCCATCCTCACCACCATCACCACCGTCATTCCCATTATCACCACCACCACCATCATTCCCATCAACACCATCCTCATCTCCATCCTCACCACTACCACCATCATTTCCATCATCACCGCCACCACCACCACGATTACCACCACCTCTATAGCCGCCAGTCCCCATCTGTTCCAGCCATTGGGACTTCCCGCTGACGGGGCCTATACTGATATGATTGGCTCATCTGGGCCTCAGGCACCACGTGGGATGTGAGGATCCCTGTCTCCTCACGGGGTGTGGCTCCGAGCAGAGCATCAGAGTGCACATTCTCCTTGGTTCCGAAAGGCTGCCCTACTTACGCCTGGCATCCTGGCCAGGACTGCCCCCGAGGAGGTGTTCCAGAGCTGCCCCCGAGCCCCCCCCACCGCACAGGGGAGGCCCAGAGAAACTGTGTTACCATTTGGTTTTTCAGGGCCCCTTCGAACCGGAGCCCTCGCTGACACGAGCCCCTGCCATCGATCACAACCACAGCGTAGCCCAGGGACGCCAGCGTGTTGAGCCGCAAATACTTGATTCCTTTGAAGGAGTTATTCACCAGCTGCACCTGTGGAGGGAGAGCGAGGCAGGGACGCGGAGCTTGAGGATGAGCGGCGAGGACTCCGGGGTGACCTACCAGGCAGGAGGGGCTGGATGGGCCAGCGGGCCGGGGCTGGGGTCTCACAGCCTTATCAGGGCCCCGCACTTTGCTGGGAAGGCTGAGGAGGACCCCGGAAGGGTTCTAGCCACGGGGCAGGAGAAGCCAGGCAGGGGCCCACTCTGCATCAAGCCTGTGCTCAGGACGCGCTCCCTCCTCAGCCCTGCCCTGGACTCACTGTCTGATTTCTTCAGCCCCATCCCCGCCCCTCTCGACCTGCAGTTTTCTCTAAAAACAGACAAAAACCCGGTGGTGTTCTCGGACTAATTTGACTTAAACCAGTTCCCCACTCTGGTGCTACTGATGTTTGGAGCCTTATCAGTCTCTGCCCTGGGGGGGGTCATGTCAGCTACTGCGGGGCACTGACCGTCCCAGGCCCCCACCACAGAGCTGTGATGACTACAGATTTTCCGGGGATCCCCAAGGGTTCCCTGGAGACAGAACACCCCCAGGTGAGAAACTGCCGTCTCACCCAGACCCAAATGCCAATCTGCCTGCCTGGACCTCTCTTGTCCCCTTCTCGGAGAACTGGGCCCAGGGCCCAGGGCCATCTCTGTCCCCAAGTAGGTGACCAGGGATGACAGTGGGTCACTGCTGGGCAGGTGGGCCAGACGGACACCTGGGGACTAGCGGGTTTCCCAGAAGGGACAAGGGAGCACCAGCAGGTGAAGGGAAGGGAGCCGGACGAGAAGGTGGGGTGTACAGAGACCCAGGGGCAGGGGAACAAGGGCCCCCAAGGACCCTGTGCGGTCAGTGGGGCTGGGGCCCCCTCCCACGAGCCCTCCTTCTGGCCTAGCTGGTACCCGAGTCCTGGTACGAAGGAGGAGGGGTGTGGGGAGCAGGGCTGACACCCACCTGGGGGCCTCCATACACAAAGAGGACCGTGGGGTGCTTCTTCCCTGGCTGCACGGCGTGGGGCTTGTAGATCATGCCGTAGAGCCGCACGTCTGAGCGCGTGTGGAAGTGGAAGATTTCCGGGGGCACATAATCCGGGGGGCAGCCTGCGGAGACAGAGCCAGGGTGGCTTCGCGGGCGCCAGGGGAGCACAGCTGGCGGAAATCCACGCTCTGCCGCCCAGCCCTCGGCGGTGGAGGGGGGATGGGAGGCGCCCCGTATTCTGTGCTTCCTGATGGTTTCATTCAGAACCCGAGGGCCCCAAAGGACTCTGGTCCCACGAGTGTGCATGTGGCAGGCTGCGGTCCCCGGCAGCCCCACGACACTGGCTGTTCGGATCACCTATGGGGGTGGCCGCGCCCCTGGGATGTGAGCAAGAGCCCGTGCTAGGGTCTGCTTCTCTCTGTCACCTTCATTTCTGCCAAGCAACACTGGTTTCCCAATCATGCCAGTGAGGCAAATGTCCTTCTTTGTGATTACCTTGAAAGTTTAGGTAAATAGAGGAAATCAATTTAAAAAAAAAAGTAAGTCAATGGTCACGGAGGTTGGGAGGCGGCAAGTGCTTTCTGTCAAGGCTCAGACGGTGAGTACTATCTGTGTCTTAACTACACGGCTTGGCTGTCACAGCCCCAGTGAGGCTGCAGACAGTCCCTAAATGACCGGGAGTGGCCGGGCGTGGCGCGCAGGCTGTGTTTCTCGTGGAGGCGGGCTACAAACACGGCAAGGCTGGTAATTTCTGGACGTGGTGCCTCAGCCCGCCTGCCAGGAAGCTCAGGGCTGGGCAGCAGGAGCTGGGACTTCCCACTGCTGTCTCCCTTGCTGTGCTGGGTGTCTTGGTAACGAGACCCACCCTTCCCTCGGTTTCATCTGTGACACCGGGTCCAGGGTTCCTGCGCTGTCCCGTCCTGCAGTGACGTGGGTTGAGTCACCGACTGAGTGAGCTACTGGCTGGAAACTTCTACTAGGTCCCAAAGGGTGATGCCATAACCAGATGCTTTCCAGCCCGCAAGACACCCCGCAAATGCCAGGGATTCTTATTTCCTAGAATGTTCTAGAAATTGAGCAAGTGGCAAATCTGGGGTCAGGGTCAGGGAAGGGTGTCCTTTTCAGTGCGTGATCCCTGTGGGCTAGGCGCTGTCTGGAGTGTTTGGTTTTCATCCTATGGACTGCCTGTCGTGGGACCGTTTCATGGAGAAGGACACATTTTAGGGAGACTGACTACAGTTCCGCAGCCAGCAATGCATCTGGGGTCGCCTGAGGAGAGTCCCGGCCACCCCAGCGCAGCAATTAAGAGACTGGCCCAGGTGGCAGGGTGCACGGGACAGGTGGGGCCACTGGTAATGGTTAGCGATGAGCTCTCGGGTTCCCTGGGCCCCTCACTGCCTCAAAGCTGCCACAACAGCCCCCTCTCGCCAGGGTTGCTTAACAGGGCCATGTCCCACTTTACAGACAGGCGAGCGGGGGCTCCCAGGGGTGGGGGTGGGGAGACTTGGTCAGGGTCCCTGGGGGTGTGGGGGCTACTCACTGGCCGCCTCCATCATGCTGGCCCAGAAGTGGGGCTGCTTGTGCAGAGGGTCGTCATCGGGGCCGCTGAGCTTATAGACGTGCACGCAGGGTGGGGTGCCCACGCTGCTGTAGTGGCTGATGAACATGTCGAAGTTCTGTAGGCAGGACGGGGCGCTGAGCACCGCAACATGCGTGTCCTTCCCGACCTCCCAGGCTGCCTTGGCTCCCTCTGCCCCGTCGGCCGCCAACCTATTTACGGTCTTTGCCCTGTGTGCTCACTCGCTTAAACTTCAAAACTCTTCCACTCACATGAGGTGGGTGCTGTTACCATCACCCCCATTTCACAGATACACCCACTGAAGCCATGAGGAATCTGTCCCCGGGCCAGCGACCACCCCCATCCCCACCCCGGTGGTAACTGACTGACCCAGACTCGTACCCAGACCCTTCTGACACCAGAGCCCGCTCGTATCGCTAGTCCTACAGCCCACGGATGGCTACCAGAGGCTTGCCCTGGACCGGAAGTAGCCCTGGGCATGGTCACTGCCTGACATTCTAGAATGTTCTGACAGGCTAAGGGTGGGTGCCAGAACGGTGCCCTCAGGCACATGGAGGGAGTGCCCACCTGGCTCATGGAGCAGCTGTGGGAGAAGCCGGGAGTGGTAAGGCGCACGATCTCGCCCGCCGACTCGTAGCTGACCACATAGAGGTGGTGCTCCAGGGGCGTGTCCTTCGTGCCTTGGAAGTACACCAGCTTTGTCTCCTCGTTGACCCAGATCTGTGGGGGCACAGGGGCTCCTCGTGAAGCTGCCCCAGGCCGGGCCTTGGACTTCCCGTGCCTCTGCCCCCGCGGTGGCTGGGGGAGGAACCCAGAATTCTGCAGCTGGGACATTTGTTCTCTCCCCAGCAGGTGGTAGCCCACCGGCTGGAGAAGAGCTAGCTGGGAGAGAAGTGCCTCTTAGACCTGGTGGGGAAGGGGCGGACGGCAATCTAACTGAGCTCACCGTGTGCCCCCTGGTAGACTTGAAATTGGAACGCCAACCCCAGACAGCCCCTTCTGGGCATGCCCAAAGCTGTGAGGGCAGAGCAGAGGGCACAATGCCCGGGACAGAGGCCGAGGGAGGGGCTGGCCCATGCCCAAGGGCCCATCAGCCCCCGGCCCTGGTCCCCAAGGGGTCAGCTCACCCCCCTGACCCAGGCACTTGAGGCCTAGAAGCAGCACCTAGTTCCTGGGTGAACCCCCATGAGACCGCAAGGTGATATTTAGGTGATGAGGCCTCAGGAAGAGCAGGAAGGAATTCTGTTCTGGGGACCGGAAGAGCCACTCACTGCCCCTCTGGGGCCAACCCAGCAACATGGGGGTAAAACACTTAAAGAAGGTATGTTCTCTGAGGCAGCGACTATGCTCTAAAGAACCGTTCCTGAGGGTTTCGCTTGAGGGTTGATGTCAAGTGGGGGGACAAACTGTGTTCTTAATGTTAAAAAAAGGCAAGGACTTGAACGTTCAAAAAGACAGAACGGGTTTCAAAATTATGGCACACTTCTCTGCGGCCACATAAAGCCATATTTTCTAAAAAAACAAAAACAAAAACAAAACAACAAAAACCCACAAAAAAAACCCCCCAAATCCAACCCCTCCAAATCCCCTAAAACAATGTCCTGTGGAGGGGCACCTGGCTGGCTCCGTCGGAGGAGCGTGCAACTCCCGATCTTGGGGTTGTGGGTTCGAGCCCCATGCTGGGTGCAGAGATGACTTAAGTAAAAATTCTTCAAAGAACAAAACAAAAACACCCCACGTCCTGTGGAGGTGCGTGCACACAGGGACACTGCTGAGGTTCTCGCCGCGGTCAGCACCTCCGGGGGGATGAGGCTTCAGGAGCGGGGGCGGGGCAGGGAGTGAGGGGATCCCTAATGGAGAGTTACTCAGAACGGTTCAGTTTGTACAACAAACACTGATGTGTGCTTCGCTGCCGTCCTTTTAAAACACATGCAGGTTTTCTAGAAACAGGGAATGTCGCTGGAAAAGCCCCAGCCACACACAGTCACTGGCCAGTTTTGTCACCAGGACCACGGGAGAAGATGCACACACGGAAGGAGGCGCTCCCTGGCGCCTGGACCTCCCCCTGCCCAGGGCTGCCACATAGCGCAGGCTCAGACCCGTGCTCTGCCGGAGCACACGGCCTACGGACGGGACGTGAGAGGCCAGGCTTTCCCTCTGTAACCTTGAACGTGCCGCTGTGTTGTCAGCAAGATTTCAGTTAAGAATAAAAATAAAAATAAAACAAAATGATGCTGTGGCTTTTTTTTTTTTAAACCGTCTGGGTAAAAACCCAGGCACGCAAGGGCCGCAAGGTACACAGCGGAGGCGAAAGGGGAGAGTTCTGGCTGGCAGGTCCACCAGATGCTTTGCTGGGGGCTTCAGGTTACTTTAAAGCAGGGTCCTCATCAGGACGGTCCTGCCTCCCTCCCCCCGGGATATTTAGCAACATCCGGGGACATCTGTGGCTGTCACATGTGGGATGGATGGGGCCGGGGAGGCTCCTGCCGCCCCACAGTGCCCGGGACACCCCGATGTGGGCCGTGCTGAGGGGGAGGGACTGGGAGCCCAGGGGTGCCTCTTAGCAAGGATCAACCAGCGTAGAGCAAACGAGGAGGCAACCTGTAACCCTCTGGTACCGACCCTCAACTAGCCTCACATACAGGTGAACGTGAAATCTGACACCTTGTTTCTGTTCCAAGTCAGCGACAGGCCTTTCCGTCAGGCGCAGTAATGCTATCGTCGGCACCTGTGTCTGTGCCACTGGACCTACTGACGTCTCTCCTCGTGGGCTCACTCAGGTGTGTACTGACCACTACGTCCCACTGCATGAACAGCTCCGGGATGCACGCACGTGTGCTACGCGTGCTAACGTCTCTAAAGTCTGTCTTTGGTCCGGGAGGCATTTAGGCTGGTGTGAGGCAGGGATCCAGGAAGTCTGATTAAGAGCTCTTGCCATAAAATTTGGAATTTTGTAGAATTGGACCCTGGTGAAGAAGCCTTGGTCAGAGGCAAGTCTTGCCACGTTTTTATGCTGGTGCATTTGGGTGACTGGAAGGTACGCTACTTGTCTCTGCAGCTGCATCTTTGTCCCCAAGCCTCCTGGGGACAGATATCGGGGCAGGCCCCGGCTGGACACTGCAGGACAATCCCATGGTAGGCAAAGTGTCCTGTCAACTGCTCTCCCAGGGAGAGGTGGTTTCCTGGAGCAGGAGAAGGCTAACAGAATGCAACAGGTGCACAGAGCAGCCCTCACGTCCTGGACTGGGGTTGGGTCCAGCTGGCCAGAGCCCTGTGGCCCTGGGCATGCTGGAGCAGTGGACGGAGCTGAGTGGAGCAGAGCAGGAGGCAGGCGCAGCCAGGAGGGAAGAGAGAAGCCACAGGCACACGGGGTCTGCAGGGAAGCCGGAGCGAGCGGATGCACGTGTCTGTGCACGTGTGTGCGTACAAGCGTGCGTGCGGGGCGGGCGGGAAGGGTTGCAAAGAGATTCTGGTACCTTGGAGCCGTGCCTTGCCAGAACCTCCCATTCACCGCTAGTCAGCGCGATCTCCTCCTTGATGGGGCATTTAAATTCATCTGGAAGTAAGGAAAGGAAGAGGTGAAGGGGGCTCCAGGCAGAAGTGAAGGGGACTCGAAGGCCCCGAGGCCAAATTCCACCTGCGTGAGCTCGTTCCAGAGCCCTGTGCAAGCCGGGCCAGGTGGGAGACAAGAGTGCGCTAGCTGAGCCTCAGCCACGGGACAGAGTGGGGACCCGCCACACTGGCCACGGAGGCTGTGTGCAGGTTCCGGCATCTCCCGGGGAAAACCGGACAGCTGCGCTCGTACTGGAAGCAGTGATTTGAGAACCCCGCAGAGGCCGAACCATCAACTTCTGGGCTCATGCCCTGTGATCTCTCAACACGTGTTTGGCTTCTGGAGAACCAGATCTTGGTCAAAACCACTCCGGCTGAGGGGCACCTGGGGGCTTGGTCGGTTAAACGGCTGCCTTCGGCTCAGGTCATGATCTCAGGGTCCTGGGATCGAGCCCCACATCAGGCTCCCTGGTCAGCGGGGACCCTGCCTCTCCTTCTCCCTCTGCTGCTCCCCCTGCTTGTGCATGCTCTCTGTCTCTGACAAATACATTTTAAAAATCTTCAAAAAACAAACAAAAAAACTCCACTTTGGCTGAGCAAAGGCTTGGCTGAGTTCTTACAATAGATTTTTTGGATTTTTGGGGGTAGCTCTCACTTTTGAATTTCTGCCAGGTAAATAATTACGGGGTGCCCGCTGGCACGTTTCCAAATTGATTGAGACGGTTTACGAGTGATGGCTGTTTCGTCCTGGGCACGGCTGGGTCTGGGAGGGAGGGAAGCCCCTCCTGTGTCCCTCGGTCCCACGGAGGCTGGACATGGCCGACCGGCCGCTCGTCCATATCTTTTTTTTTGTAACCTGGACTGCTGTGCAGTTTGCATGTAGTCCTCACACAGAGGCCCCGCTAACCTCCTCTGTCCCCCAGTCCAGCTCTAGCGCGTGCGCTGCTGGGGACGGCACCTCATTCAAGCCCTTCCGGGGCCGTCCTCGGTGGCGCCTCCAGAAGGCGCGGGGGAGCACAGCCGCATGGGCCACCACGAAGAGCACGGCTCCTGCTCCGACCTCCTGCCCCTCCGGAAGGCCCTGGGGCGCCCCCTCCCTTGCAACCACGCGCCCTCAGCCGTCAGGGCGCAGGCCAGCACCTCCCGTGGCGGGGCTGCCGACCACCCTCGCCCTCCCGCCCCCGGCCCGGGGGCCCTCCGCTGCGACGGACACCTCGTGCGGCCCGACACACCGCTCCGGCCCCTTCTCCCTCTTCCCCAGGCTGGCCCATGGCGCCTTTAAAGAACTCGTGCCTTTCGGTCCCAAGTGACCAAGGCTCGCCTTCTCGGCCGTCCAGCTGCCGCCCAGCAGGCCCGAGCCGCGTGCCGGGGAGCGCGAGCAGGGACGGCAGGTGGGAAACCTCGCGCCCGCTGCAGAGGCCGCAGGGGCCGGAGGGGCACAGGCTGCGAGCTCCACCAGCGACCACTAGAGGCTGGAATGAGGATGTGCCAAGGGAGGTCTCCCGAGGTAAGACCAGGTGCTGCGGCCAAGTCAGACGGACAAACGGGAAAGCACAACACCGGCGGGCCACGGAAAACCCGCCTTGCAGATGGCCTAGCCAGCCTGTGCGGACTGCGTCACACCCCAGGTGACAGCGGTGACAACACCCTGGGACGGCAGTCGCTCCTCTGTCCCTGTCTTACTCGCTCCCCATCGGCTCATGGCTGCGCCTGTTCCCGACCCCTGGGACCCCCGGGCTCGGCTTCCCTGGACCCCTGCGCTCTCTGGGTCTCCCGGCCCCGCGCGGCGCAGCCTCAGGCTTGTTTGCGGGCCGCCTCTGAACTGCGGGGCTCCCCCGGGGGCGATCTGGCCCCAGGGGACACTGGGCGACGTCTGGGGACATCTGGGGCTGTCACAATCCTGGGTGCTCCTGGCCCTGAGTGGGTGGGGGTGGGGGTGCACTGCTCAGCCCCACTGAGGACAAGCTGGCCCGGGGTCCGCGGTGCCTGTAGGGGAGAGCCTGAGGGGGGCCGTGCACTGGCTCGCAGCCCACACTGCCTCCCCCCCGAGACCTGGCCTTCTGGTGCCCTGGGCCGTCCTAAGGCCGAAGGGCCGTCTGTGCGAGGACGCCCACGCGCCCACCACAGATGCGCTCTGCTCCCCGGAACTTCGGGCACGCGGACCTGCCCGCGCAGCACGGCCACTCCCAGGCGCTGCAGCGTGAACGTGTCCAAACCCCAGCTGGACGTTTCTCTCCTCAAACTGTCCCTCCCAGCATCTTTCTGTCTCACACTGACCCTTCAAAATCCTTCCAGACACTTGTGTCTTTCCTCCTGTTCTCTCAGACCCTGCATCCAGTCCACCAGCACACCCGCTGACTTGGAGCTCAAAGTTCACCCAGCAACAAACCCACCTGGGTTAGCCCAGCCTGCTGCCATGACCCATCCCCGGCACCTCTCCTGGCCGCTCAGGCTGTACTCCACACAGCAACCCCAGGGATGGCTTTAAACTGATATAAGATCAATGGTAAAAGCCCAAGTCCTCCCTGAGGTCCCCGTCACCCCGCGCCACCTGCCCCGTCCCCTCTCTGCCCTCCCCTCCTCCGTCTCTCCCCCTCACTCACTCTGCTCCAGCCACAAGGGTCTCCTCGCTGCTCTTCCAACACGCCAGGCAGCTACTGCCCCAGGACCTTTGCACACACTGTGCCCTCAACCTGGAATGATCTGTGGGGCTGCCTCGGCCACCTGTTCCAAGTCTCCGCTTCATAGCACGTTATCCACAGATGTCCCCTGACCTTCCATCTTGGAGAGAAGGCCCCTCACTCTCTAGCCTCTTGTCCTGCTGCATCTGCCATCGTGCTCATTACTCTCGACTATTTTTGGATTCCTGCCCATCTCTTCCACTAGAGAGTTCTGTAAGAGCAAGGATTTTCTTTCTCTTTTATAATTACACCCCTGGCACCCAGAGCAGGGGTTGGCCACTTTTCCTATAAAGGGGCTGACAGCCAATATTTCGGCTTTGTGAGACAGATGTCACACTACTCAACTCTGTCATCGTGGCAGGAACTCAGCCACAGACACTCTGTAAATGAATGAGCGTGACCACATGCCAATAAAACTTTATTTACAAGAGTAAGTGGCGGGCCGGATTTGATCTGTGGCCGTGGTATGCCAACCCCTGGCGTGAGACGGGCCTGGTGCATAGTAGGTGCTATACAGAAACCACTGACTGAACGAACAGTTGGCTCTAATAACCCCCGCCAGGCCATGAAGCATGTTCAGGAAAGGCGGGCTTTTTCCTCGTGCTGCCCCTCCCTCACGGGACTGGTCACAGGGCGGGGTCAGTGCGTAAGCAGGGCCCTGAACCACAGAGGGCTGCCTGGGTGAGCAGTGGTGTTAGTCAGGCATTGCTCACCTTCCCCAGGGCTGAGAGGCTCACTCCAGTCGTAGCCACTGGGCTTTAAGACGGCGGTGACCTTGTACAAGTGGCAGAAGCCAGTCTTGCACTCGTTGGCACGGATGAAGCAGAGCTCATCCTCTCCCTCCGACTGGGGGAAGGGATAGAAGATGTCATGAACCTGTCCGGGAGAGAGAGAGAAGAGGCATCAGACGGTGGGGCTCTGACGGGTGGCTGGACTCACGTGGAGGACAAATCCAGCCCCCCGGGGACTCCCGCCTGCCCCGGCCCTGCCCCGCTGGGGACCTGGGGGCCCAGGCGGGCTGCACACCCGGAGCTCCCCCGCCTTACGTTGATCCACACGTCGGTGACCTCCTCATACACGACATGCGGCTGGACGTTGCTGGGCACTGCTCTGGCCAAGGCCAACCGCTCCTCCTCGTTCTCGGTCACAGGGATGAACAGGGCCGGGGGCAGCAGGACCAGCTGGAGCCGCTGCTGGGGCCGATCCAGGAACATAGCCCAGGCGCTGAGAGAGCAAGAGGAGAGAGACGCCGAAGGCCTCAGGGCCAGCGGGGGGAAGCTGGGCGACAGACACCTCCCGCTCCAAGTTTCCGCGGGACCGGGACCAGTCTTCCTTTGCCAACACGGTCTACACGTGACCTAGTAAACCCATGGCACTCGAAGGTTTCCTGGCCAGCCGATGCCCTCGGGGCAGCCCCTGGGGTGACAGAACTCTATAACCGGACTATTCTGGAAACATCCAATGTCATTAGACCTTCGAGCAGCATTTCAAAAACATTCGCAATTTCTGCCACAGACACAATTCTTTACTTTGTTTTGCTCTGAACGGACAACATTATTTCTTTCTGGGAGAAATAAATTGTTTATTCCATTGAACATGAATCCTTAAGGACTTGGGATGGAAGCAAACAGCAACTTCCAAAAAAAAAAACAAAAACCAACCCTGTTGGTTGGGGTCGGGGGGCCCCTGGCTGGCTCAGTCAGTGGAGAGGGCGACTCTTGATCTTGGGGTCATGAGTTCGAGCCCCATGCTAGTGTAGATTACTTTAAAAAAAAATTGTTTGGAAGCTCCTTTATCATTATGTTCTGTCCTCCAAACAACTGCTTTAGAACGGAACTTCAAAAAACTGTTCTCTGTACCCTTTCCAACTGTAAGCAGACATGTTTGCAACGGCGCCTGTTAGTCCCGTAGGTGGGAAAGCTGGACCTTGGCAAGAAGAGACCCAACCAGCAAGCGATGCCCTGGGGTTGTGTGTCCCCACGAGAGCCTCCGCCCAGGCTCTGGGACGGGTGCGTGGAGCCGGAGGAGCCCACTCTATCGAAGGGCCAGCGGGTGGACAGCTCCGCTGTCTGGGCCACGCGCTTTCCCAGGCAGTTGCCAGCCCCGCTGACCGAGTGTGAAAGCCGCCACAGATGATCTGTACACGAAGCAGTGGCCATGTGCCCGGAAAACCTGATTTATGGGCCCTGAAACGTGGAGTTCGTACCCCTTTCACGTGTGATGAAATGCTCTGCACCTTTAGATTTTTTTTTTTTTTTTTTTTTTTTCCCCCTTNACTCAGCAGCACAAAAGCGGTTCTCGGCTTGTGGGACGAACAAAAACGGGCGTCGGGCCAGATGTGGCCCACGGGCAGCGGCCTGTGGCCCCGTTTAGAGGGGTGTGTCCTCGCCGTGGCAGGAGGGTTACCACGTGAGTGACAAGGAGAGCCCTCCGTGTCCTGCCGGCGACACTCACTACTTGCCGTCCCGGGTCCACCCGGCCCTGGCGATGTACTCCACCTTGGGGAAGAGCGTGCTGAAGGGCTGCACCAGTTCCTTCTCCTGCGTCGCCACGATCTAAAGGGAAAGCAGAGTCGGGTCACCCTCCGGCCTGCCCCCGTGCTGCCCAAGTGGAGGCGGACGCTTCCGGAGCGGACACGGTGTCCCCCGAACCCCTATGTCGGAGTCCTGATCCCTGGGGCCTCTGAATGGGGCCAGACTCAGAAAGAGGGTGGTTGCCGGTGTCACCAGTTAAGGCGGTACCGGAAGAGGGTGGCCCCAATCCCAAGAAAGGGGCGGTCCCGCTTTCGTGAGGGAGAAGCGTGGACTCCGGGGCCGCGCAGGCAGAGAGGCCTGGTGACAAGGTGCAGGGAGAAGGCAGCCACCTGCAAGGCAAGGAGACGGCCCGGGAACAGACTCGTTCCCGGCCTCGGAAGGAGCCAGCCCTGCCCACACCGTCCTGTCAGACTTCCAGCCTCCGGAGCTGGGAGACGATACACTTGCGTGGGTTAAGCCCCCAAGACGCGGTCCTCGGTCATGACGGCCGGCGGGCTGGAGCCCGATGGCTCCGCTCGGGACGGTGACTGCAGAGCCGGGCGGCCCTGAGCGACACGACGCGCAGCCGCTGCCGCTTCCTGGAGGCTCGGGGGGCACGGCCTCCAGAGGGCCGGCGGGAGGCAGACAGGCAGGCCCTCGGCGTGGCCCCCCGCCCCGCATCCCCCCAGTGCCTGGTCCCCAGCTGGCGCCCCCCAGGCCCACCTCAGGACCCTGCCGTCGGATGGGCCAGGGCCCCCCTGCAACAGCTGCGCGAGGCTCCGCAAAGCCCCCTAGTGGCAGGTGTGCGTTCAATCCGCCAGAACGCACCCGGAAGGAGTGGAGGGGTTTCGTTAGGGCCGCGTGATTCCAAACCCGAATTGTGAAAATAAGTGTAGCTTGCGCCTTTTGAAACCCTACGTGAGGAGTCATTCTGACAAAAACGTGCAAGAGCGTCCTCAGCTTGTCTGAGCGCCCTGGCCTCTGGCGAGGGGGCGTTTCCCTTTCCAGGCCCCGCGTCCCTTGTGGTCATAGCCTCTCCCGCCCTCCTGGCCATGGGGTCCTGAGCGAGTGCCCCCTGGGGGACGCGGACACTCATCCTGAGCCCGGGTGACAGAGAGAAGGGCGTGGAGCACTGACAGTTCCCATCAAGTTCTACGTGAGGATCTGCCCAAG